>CM037631.1:88525074-88573194 GCA_015227895.2 Colaptes auratus | reverse complement strand
AAAACAGCAGCAACAACAAACCAAACATAAAATAGTTGCAGGGTCAGGGGTGAGACGGAGAGCCAAACCTCCCTGTACCTGACATGAAAAAAAAATAAAAAAAAATAAGGCAGTCCTTCCCCATAAACAATAACCTGGATGTTTACTGTGCTTGGCCACACACCCTCAAGCAGGGCCTGCGCCGCCCCCCTCCTCGGGCCGGATGGCTCCACAGCTCAGTGCCTTGGCTTAGGTGCAGTTGGAAATGCCCGAGAATGGCTCTTTGTTGATTTTCGCCTGTGCGAGAGAGCCTGGTGTTGCTGCGAAGCGAAGTGCTATTGAATTTGCTCACTCAGGCAGAACACTCGACAGGAAGGAAGGAAGCAGCCATTCTTTCTAGTCCTATTGTCTGGCCACCAGGCTTAGGCAATCAAACAGCCCTGTGGCCCGGCTGCCGGCTCCTGCTTCGGCCTCTTCTGGTGGGCCTGGGGAGGGGAGGTGGAGGCGGGGGGAGGCGTAGAGCTGCCTTCTCATGGCCGTTTACTTTGTTTTCCCTGTACTCCAACCGCATCTTTTCACGGCTCAGGGCCCCAGGTAGCCGTTTTCCAGCCCTCAGCGTTTCTCCAGGGGAAAATGGTTGGGGAAGGGAGGGGCGAGAGCAGCCCCGAGTGGGACGGAGCTGCTCAAAACTGCTTCTGGACTATAGCAAAAAGAAAGTGGAAGAAGAAACTTCATGAGCCACTGAAGAGTCCTTCCAGTACTAGGAAGTATTTCTCTCCTGATCAGAAAGCACTATTTGAAAGCAACACTTCTATCATTCAGGGATAACAAAGGGTGAAGTGGAAAAGGGTGTAGGACAAACAGAGCAAACTTGTATTTTGAAACACATTCATTAAAAAGAAAAAAAAAAAAAAAAAAAAAAACACCAAAAAGCAAAAAAGCAAATACAGTGTACACTTCTAGCTCCCCAGACCCTAGCTCAGACAGCTCCCTCTTCTCCATAAAGAAAGAAGGTGAGAAACAGAGCTGAATGTATTGGGTTTGTAAAGCAGAGTGCTGTGAGCCTGGTCCCTCCTTGTAGTAATGTGATGCAGTCATGGAGGTTCCCCCGAGGATTCATGCTAGAGACAATTTCCAGAGAGGTCACCAGCTCATCCAGGGCAAAAATTATTCTGTCATTGCATTTTACTTGCTGTATTGCACCCCTACAATTCCAGTCTAAAATAAGGTGGAAAACCATTAGGTCACTATATGGATTTTTCAATGCTCTCTCACTTGTTCTAACTAAGGTCTGCCCATGGGATAGCCCCCTGCTATGGTTTGGCAGCTGGATTTGCTGTGTGTGCTAGCTACAGGCTGTTTTTGTTTCATCATGGTAGGCTTTCCTCAAACAATATGATTCAGTGGTGGATCAGGTAATAGGTGTGTCAGTGATGTCATTCCTAATGTCATGTGATAGATTATGCGCTGGCAGATCTGCAGAGTACAGTGAGATATCTGATTCTTGGGGATGAAGAGGCTTTAATATTCACTCAGTCATGTTTCTGCAAACCTGAGGTTTGTTTCATGGTGGTTTGAGTCCCTCTAAATCCAGGGTTCTGGTGATCCCTCCATACAGGTGACCCTGACTGCATGTTATTGCTTCAAGTACTACTTTGTCGCAAGCTTGGATACATCTGGAAACAAATGACAGTCCCCAAACCTGCTCACTTTATCACTCACTGTGCAGAGCCTGGTGATGGCAGAAAGGTCAGGAGGGAGTGAATAGCGAGGTATAGTGGAGGCAGGTGGCATGGTGGAACTCATTAAGGTGGACATTGCCCTTTGCCAAAGCACCATGCTGAAGTGCTTTGAGTGCCATGTTCAAAGCCAAAAGGATTTGCTTATAGCTAAGAAAGCCTGTGGGCAGCAGTTGCATTTTGACTTCCAACAGAAAGTCATGTTGCATTTTGGAGCATTGGCCTTGCAGTTTACCCAGCTTTCCGCCTTTATATTAATAAAAACTTTGCTCAACCTGCTCACTCCTACCCTTGTGCAAATCTGCAATAACTTTGATGACTTAATGGAGTTATTCCAGGTTTACCAGTGCAACAGGAATAAGTCAGCATGAATGATAAATTTTTTCTTTTCTTTCTTTTCTTTTTTTTTTTTTTTCCTTTTAACGGAAACAAGTGGATATTACTAGAACAGAGAGACATTTGAAGCCAAGCAGAACTCTTGGGTTGGGATTTTATTACAAACTTGAAACTCGGGCCAATTTTGATGGGATTTGTAAATGCTTTCAACAAACGTGGGCTGAGTTTCAAGTGAATCTGGGCTCCATTGTGAGGGAATCTGGGCCAAGGTATGGGTTTGAGTGGAAAGCATATGAAACTCAGTGCATTTTCCTGATTTAGAGTCTTGCTTTGAAGTACTTGGTCCATTCAAACCTAAAACTCAAAGCAAAAACCCACATGGTGTAACTGCACTGGAGCCAAAACTGTAATAAAAAATTCTCTTGAAACTCCATGTTTCAAAGCTAGCACAGCTCCAGATACTCCTTATAAGCTGTTGCTGAGATTGTGATTTTGCATATTTATTTTACATAGAATTTTAAAATAATCTGAAATCTTCACTAATTTCCACATTCTTGAAAGGTTGTATTAACATCTCACTGCAAGGACTGTAGCTGGGTGCGAAGGCTTTGAGTTTCTTACTTTTACTACACTACCTATAAACACACAAATATTTTTTTCTGGTCTTGCCCTAAATAAGACACATCATTAGTGGCCCTACTCTATGTCCATGCTCATAGCTGTAGGGTCTGAGAACCTTTCAGAAGGGCACAAAGTAATGTGAATAACATCTGTCACATGTTTTTTATTGTCTTATCCTTTCTCTTGAGATGCAGTGTGTGCAATGGAGTGTCTTGTTCTTCTAGGGAATTTTGTGTTGCAATTGGTTTTCTGATCAAGAAACTGTCTTTGAAAATATCTTAAAGGGCAAAAACTGGTTACAAATGAGAGAAAATTCCCCATGAGGTAGTACTGATGTATTCCTTTTGTTTTCTTCTTTTTTTTTTTTCATTGACAGACTTTTTAACTTTACTGCAACAGCCAGTTACTCTGTGCATAGCTAGAAAGAACTGCTTTCAAGTGTTTTTGTTTGAACACAGCATAATGCAATTAGCTTTACTGCCCAGCATGCCTTTGATAGCAGAAAATATGCTACGAGCCGACTTCTCTTCTCTTCACAGATGCATCAAAATTCCATATGAGCAGCCACCCAGTGACTCAACTGGCTTTTGCATTTCCAGTTAACTACCCTGAATCATAAAAGTCTGGGAAAGGATCTGAGAAGCATGTTCCTCCAAATACTACCACACTTCAGCAGTAAGGCTGAATTTGCGTTACATGTGGAGAATTGCATGTTGGTATGCGTCATTCATAGTCCAATGCAGATCCATTAGACACTTCTGAGAGGGGCTGGTAGTCCCCAGACATCTGCCTGTGGAACACCCATGGAACTAATGGGAGGTCCACATGTGGCTTGCTGACAGAATCAGACCCTATAACAAAAAGTGGTTGAAATATTCTGTGATATCAGCAATAATTCCAATACCAAGGGTCTCTTTTCTTGCACAGCTCTGTAACTGATCCTTGGCCACTCTGGCTGTGATCCTTATGCTATGGGTCAAGAGTAAGCAGGGACAGGGCAGTCAAAATGGTAGTCTGGTTCTCTCACTTCTATGGCTTGTTTAGAATCAAAGCAATGGTCTCAAAAGTCACTTAGCAAAAAAGAACTGAATTGTTTCCAATGTGAAATAGAGAAAGAGGTCATCTGTGGAGATGTGATCTAAAATAGAGAGAGAGTAGCAGTGAGGGAGCAGTAGTAGAAGCAGACACACATTTGCTGCATAGTGGCTGCTACTCTTCCAAGAACACAGGCATCACCAGTGACCTTGCCCAGGAATAGACACATACTCTGGTCTTCCTTATCCTTGCAAGTTCAGAGTGAAAAATCAAATATGCAGAAGTTCTCCAAAGTTC
Organism: Colaptes auratus; assembly: GCA_015227895.2. Classification (NCBI taxonomy): domain Eukaryota; kingdom Metazoa; phylum Chordata; class Aves; order Piciformes; family Picidae; genus Colaptes; species Colaptes auratus. Next base: position 88,569,187 of record CM037631.1, on the reverse strand, counting down.
AATCTCCATCCATTCTTCCTCCTGGCAAGTTCTGCTAGTCTCTTCTGCAGGTGTCATATAAAGTGACACAAATTAGAGCAAGAGTAGGTTTTAACACTATTAGAACAACTTTGGAGAATGTCATACTGGACAGCTGACAGCATCCCAAATAGAAAAGTGACTACTCATTATGTCACTATCCAGACACATTGGTATGAGAGACAGCCCTCACTTTAAAATACCTCTTTCTGGAGCATGCAAGCTAGGTGAAGCACCTTGCTATACCAAAGTTCCTCTCACAGGAGGAATGAAGAAAGCAGCATGTTCTTGATTCCTCTGGCCAGGCTCAGACCAGCTTAGACTGAAGCTCAGCTGGCCTAGCAGGCCTAGCCTATATGCAGTTAGATGGAGCAAGCACATGCTTGACCTTTCCTTGACCTTATGATTTGCTTAGGGCAAACCCAAATCATAACAAGAGATGATTTGGCCTGTAAAATTCTTTGGACAGAGAAATTTGTGCTAATTCAGCATGCTTGAATTTGCTGAGCTTACCCAGGTTCCACAAGAGTTTTGACAGAAGCTCCACATACCAGATTCTGAGTTGTGTTGTGAAGTTTCCTCAGCACAACTATCTACACCCAGTTTGATAAAAAGCTGTTTTCATTGCTGGCTCCAAAGCGTTTTTCTGATTGCTGTTTTGATGTGAAAACTTAGTAGATATCTGAACCACTTGGTCTTCTTGTTGTATCCTGCTTGTTCTGTCCCCTGTATGGATTGTAACGAGTTTGTTAGCTGTCATATCTTGGAGATTGAGCTTTTGTGCAAGTTTGCTTTTTTTTTTTTCCTTCCCAAGACAGACATGTGTAAAGGGGCCCTTTCAGCCAAAGAACAAGTGTTTCTTAATGGCCATACACATTTTTTTGGCACGCATCCACACACTGGCAATATGATCAAACATTTACCAATAGACAGTAGAACAGAGACAGTTGTAGGTATAGAGACCTTGGGAGCACAGGGGGAAATATGTCATCTCTGTTTTGTTTCAGGACCTCCCTCAAGACTGAAGGCCCATAGTAAATGATGATCCCGATTTCTGTGGTGTCAGCCCAGAGGACTGTCTGGAAAATTCCATACAAAACAAAAGGGCTGCCAAGCTGCCTTACTAACAAATTAACTTATCAGCTGGAGAAGTTTTGATTTACAATGAAATTCTCTGTTGGTTACTGAGAGGCTCCCACTTAACATTAATGACCTCATAGTTGATGAATGATGAAGCAGTAAAGGAAATGTGCTGAAGACTGAACAAAAATCATCAGGTGAATGGGGTGCTCTGTGATTATGGAATAGAAACTAGTTATTAGGGCTTAAAAAAAAACCCCAAACAACCAAAAACCCAAAACAACAACAACAAAAAACCCCAAACCAAACAACAAAAAAACCCCCAAAATCAACAAAAGCCAGAGCTCTGCTTCTCACTGGTGCTAGTTGGTGGAGGTTTTCTTGGAATAGAAAATTATTTCCCCCCCTCAGGATCTGTGGCACTACAAAAACAGTCCCCTTCAGAACTAACTTCCAAATCTGCTAACATAATACTCCTCCTCTGAAGAAGAAGAATGTTGGTTTTATGGTTAATTAAGGGGTTTGAGTCAGGAACTTGAAATATATCCATCAGGGTATGGTTTTCTGGTTAAGAAGTCATAAATACACAGTACACTTTATTAAATGGCTTGGATAAAAATGTCTTTAAAATATGATATCTGCTTTGGTATGTTTAGCAACAGATAAATGTTGATAGAAGAGAGCAGTTCACCTTGGCAATAACTGGGAGTGTAATTTCTTTTGAAAAGTGTATTTTGTTGTCACCTGTGCATTCCTTCCCTTTGTCTTAACTGATTCAAGGACGGAAGGAATCAAAATACATATGAAAATGGAAAAGTAGAACAAAGTAACACAGGTATTTGGGATTTTTTTTAAACCATAAAAAGACTATTACAAGACAGAACTGCAAAGAGTACCTACTTCTTGAAACCTTGTGAGGTGTGAGAGAAGCACCATATTGGCATCCACATTCTGCCAGCTGGAACAGTCATTTCAAGAAGAGGAGATGATTAGTTGGGCAAAGCAGAGCCAGAAATAATTAGAAAGAGGGAAAGAAATTCGTGAGGGAAAACATATAAAGAGAGACATTCAGGTGCCAAAATCCCAAATCTCCAGTTGTAGTTCTGCCTCCAAAGACATTTGTCCAGTGTTGCAGGGCGTGGAGGGGAGGAGGAGGAGGAGAAGAAAAAAACAGGGTCCAAACAGGTACCCTTGAACAGTGGACCATTTGTTTGTGAGCAGAATAATCTTTTAGACAGTTCATCATTTCCAGGACCATTCTTATGCTAATTCCCCAGACTTTGGGGAAACTTTAAACTCCTTCCCTTGCTGAATGAAACCATTCCTCCATTAAGAGTTAATTTTAAAAAGAGAACAGACAGAAGGGCTTGATGTTTGTCAAGCTTGGGGTTAGAATGTTCCCATATATGCATGCACACTTAGAAGAGAAGCATCTTAGTATTCCTGATACTTCATGATAGAGTAGCAAAAGGCTTTCAATTAAGCATGAAAAACAAATTTCACAATTTATCTCAATTCTTCAGTGTTTCATGTTCTTAAGGTATTTTTTATGTGGCTTTTTTGGTGTGGTTTTTTGGCGTGGTTTTTTTTGTTTGGTTTTTTGTGTGTGTGTATGTGTGTGTGTGAGTGTCTTTCATTTCAAGTTACCCTTATTCTGAGTCCTTTTTTTTTCTTCCTTTGGTCAAAGCATTTCTGAATTTCTGCCAAGAAGTTACTATGTAAAGCCTGTTGTACTCAAGAGTTGGATTCCCGTTCCTGGAATCATGACTAGCAACCCCAAAATAGAGTGCATTGTTGTTTCAGAAGGAAAACAAGAGAGGAAAGAAACCTTAGGAACAAACAAAGAAGGATGAAGCCAAGTGACAGTTATGGGCTCTTCAGAAAGCTACACTTCAATTAGACATTTAGAATGGCTGCTGCTGAATCTACTCTAGATGGTAGGAAAAACTGCATTTGAAGTAAGGTCAACTCTTATGAATTAATGCTATGCAAAGCTACTTTTTTGCTTCCTGCCTCCTACAAACACTTGAGGGGCAGGACACATTGGAATGTCCTATTTCTACTGTAGAACACATTTTCTTTTGAACACAAAATGAAACTTCACCACAATTACAATGCAAATTCTCTCCCTGGGGAAAAAATGTCAAGGGGAGAATTAAATAGAAAGGAAATATTTATTTATGTATTTATGTGTGGGTTTTGTTGTTGGCTTTGTTTTTTATTTTTTTTTAATGGCAGCATAAGAGAGAGGGACCTGGGGGTGCTGGTTGATAGCCACCTAAACATGAGCCAGCAGTGTGCCCAGGTGGCCAAGAAGGCCAACCGCATCCTGGCCTGCATTAGGAACAGTGTGGCCAGCAGGAGCAGGGAGGTCATTGTGCCCCTGTACTCTGCATTGGTTAGGCCACACCTTGAGTCCTGTGTCCAGGTCTGGGCCCCTCAGTTTAAGAAGGACATTGAGACACTTGAACGTGTCCAGAGAAGGGCAACAAGGCTCGTGAGAGGCCTTGAGCACAAGCCCTGTGAGGAGAGACTGAGGGAGCTGGGGTTGTTTAGCCTGGAGAAGAGGAGGCTCAGGGGAGACCTTATTGCTCTCTACAACTTCCTGAAGAGTGGTTGTAGCCAGGAAGAGGTTGGCCTCTTCTCTCTAGCAACCAGCACCAGAACAAGGGGACACAGTCTTGGGCTGCGCCAGGGGAGGTTTAGGCTCAAGGTGAGGAGAAAGTTCTTCATGGAGAGAGTCATTTGCCATTGGAATATGCTGCCCAGGGAGGTGGTGGAGTCACAATCCCTGGATGTGTTCAAGAGGGGATTGGATGTGGCACTTGGTGCCATGGTCTAGTCATGGGGTCTGTGGTGACAGGTTGGACTTGATGATCTTCGAGGTCTCTTCCAACCTTAGTGATACTGTGATACTGTGATACTGTAAGTGTATTACTGAGTCCTTGACCAAAAATTCTGTACCAAGTTATCATCTTCTCAACTTATATGCTATACATTTCATAGGTATAGCAGTGTTTGATCCTATGATAATAATTATTAACAACAGAAAGTTTAAAAACTTCAAGAGCTTGACTGGAGAAAACAGAAGAAAAAGAACCACACAAATATTCAGGTTGGAAAAGACCCTCAGGGTGACCAAGTCCAACTGACAGCCCTACTCTATAATGTTCACCTCTAAACCATATCCTCAAACACATTATCTAACGACCCTTAAACACATCCTGGGTTGGTGACTCAACCACCTCCCTGGGCAGCCCATTCCAGTACCTGACCACTCTTTCTGTGAAAAAAAAATTTCCAACAATGTTGTATCTTCTTTGTAAGGAAATGGGATAGAGGGAGGCTGGTGACCACTAAAGAGATTTTACTAGTAAATAGTATTAAAATGTGTTCTCAGGAAGTCTGAGTTTCAGTCAGTTAAAGAATATGAAAATGAGGTCCCTAGGAAGGTAAAAATATTTTTGTAAATTCTGTGGAACTTTGTGGTGGTTATAAGATTTTCCTTGTTCCCATGAGGACTTTTATAATGACAGCAGAAGGGAACTCAGTTTTCCTTACCCCTAAAATATCAAATCTTTTCACTTGAATTAAGAGAACCATTCTTAAATATTCATGTTTTATGACACACAGTGGACAGGCCTGTTTCTGTCCATTTAGTAGCTTATGGTGAACTCAGTGCTCCTTAAATATGCAGAGAATAAAATCCTACATTTAGTTTAATAAAATGTGATTAATATTGATTAGGATGTTCACATGAAAAGACATGAGGCAAGACCAGATAAGAGAAAGCAGTGATTTCAGCCTCTCCTTTCAGTTAATGTCAGCACTACAATGTTAAGATTGAGAAACTATAAAGGTCTGAATATGGAAGTGACAATCTACCTCCAGCCCCTTTAAAGTGCATCAGATTTGTGCATCAAAACCCAAGCATGGTCCTGCTACATTTCAAAAAATATTGTATATGTACATATGTGCAATATAAAATATAGATTGTATTATAGATTGACTCTAATTTAGGTAGCCAGCGAAGAAGTTCCACAAAAAATAGCATGTACTTTGTAAGGACACAGTCTGGAGAAAGGAATGGATGGCTCTAAGCACCTATGAAAGATTTTCACTGCTGAGGTTTTGTTAGTTTGAGGTTTTGGAGTTTGAGAACTTCACGTAGGGTCAGCCAGGCTCTCAATCTGGATATCTTCAAATATACTTTATAGAGACTTTAGCACTTACCTATTGGAGCACACTGTCTGCTTCAGCAAGCAGATACAACTTCTGATTACATGCTTGCATTAGATGAACTGGAACCTCTCATGAAATATCTGTAAGACAGGTTTTCTAAATGACATCATAAGGATTTTTTTCCCCCAAATCCTGCTGAAGGGGCCATGAGGGCAAAAATAATTCTCTCTCTCTTTTTTTTTTTTTAATCTTCTCTCTCTTTTTCTTTTTTTTCCCCTGCTCTAAGTGGTGAGCAAAAGGTTGGTAGAAGACTTAAATATAAGTTCAGTTTATGATCCTAAAAAATGAATACACATATAATGCAGAAACCTTTTCCAAGTGGACATGCATGAAATATTCCCACAAAAAAAAAACTTCCTTATGGAATTGTCTGCCCAAAGCCCAGTTTCAAACAATACCACTGAAATCAGCTGACAAGGAACACACTTATTTTTGTCTAATCCATGTTGGTGCATCTTCAAGACTAGAGAATGTAAAGCACATGGGTGTCTCTAAATGTACTAGTGTGTTTGCACTTAAAAAAGTGACTATGTCAGTTTCTGTAATTAGATTCTCCAGCATCTGTTATTGATCATTCATGCACTTCATTATATTACATTTGTGAATCAAATAAAATGCAGAATGATATCATAGGAAACAGCAATACTAAAGAAAACATCCATTGTGTCCAGAATTTACAGGGCCAGACAGTCATACATGCTTATCAGTCTTATTTGCTCTTGGTCCACAACATAAAAATCTCTGGTATCTGCACAAAATTTCTGTTTGAGCACTTGATGCCACATGATCATCCAAAGAGGTTGTTCAGGCAACTGGGACAGGTGTTTAAAACCAGGCTTAGTGTGAGACTTCACAGACACCCCCTGGTTTAGAACAGACTTGAACTGCCATTTTTTTCTTAGAAATGACTGTGTGCTATGGGAATGTGAAAATGAATATAACCTGATTTAGAGAGTGAGACTTCTGAACAATGTATTTGCTTTGCTACACAGATAGCACAAGCATCATGGTATCATAGAATCAGGGTTGGAAGGGACCAACCACAAGGATCATCTAGTTCCAACCCCCCTACCATCGGCAGGGACAACCCACACTAGATCAGGTTGGCCAGAGCCTCATCCAGCCTGGTCTTAAACACCTCCAGGGATGGGGCCTCAACCACCTCCCTGAACAACCCATTCCAGGGCTTCACCACTGCCATGGTGAAGAACCTCCTCCTCACGTCCAGCCTGAATCTCCCCACCTCCAGCTTCATTCCATTCCCCCTAGTCCTATCACTACCTGATAGCCTGAGAAGTCCCTCCCCAGCCTTCTTGTAGGCCCCCTTCAGATACTGGAAGGCCACAATTAGGTCACCTCGGAGCCTTCTCTTCTTCAGACTGAACAGCATAATGGTTTACACAGTCAACCTTAGGTTTGTTACATTCATCTGAGCTGCTAGATGTACCTGGCAAAGGCATTGTGTATATGTCCCTCCAAAGGTGGATCCGCAACAGGGGAGATGTGCACAACCTGCACAACTGACTCTCTCCTTTCATTTTTGAACCTAGCTTTAATAGTAGCTGTTGACAAGATGACTCAGGGAATGAAGGGAAGGCTGTGGATGTTGTTTACCTGGATTTTAATACAGTTTTTGACACTGTCTCCCACAGCATCCTCCTGGAGAAATTGGCTGTTTATGGCTTGGATAGGTGGATGCTTCACTGGGTGGCTGGATTGCTGGGCCCAGGAAATTGTGATGAATAGAGTTAAATCCAGCTGGTGGATGGTCTCAAGTTGTGTTCCCCAGGGCTCACTCAGTTTTAAGGACAATCTTGTTTAATATATTTATCAATGATCTGGTTGATGGGGTTGAGTGTGCCCTCTGCAAATTTGAAGATGACACCAAACTGGGTGGGAGTGTTGATCTGATCAATCACAGAATGCCAGCTTGGAAGGGACCTCAAGGATCACCTGGCCCAAACTTTCCAGGTAATAGTATAGTTTAAATGAGGTAGCCCAGCACCTGTCAAGCTGAATTTTAAAACTGTTATTGTAGGGAAATCCACTCAAGGCCAAGTTCCAGGTCTTGCACTTGGGTCACAACAACCCTCTACAAAGCTACAGGCTTGGTGGACAGTGGTTAGAAAGCTGCCCAGCAGAAAAGAACCTGTGGGTGCTGGTTGACATTTGGCTGAATATGAGCCAGCAGTGTGCTCTGCTGACCAAGCAAGCCAGCAGCATCCTGGCCTGTATCAGGAGTAACATGGCCAGCAGGAGAAGGGAAGTGATTATGCTCCTGTGATCAGCACTGGGAGGCCACACCTTGAGTACTGTGTACAGTTCTGGGCCCCTCAGTTTAGGAAAGATGTTGACTTGCTGAAGCATGTCCAGAGAAGGGCAACAAGGCTGGTGAGAGGCCTCGAGCACAAGCCCTAAGAGGAGAGGCTGAGGGAGCTGGGGTTGTTTAACCTGGAGAAGAGGAGGCTCGGGGAGACCTTATTGCTCTCTACAACTACCTGAAAGGAGGTTGTAGCCAGGTGGGGTTGGTTTCTTCTCCCAAGCAACCAGTGACAGAACAAGAGGACACAGTCTCAACCTGCACCAGGGGAGGTTTAGGCTGGAGTTATAGAGAAAATTCATCACAAAAAGAGTGATTGGCCATTTGCATGGGCTGCCCATGGAGGTGGTGGACACCGTCTCTGGAGGTGTTCAAAACAAGATTGGATGCAGTAGAATATCATAATGCAATATTATAATAAAAAGACCAACTGAAAAGAACAGCAGCTGAAGAATCAATACTCATTATGGGAACATTGTCCAAACAGAAGAAAATACAAACTCTACAAAAATTAGTAGTATTTGGGAAGTAAGTATTTTTCCCAAAGTTAATTGTTGTTGTCTGTTAGAATATTTCCATTCACAGGACAGTTTGCAGTGCATTTTTTATGTCATTTTATCTCCTGTGTGTTTGCTAGGCAATCAAGTCTTTAGTATAGCTTCATGCCTTCTATGATGGTTCAGGCATAAATAACCAGAGGCCTGCATCTTTGCTGTGTTTTGGGCCTCTCACTACAAAAAGGATGCTGAGTTGGCAGAGCATGTCCAGAGAAAGGCAACAAAGATGTCGAAGGGTGTGAAAAACAAATCTTATGAGGGGAATTGGGAATTGTTTAGTCTGTAGAGGAGGAGGCTGAGGGAAGACCTTATTGCTATCTACAACTACCTGAAAGAAGGTTGTAGTGAGGTGGGGGTCTCTTCTCCTATGTCATCAGCAGTAGAATGCGAAAAAATTACCTCAGGTTATGCCAGGGGAGGTTTTGATTGCATACTAGGAAAAATTTCTTTACTGAAAGAATGCTCAGGCATTGGCTGCCCAGGGAGGTGGTGGAGTCACCATCCCTGGAAGTGTTCAAAAATCATGTAGACACAGCACTTTGTGGTAGGGTTTAATGACCATGTCGGCGTTAGGTTGATGCGTGAGTTCAGTGAACTTTGAGGTCTTTACCAACCAAAATTCTAGATTCTTTGATTCTACGACCAAGTGCCAAGGGCTGTATGTTTGCAACTTTTAGGTAGGTTACAATAAAAGTTATTCCCATTTCCCACAAGCAGTCAATATTTTGATACTGAAGAACTGAACCCCATGAAGCATAACTGTAGGACAGCATACCCAGAAGAAACAAGAAAATGTGAAAAAAAAGCATCAGTTTGGACCTGATCCTTTTGGCTCTTCACATCTTGATTTCTACATTATCCTCACATTTGAAATGTAAAGAATTTATAAGATGGAGAAGGACACCAGAAAATTGATGTAATACATACAAGTGGAAGGGTAAATGTGTCTCATAGCACAAAGCAACTGAGGATTTTGATTGAGGATTAATGAAGTAAAAAATAATCTAAACAATTTTCATCTGGTTACTGTTGCTAATGACAACAGACACTGGTGCTCACATGTCTCAGATAAGGTATTCCAGAGTAGGCAATGTTATAACAATGTCCAAGAGAATTAAACAGAGGAAAAAGTTCATCGCTACTGCAGATCAATAGTCAAAAGAGTGAATATGTCGGTGCTAACATAGGAGGTATATTTCACTTAGCCCCCTTATTGATCTCTGAGATTATTACACTATACATCAGCATACATTCAGTTATATCCATGTGTTACTTTGTGAACTGCATTAGTGTCCATTGGACTCATGATCCTACATCAGGGAAAAAAGCTTCCAAACTGAAATGTATGTCAACCCTTATGGTTTTGCGTTCCCCATTCTAAAGTATACAATGCAATACAATGCAATAATCTAGTCCCTTGCTGATGTGGTTCTAACAATTTTAACAGAGTTGTAAAGACAGAGGTATAAATATAATCTAGGCCAACTAATTTTGACTCCAAATTTGCACCTGCAGTTTGGCATCTTTAAAGCCTCTTCATTATGTGGTGACTGTCTCTGATGTAGGGAACTTGGCTATTAGAGGTAATCCATCCGTAAGGATCTAATGCTTGGCTCAAACAGGCCCCTTGGTTATGTGAGTGGGATCTCATATTGCTTATCATTTTGGTAAGATTAAAATAAAGCAGCCCTTACCAAGCTGCATAAGGCAGAAGAGAATGAAGTAAAATGATCTAGCAAGGAGTTTGCTTTGTCAAGGTATAGATACCAAGAGCTATATAGACAATCAGGTTGTTTGGAGACCTTCCTGTAGATGACAGGGGAAAAAAGCCCAATAGATGACAGGGGAAAAAAACCCTTTTCACAAATGCTGAATGCTCCAAGTGCCCACTGTCTAGCTCTCAAATCCATCAGCTTCCCCCAACAACCACTCCAGTGCAGTTATTGTCAGGCCTGCCAAATACCAGGCTTTCAAACACAGGTCTACTACTGAGACACATTGATTTTTCTCTCAGAAGCATTCCAGAGAAACATGGTGTCGTCTGCTGTGTACAAAATGTGTTGAAAACCAGCCCTGTCCTATGGTGTTGTCTCTCCACAGTCAATTGTAGTGGGGATATCCACCTTCTTTGACACCCTGCAAGGGATCCCCATCCTTGCCCTTCACACAGCACAATGTATGGAGCCTCATGAGTCAAGTAAAACAGGGTGATAAATGTGTTGCCACTGCAAACAATATGGAAAGTCAGATGTAAAAAATATAAAAATATACAGTTTGAAATTCATGCCAATGTTAGTAACACAGAGGATGCTTCTCTGATTCTGTTATTTGTATTTTATGTTGCTGCATTCAATAACTCTATTAATGATCCCTATAAAGCACTTCCAGATGGCCAGCCTTCTGAACCTCACAGCTTTGCAGAAGAATTCAGGTTCATGTGTTGCAGAAGATGCAGGGCATTTTCCTGAAGCATGTTGCTTGTTTCCCCAGCATGTCGCTGGGACAAACAAACACAATATGAAATGTAAGTGTCAGTGCCTGGCTGCACAGGAGTTCTAACATTTACATAAAATTAGGGGTATGGCTTGGGAGGGAGGAGATAATTGGGAGCTGAACTTTATTGAAAGAGCTAATCCTTTGCTAAAGTGATGTCAGCCATTTTTGTAGCTTCACTGGCACTGTAATAAAAACACATCACAATGTTGTTTAAGATCTTAATTCTTTGCCCTTGAAAGTGTAAAACATCTTGTGGGTCATAGAAGTTGAAGGAATGTTTTACAATTATCACATGAAAGAAAGAGGAAAGGATTACACCTTATCCTAAAGTCATCTAAATTAGTTTCGAAATACTCAATTTGAGATGTAATAGGAGATTCACCTACTTTTTTTACTTTCTAGACAACTGCTTTTGTAGCAGAGCTGTAATCACAACAAACTCAAAGGAACAGAGGTACGATATGAAGATCATAAATGAATTATATATTATACATGAATTATATACATGATATATATAGCAGCTAGACATCCTGAAGAGATAGGACACTTCTCACAATTTTCATGATGAGCCATAAACATTAGTAGCAAGCTTGACAAGATGGGATTCACTAACTTCAAGTGTCTGTATCTGAGGCAGTCACCTAAGATTCCCTTTGTAGCCAAAAGAGAGAAATAGGTACATTAAGGATGAGTCATTTGACCTATTTTCACCATCTATTTCAGGATGAGATGAATCATACTCTTGAAGTGCTTGTTTCATTTCATTGAACAGAAATGAGAGCACAGAGAGACTACTTCAGTTAACTACATCTGCACTATGATTTATGATAATTAGGGTGCTGATGTCTATATGTGGTCAAATGAATGCCATCTCATTGGCTTCTGTTGTTTTTCAATTAAGCACAATAAAAACATGCATTTAGGGGAATGTCTTACAACTTGTGAAAAATGCACTGTAAAAAATAAGAAATAAATAAGGTCTCGTCTGGTGCCTGTTATGGTTTTCATGCAAAGTGATTGGCTGGACTGGTAATGTCCTCGAAATATTAGAAGTAGGTCTGATGGCACTTTCTTCCATTAGTAAGACAACATTTTCCGTCAACAGAGAGATACAAATATATGTAAATTCATGCTATCTGGGCTTTTTTTAAAGGAGAGAATGAAGAAGAATTTCTTTTGGCTTCACTGAACCATAGTCAAATGTGAAAACAAAAATTATTTGATAACTGCAAGGAAATCTGTGTCTTACATTGCTGTTACAGTAATCAGAAGTCCTACATTTGTTTGGTATGAGATATAAAAGTATATAATATAAATATATAAGTTAAAAAAGCTAGAAAGATCAAACAAATAGGAAGAGTTCTGGATTTTGGTATCATAGTATCAGTCAGGGTTGGAAGGGACCACAAGGATCATCCAGTTCCAACCCCCCTACCATGGGCAGGGACACCCTGCACTAGATCAGGCTGGCCAGAGTCTCATCCAGCCTGGTCTTAAACACCTCCGGGGATGGGGCCTCAACCACCTCCCTGGACAACCCATTCCAGGGCTTCACCACTCTCATGGTGAAGAACTTCCTCATCACGTCCAGCCTGAATCTCCCCACCTCCAGCTTCATCCCATTCCCCCCTACCTGATATCCTGAGAAGTCCCTCCCCAGCCTTCTTGGAGGCTCCCTTCAGATACTGGAAGGCCACAATGAGGTCACCTCGGAGCCTTCTCTTCTCCAGACTGAACAGCCCCAACTCTTTCGGTCTGTCTCCATAGGAGAGGTGCTCCAGCCCTCTGATCATCCTCGTGGCCCTTCTCTGGACACGCTCCAGTACGTCCATATCCCTCTTGTAATAGGGGCTCCAGAACTGGATGCAGTACTCCAGGTGGGGTCTCAGCAGAGCTGAGTAGAGGGGGAGAATCACCTCCCTTGACCTGCTGGCCACACTTCTCCTGATGCAGCCCAGGATCTGATTGGCTTTCCGGGCTGCAAGTGCACACTGAGAGCTCATGTTGAGCTTCTCATCCACCAGCACCCCCAAGTATCTCTCCTCAGGGCTGCTCCCCAGCCAGTCACTGCCCAGCCTGTGTTTGTGCCTGGGATTGCCTCGACCCAGATGCAGGACCCTGCACTTGGTCTTGTTGAAGCTCATGAGGTTGGCTTGTGCCCACCTCTCCAGCCTGTCAAGGTCCCTCTGGATGGCATCCCTTCCCTCCAGCGTGTCTGCTGCACCACACAGCTTGGTGTCATCAGCAAACTTGCTGAGGGTGCACTCAGTGCCACTGTTCATGTCACCGACAAAGATGCTGAACAAGACAGGTCCCAGGTCTGATCCCTGAGTGACTCTGCTTGTCACTGGCCTCCGCTGGGACATGGACCCATTGACAGCCACTCTTTGGGTGCGGCCATTAAGCCAGTTCTTTATCCATCTAGTGGTCCACCCGTGAAACCCATATTTCACCAGTTTGGAGACCAGGATGTGGTGCGGGACAGTGTCAAAGGCTTTGCTCAGGTCCAGTTTTAGTTCCTTCCTTGAGAAGTTCTGTTTTGAGAAGCAAATGCTGCTAAGGTAGTATTGGTATTTTAGAAAGCATGTGTATTTGTATTGGGTTGGACTGAGCTGGAGTTTATTCTCCTCACAGCATCTTTCTGGTGTTGTGTTTTTGCAGCAGTAGTTGATAACACAGCAGTGTTTTGGCTACTGTTGAATCCAGTATCCAGGCTGTGTTCTTTCAACATTTCCCTGCCCCAAGAGTATATTGAGTGTTGGGCAAAATCTTGGGAGGGGACACAGCTGAGCCAGCTGACTCAGACTGGCCAAAAAGGTATTCCATACCATATGACATCAGCTCAGGTATAAGAATGAGGTGAAAGAAGGAAGTGGTGGGGATTCGTCCATGGCGTTCATCCTCCCAAGTAACCACCAAGCTTAGAGAGCCCTGCTTCCCGAGACCGACCATTGCCCTGCTGATGGGAAGCAGAGACTAATGTCTCTCTCTCTGCTTTTTGCTTCCATGTGGTCTATTGCTGTTTGCTTATTAGTTGTTATTAAAATTGCTCCTGTCCTATTCCTGGCTTCTGATATATTTTTTTTCCTTTCTCCCCCTGTTCACTTAAGAGGGGGAGTGATAGAGCAGCTTTGGTGGGCATCTGGCATCCAGGCCAGGGCCAAACTACCACAGTATGTGCTGCTGTGTGTTTGCATATTTTTGAAAGCACAAAAAACATATCCTCTACCATATCAAAGAAAAGAATTATTATGTCCCACATTGCTGTTGATCAGCCTAGAGTTCAGATGCTTGTAAATGTTATTTATTTAATGCTTTGGTAGGAACAATGCTTTTGTTATGTTTATTTTATTGAAGGCTCTTTATAATTCACTAAGGATGATTAATTTAGTCTTACTTACTTACTTATCCATCCTAGGGTGCTGAGAGAGCTGGCAGATGAGCTGGCCAAGCCACTCTCCATCATTTTCTCCAGTCCTGGCTCGCTGGAGAGGTCCCAGATGACTGGAAACTGGCCAATGTGGTCCCCATCCACAAGAAGGGTCAGATGGAGGAACCCAGAAACTACAGGCCAGTGAGCCTGACCTCAGTGCCAGGAAAAATGATGGAGCAGATTATCCTGGCAGCAATAACCACGCACCTACAGGATGGCTAAGGGCTCAGGTCCAGCCAGCATGGATTTAGGAAGGACAGGTCCTGCCGGACCAACCTGATCTCCTTCTATGATCAGGTGACCCGCCTGGTGGATGTGGGGAGGCCTGTGGATGTGGTCTACCTGGACTTCAGCAAAGCCTTTGACACTGTCCCCCACAGCAAACTGCTGGCTAAGCTGTCAGCTCGTGGCTTGGACAGCAACACTCTGTGCTGGGTTAGGAACTGGCTGGAGTGCTGAGCCCAGAAAGTGGTGGTGAATGGTGCCACATCCAGCTGGCAGCCAGTCACTAGTGATGTCCCCCCAGGGATCAGTTCTGGGCCCCATCCTCTTTAATGTCTTCATTGATGATCTGGATGAGGGGATTGAGACAGTCACCAGGAAAATTTGCAGATGACACCAAGTTGGGAGCAGATGGTGGTCAGTTAGAGGGTAGGAGGGCCCTGCAGAGGGACCTCGACTGACTGGACAGATGGGCGGAGTCCAATGGGATGGCATTCAACAGGTCCAAGTGCCGGGTGCTGCAATTTGGCCACAACAACCCCAAGCAGAGCTACAGGCTGGGGTCGGAGTGGCTGGAGAGCGGCCAGGCAGAGAGGGATCTGGGGGTGCTGATTGACAGCTGCCTGAACATGAGCCAGCAGTGTGCCCAGGTGGCCAAGAAGGCCAAAGGCATCCTGGCCTGCATTAGGAGGTGCAGGGAGGTCATTGTGCCCCTGTACTCTGCATTGGTTAGGCCACACCTTGAGTCCTGTGTCCAGTTCTGGGCCCCTCAGTTTAAGAAGGACATTGAGACACTTGAACATGTCCAGAGAAGGGCAACAAGGCTGGTGAGAGGCCTTGAGCACAAGCCCTATGAGGAGAGGCTGAGGGAGCTGGGGTTGTTTAGCCTGGAGAAGAGGAGGCTCAGGGGTGACCTCATTGCTCTCTACAACTACCTGAAAGGTGAGTGTAGGCAGGAAGGGGTTGGCCTCTTCTCTCTAGCAACCAGCACCAGAACAAGGGGACACAGTCTCAAGCTGCATCAGGGGAAGTTTAGGCTCGAGGTGAGGGTGAGGAGAAAGTTCTTCACCAAGAGAGTCATTTGCCATTGGAATGTGCTGCCCAGGGGGATGGTGGAGTCACCGTCCCTGGATGTGTTCAAGAGGGGATTGGACGTGGCACTTGGTGCCATGGTCTAGTCATGGGGTCTGTGGTGACAGGTTGGACTCGATGATCAACCTTTGTGATACTGCCCACTCCCTTTTTGTCATGTGAAATCCATGGAAAGCTTCCCACATCCATATTTCACAGTCTTTCAGATTCATGCTTTGACATTAACTCTTATATCTTTCATTTATATCTTCTGTAATTCTCATGTATCATTGTGGATATTAACCTTGTAAATGCTTGGTTTTGTGGTTGTGGTGGTTTTTTGCCTTTTTTTTTGGAGGGGGTGTGGGTGGGTGGGAATTTTTTTGGATAATAATATATTGTTAGCAGTGTCGTATTGTTAGCAGTATAATGTCCTAAAAGTGCATGTTTCAGACATCCAAGTGTTACTGAGGTGCTAGGACAGATACAATAATCTCCTTTCTTCCCCCAGGAATGCCCTTGGGTCTGCAATGAGAACCAGGCATCCAGGTATGGCCAAATGCAAGATGAAACCAACTTTCAGTTTCACTGGGTGTTTCAATAATAGACAAGGCCTTTGGAGGGCTCTGAATCATCACACACCTTCCTCTGTTTCAGCCTCTCCCTTCCTCTTTCCCACCCTCACCTCTCTGGATATTGTCACTGAGACTCACAGAGGTGGCTTTTTCCTTGTACCTTTACTGTTTCCTCCTCCAAGGCAGTGTGGTGCAGGTGACTGCATGCTGCAAAGCAACTAGTCCAACAGTGTGTGTATGGCAGCAGACAGTTTGATAGCACAAGACCTTGCTTCCTGGCCAAATGACTTCAATACAACCTCAACTGTAGTGACATTGTCAGTATTTTAACTCCTGAGGTTAATGCTGCAAATCAAATCTAGCTCAGTAAATAGCCGCCATGGTGTTGGATCACCTCCTTAAGATTTCTCCTTAAATCCCCACTTTCAGCAGCTAGCTTTCTGTCAATACACTCTAGGTTGGCACAAACCACTTCTCCTCACACCTGTGACTGTATCATGAAGAAAGACCAAAGTAAATATTTAGAGTGTACATGCAAGAAGAAAAGGACTGTTTTCTCTTTTTTTGTCATTGATTTCCTCTGTTCCTCAGTTATTGGTCTGCTCTGTTTGTTTATGATATTGTGTCTAACTTACACTGCATTTCACAGGCAAAAGTCTTTGTTTCTTTGCCTTGGTTATTTGTGCTAGTCTTGCATACGATGGTAAAGAACAGGGGGGAAAAAAACCCACAGAGAACACTCTAGATGAAAGCAGTACTAAACCCACCAATACTGGCTGAAGGACTCACAAGAAGACAGTCACTAAAAAAAACCACCTATTAGCTTTCACATTTGGAATGTCTCCCTAGAATGACATGTCCTACCCTTTACACACTAGACATGTTAGAACAAAAAAACCCTAATCCATTGGAGAGTGAAAAAAGTGCACCATTAAAATGAAATTTATTTTCTTTCTTCTTAATGTTTGAAAAGTACACTACAATACAATACAATACACACCAGGTTGGAAGAGACCTTCAAGATCATCACGTCCAACCTATCAACCAATCCAACCCACCTGAACAACTAGATCATGGCACCAAGCACGCCATCAAGTCTCCTCCTGAACACCTCTGGACCACCTCTGAACACTCTGACCCCAGCCTGTAGCACTGCATGGGGTTGCTGTGGCCAATGTGCAGAACCTGGCACTTGGATGTGTTAAATCTCATGCCGTTGGATTCTGCCCATCTGTCCAGTCTGTCAAGGTCCCTCTGCAAAGCCTCTCTACCCTCCAGCAGATCAACACCTGCCCCCAGCTTGGTGTCATCTGCAAATTTACTGATGATGGACTTGATGCCCTCATCCAGACCATCAGTAAAGATGTTAAAGAGCATGGGCCCCAGTACTGATCCTTGGGGCACATCACTAGTGACTGGCCGCCAGCCGGATGTGGCACCATTCACCACCACTCTCTGGGCTCGGCCCTCCAGCCAGTTCCTAACCCATCGCAGTGTGCTCCTGTCCAAGCCACAGGCTGACAGCTTGGCCAGGAGTTTGCTGTGGGGGACGGTGTCAAAGGCCTTGCTGAGGTCCAGGTAGACCACATCCACAGGCCTCCCCACATCCACCAGGCGGGTCACCTGATCATAGAAGGAGATCAGGTTGGTCAGGCAGGACCTGCCCTTCCTAAATCCATGCTGGCTGGGCCTGAGCCCTTGGCCATCCTGTAAGTGCTGTGTGATCGCACTCAAGATGACCTGTTCCATGATCTTTCCTGGCACTGAGGTCAGGCTGACAGGCCTGTAATTCCCTGGCTCTTTCAACCGGCCCTTCTTGTGGATGGGCACCATGTTGGCCAGCTTCCAGTCTTCTGGGACCTCTCCAGTGAGCCAGGACTGCTGAAAAATGGTGGAGAGCAGCTTGGCCAGCTCATCTGCCAGCTCTCTCAGCACCCTAGGATGGATCACATCTGGTCCCATGGACTTGTGGGGATCCAAGCAGCTGAGAAGATCTCTAACTATCCCATCCTGGAACAGAGGGAACCTAATAACTAATAACAGACACTATTGCTGTTAACAGGGTTCAACATTTTTTTCCTAAGTGACTGCATAATTATTATTATGCATTAAAACCCCCCAGAAACAATGGTAAACAACCTTTCCAAATAAAATGAAAAAAAAGAATTTTTTTTATACTTGGAAACACATGAAGTTTGGTTTTGGTTTTGGTTTGGTTTGGTGGTGGTGGTGGTTTTGTTTTGTTTTGTTTTTTAAAGATTGGTTTGGCTTTCTTCTTGCTATTGCATATGTGCTCTTGGAATCTGAGTTTAAGGAATCAAGCAGAACTGGGTCCGCTCTGCATTTGGAGTGCTGTAAGTCATAGAGAGAGAGGACTTTTATATCCCCAAAGCCCCTAGATAACCAGATCTTACTGTCAAGAACAGACTTTGCAAGAGAACCGTTCAGTGGGTTCAGACCTGAGTAACAGCGATCGGGAAATAAAATCCTGTTATAAAATTGGATAATTCATATGCTATGAAGTGGTGTTTGGTCCAGTCATGTTTATTTATACTCTGAAATATTCTAAATTCACTTGTTTACAGAACAGATGTATTTCAAATGTGGAATAGTCTCATATGTTACTGCATCACAGATGCTCTGTCTAACAAAGCAAGTCTTTAAATGCCTGATTGACAAAAGACAGGAGGGCACAAGGGAAGGGCTTTTTCTTTACTTGCATTCCTTATCTCTTTTTTAAAACAACTCCTATAAGCAAAAAAAACCAAAAAAACGCAGCATACTGGGATAAACAGACATTCATGTATGACTGCTCTGATATTCAGCATTCTCAGCACAAGTATTGAAAGCCTTTGAAAGCTAATGGCTTACTCTGTCCTAAAGGAAACCCTTCCTGAATGGCAGGAGCTGCATCTGCCTGCCTTTGCTTTTATCTGCTCTGGGACTAATGGAAGTCATCAGTTTCCTGTTCTGTCAGTCCTGCTTGTCAAGCAGACACTGAATTCACTTTAATCAAAGCCACAAACTTTTAACAAGACATAGACAGAAAGTTCAGCATGTCTCTTTTGCCTGTACTTACATACTTTACCTTTTGAAACATCATATGTTCACATTGTCTGAAGGCCAGATGCTGAGAAGGTGAAACCCTTCTATTGTCCCATCAACTTTTATAACTATGCTTATCTGAGATGATTTTCTGCACTGCAACTTCTATTTTCAATCCTCCACATATATACATCTGTATGTACATGAGAGGATTGAAACAGGGTAAATGAAGTCGATCATCTGATTTTCTTCCATTGAAACAAACATATTTCCAAGGTATTACTTTAAAATAAAGTTTTGCTTGCTGCTTCTCTCAGAACAGCTTTCTATCACTCATTTATTTTCCTTCATTTATACTTAACCCCCCCCCCCCACACACACACACAAAAAGTCCAAAACAAAACAAAAACTCATTCCTGTTTTTTCACATAATGTTTTAATGGGGAAAAAAATAATCCATTTATTTGGATATAATTCCATCAGGCATTGAATTATATGAAATTCTATGTATTCTGAGCATTCTCAACGTGACCATCAATGAAGGACATAGATAATGATGACAAATAAATCTGAGCCTAAGAAGGCTGATGAATTATTGGCCCTGTTCATCGGCAGTGATGCTGTGACTCAGTTATAGTGACACTATCTCTAAAATGCCAGGTTTGAAAGACTTAAATCATAATCACATGCTCCCTGTTTTAGGGCTGTAATTCCTTCTAACTCTAAACTATAACATAGACAAGATCTCTTAAGACCTTGGGACCCCTGTAACTTGAGTATCCCACGTGTTCTATGACTTAAGTCTTTATAGGTTATTTACAAAGAGCAGATAGTGCAAAGAAATTGAGAACAAACCACATTCGCTTTGATACTGGTTTCACCGTAAAGGGGAAAACTAAAAGTTTCCTCTTTGAGAGGCATATGAGTAGAAAATGGACTGCCCATGTTATAAAAACAGGTATTTTAACACAGAGACCATAATTTACCTATTTTTTTTTTTTACAATTTGTCTTACATTTTTATCTCTCTTCAAGAGAAAAAAGCCAGGGCAGAAAAAAAAAAAAAATATATATAAAATGTTTGGCATTTGTTTAGCAAAAAAGTTGCAATTAAAGCTAACAGATGGATAAAATGGCTTTGAAGAACTTTTTGAGACCAATGAATTTTAATCTTCCTTCGTTGAAATTCTAACAGAGCATGGATGATGTCTTGTCCTGGGGGGGGGGGGGGGAAAGAAAGAAAAAAGAAAAGTATCAAAGTGGTTTTCTATTCCCATTTTCAATGTCATATTCATAATGACCAAGCTTCAACCACAAGTTTTTCTAGTCCTGATTTAACAAAAGCAAATACACTTGCCTCCCCCAATTTATCAGGAGCAAATATTGCATATCAAACACACACATAAAACAAATATCCGGTCAGAGGGAGAAGATGGGAATTGTTCTGCCAATTAGCCAATTATTCAGTCCTGGCAATGTTGCAGCTATTTAACTCTTGCTAACTGCCTGGCTATGTTTACTGAGTACCTAAGACAAAATTAAAGAAAGAAATAAATGATGATCTGAATCACTGGTCTGTCTGAACCAAACCATCAAAGCATGCTGTTGTTTTTGAGTTAGTTTCTCCAGCAGTATAAAATTCCTCTTGCTGGGAACTTTGATGGTAGATGGTAATGGCTTCTATTAGTTAATTGTTTATGCACATATGTACATTTGCTCAAGTAAACAGTCTGAGAGACTGTGTCAATGAATAATATGCCAGTTACAGAAAAGGCTTGGCTAACTCCTCCATTGCTTTTAAAAACCTTAATGTCTTCCAAACTATTGGTAAAAGGTGGACAAATGTAGATATTTCTCACATTTATGTTAACTATGTCACTCTGTGTTTTGTCATTGATGTGGACATTCAACATTTCATGCAAATTAAAGCATCTCAGTCTTTGCCTTTGTTAATTTTCATATTTCATTAATGCTGAGGCTTTAAGCAATATTCATGTGTATTTGTTTCTCAGTGCAGATGACTTTTAAGGTCTTTAAATAAAAACCTCAGCTAAACTGAATCAGTAGACATGCAAAACATTAATTTAGGCCTTTATTCACCTATTCCACTGACATCTAATCTGTCTGATGCAGTTTAAATATTTTTACTTATCTTTCTTCGTACTTATCCTCTTGGAAAATGGGCATACATCTTTCCTTGCTGATTTGCAGTTTTCTTTGCAGCCAGTGCTATTTCTTTCTCACTCAGCTTCCCCTTCCTTGCCCTCTGCATCTCTCTAGTTGAGGTTGCTGTGAATGCTGAACTCTTGGTTTGGTTCCTTCCCCATCACAAGTGAACTGTCATATTTTCTTTAACAAGTGAGGCTGCAGGTCTTTGACTTCAAAATAAAGGGATGTTGCTGTGAGATTGGCAAAGGGAAGAGCACAGTGAAGGAGACCATCCACCACCTGGATGGAGTTGAGGTGACTTTCATCCTTTGGGTGTCAGTATATTTTATTTTGCCTGATGCTAAGAACAAATAACATTATAGAAGTATAGAATTGTTTGGTTGGAAAAGACTTCTGTGATCATTGAGTCCAGCCATCAAGACCTCTGATTCCATCTGGAAAGGACTTCCAAGATCAAGTCCAGCCACTTTGCCCACTCCACCATGTCCCCAAGCACCAGATCCACACGGCTTTCAAAAACCTCCCTGGGCAGCCCATTCCAGTGCCTCTCAACCCTTTCCATGAAATTTTTTTCCTAATGTCCAGCCTAAACCTCCCCTGGTTCAGCTTGAGGCCATGCTCTCTTGTTCTACCATTAGTTACTTGTGAGAAGAGATGACTGCCTACCTCTCTATAACCTCCTTTCAGATAGTTGTAGAGAACAGTAAGGTCTACCCTCAGCCTCTCTTTTTGTAGACTAAACTGCTGGTCCTCACAGAACTTGGTCTCCAGGCCCTTCACCAGCTTAGTAGCCTGTCTCTGTAGCCACTCCGGTCCCTTGATGTTTTTCCTGTACTGCAGTGCCCCAAACTGAACATTGTGGAGGTTTCTGCCCTGGTTTTTCATTTCCCCATTTTTCCTGAACTCATGTCAGTTAAGAGCTCATCTGAAGACATCTGATTAGGAACATGGGCTAAAAGCATACTTAGATTCACAAAGGCAAATTTTCCCTTCTTTCCTTAACGCTCACACCTCCTTATATCACAAAGGCACAGGAAATGATCTAGAGTATTGTGTTGTCTCAGCTGGATGCAACAGTTAAAACTCTTCTTCCTGTGGTACTCAAATGGCCAATTTAAAGCCATTTCTAAAGTACAATGGCACCAGTGTCAGGAGAAACATTTTAGTTCTAGGTAACTGGTTCAAATCCAGCCTGGTTTGAACAAGAATCTTGTAAGACAGCTGTTTAGGTGGCTTATGAAATGATGAAAGGAGGTAGTGTTACACTGATTCACAGTGGACAGGTGTCTACATGGTAGGGCAATGGAGTTGACAAGTTACTTGTCACACTTTGTGGTGTTCTCAGCAGACATTCCCAGGAATAGAACAGTGATCTCCTCAACGCTAAGAGTATTACCCCTGAGTTAAAACATGCCAGGATGGTTGTTTCACTTTTGCTTTATCTCTGCAAATCTTGAATCTTGGAGAGGATAAAAAAAACCCAAGATTGTGCAGCTGAGTGAAGGTCTCCTCCGTTTGAGCCTCCCATAAGATGGTGGCGGTTTTTTGAAATAGATTGGCTTACCTGGAAGTCAGTAACGAGCAAGGTAGTGATATTGCACAAGGAATGGAAACAGGAACATTAAAATGGCTTTGGTTCCAATATTTCATTTGAATATAAATTAATCTTGGAGATCTTTTAGTATGCAATATACCAAGAAAGGCAAACAATATAGTAAATTACTTATAGACAATACACAGTCCTAAAATATCTTGGGGAAAAAAATTCTTTTTCTGGAATTTCTGATTCTTATTTCTTCACTGTCTCCATTAGATAAAAAAGTAGAATGCAAACGTTTTGGTCTGGCAAAAAAAATCTTTGATGACACTTAATTAAGTAATAAGGGACAGAAGCCAAGGAAATATTACTGTGTACCATCACAACAAATTAGTATTGTATTTACCATCACTTTTACAGGAGAAAGAAACATTGGGGAATAGTATTTTCAAAACACCTTTTCACTTTGATTTAAATTTAGGCTGACTAAATCTATTGTTCTAAGAAAACATGGATCTTTGAGTTAAACAGTATCAGATGACTACCAATAGCATTATTCTAGAGTGTGAAAGCTTGCAAGATTCAAATTTTGGTCCATAGATATTTAAACCAATCCTTTACATGCAGTTTATATTCAAAGTGGAATCAGAGAGCACTGCAAGTATAACCAAGAGTAAATAAGGTTCATCCTGGTTGTCATCTATTACTACTTTTGTTCAAAGCTTGCATGGAAGTCAGTGCTGTGTGTGACATGAGTTGTGTGTGGCCCCTTCTGAGAAATATGTGTAATTTCTAACTGTGAGTAGTCAACTGTACAAAACACATTTCATGTTTTATTTGAATTATTTCTTCTCCTTGTCTCTGTGTTCCTGTACTGACTCATAACATTTTTAACAAATATGATAAGAGCAGCAGGCAAGTATGTGAATATGTATGAGTATATGGACTCATTTGGACTATTTTGGCTGCTGGACAGCTTTGTGTGGCATTAATCAGGCATTACATTGATTTTGATTGCATTCTTATTCTGGAAGGATAATTTGGTATTATACATCAGACATTTTTAAACAAGGCTCGTATTCACAGAAAGACATAATAGCTTTATTGACTATATACATTCTCAAAGAGCAACAGAGAAGATAAATTGCATTCATGATGTTTCTAATTTTCTAAGGGCTATTTCTATGCACTTTTCATAAGGGTAAATGCTTTCTAGAGACAACTCCATCCATCTATCATGTCTTTAATTTCACTTTCCTCTGTAGTTGAGGACCTATTTAAATGAATAATGGTGGAAATTATCTAAACCCACTACCATTAACAGGATGGCTGATACTGACCTAAGCAGGGGAAATTCACCAGCTGAGAGGGAGGGGGAAGGGTAGAAGGGGAGGAAACACCCCATTATAGTTCCACTGTGCTATATAGAATAGAATGGAATAGAATAGGAGAGAGAAGAGAAGAGAAAGAAGAGAGAGAAGAGAAGAGAAGAGAAGAGAGAGAGAAGAGAAGAGGAGACCTTCAAGATCATCGCGTCCAACCTATCAACTAATCCAACCCACCTAATCAACCAACCATGGCACTAAGCACCCATCAAGTCTCCTCCTGAACACCTCCAATGATGGTGACTCCACCACCTCCCTGGGCAGCTCATTCCAATGAGCAATCACTCTCTCTGTATAGAACTCCTTCCTAACATCCAGCCTAAACCTCCCCTGATGCAGCCTGAGACTGTGTCCTCTTGTTCTGGTGCTGGCTGCCTGGGAGAAGAGACCAACCCCCACCTGGCTACAACCTCCCTTAAGGTAGTTGTAGACAGCAATAAGGTCACCCCTGAGTCTCCTCTTCTCCAGGCTAGGCAAGCCCAGCTCCCTCAGCCTCTCCTCATAGGGCTTGTCTTCCAAACCCCTCAGCAACTTTGTTGCCCTTCTCTGGACACGTTCCAGCATATAGTCATAGAATCATAGAATCAATAAGGTTGGAAAAGACCTCAGAGAGCATGAATTCCAACTTGTTACCTAAGACTTCATGACTAAGTAAACCATGGCTTCAAGTGCCACATCCAATCCTTTTTTGAACACCTTCAGGGACAGTGACTCCACCACCTCCCTGGGCAGCAAATTCCAATGACCAATCACTCTTTCTATGAAGAACTTCTCCTCACCTCCAGCCTAAATTTCCCCTGGTGCAGCTTGAGACTGTGTCCTCTTGTTCTGGTGCTGGTTGCCTGGGAAAGAGACCAACCCCCACCTGGCTACAACCTCTTTCAGGTAGTTGTAGAGAGCAAGAAGGTCTCCCCTGAGCCTCCTCTTCTCCAGGCTAAACAACCCCAGCTTCCTCAACCTTTCCTCATAGGGCTTGTGCTGCAGACTTCTCACCAGCCTCATTGCTCTTCTCTGGACACGTTCAAGTTTCTCAATGTCTTTCTTAAATTAAGGGGCCCAAGACTGGACATAATACTCAAGGTGTGGTCTAACCAGTGCTGAGTTCAGGGGCAGAATGAAGAATGTCCATGTCTCATGACAGAGAGGTGGCTGGGCAGCTTTTCACACAGCCCCTTTTCAACTCCCTTTCCTCCTCCTCACCAGTGCTGCAAGAAGCTACTGTCATGTATCTGCACCCTCTCCTGATTACAAATCTGACTTCACACTGTCCTTGAGCATGTGTATATCTCATTTCAAAAGTCTTGACTGGCCACATGTACCATGAAGAAATTATTTTAATTTTGGCAATATAATATTAAAAATCCTATATGAAGTGCAAGTAATAATTTAGATTATGAAACCTCTCCCCACCTACAGTATTGATATCTACATCATTTTAGGCTCTCTTTATTGCAAACAAACTAACACTTCAAGATGGCAATTTTGCTGAGCTATTTTAGATATAATTATTTTAAGGTAAGATGAAAATGAGGTGAGCTTGAGCTCACCTATATTTTTTCCAGCTTAGGAAATTTTGCTTTTCTTTCGTTTGTGTGGGTTTGCTTTTTCAGTTGGGGTTTTGTGTGTGCATTTTTTTGTTTATTAAACAAACAAACAAACAAAACCCCAGCAACAACAACAAAAAAAACCCCACCCAGAATGCCCACTTTCTCTTTTATTTCACTTTATTTAAATTTCCTTAATTCTGATTTCACTTTAGTGTCATACAAACATGCAAGAAATTGCCTTCTTCCCCCAAGAGCAGACAAAAGTTCATACATAGTATATTATATACTGGTATGCGCTGGACGTGGTGCAGTACTGGAGAGATCAAAACAGAGTAAAAATGATTTATCACAAGTTAGTATTGTATAAAACCTCTTGATTTATCATCCAACTACTTCATTTAAACTGCAGATAACTTCTTGCACAACCACTGGCTTTAAGTCCTAGGAATGTGTATGTACATGATGAGATAAAAAGAATTATTATGGTATTAACTGTAGGAAATAAAGATCAAAGTTTACCATCATGACTCTTCCTGAATTAAAATCATGCTTTGCCTCAAAGTGATACCTTAACTGTACTGAAATGTAATGAACAATACTTAAGGCGATATTATATTGGCATTGGTTTCTCTTTATAGTCATGTATAAAAATAAATGAAATAGTTTCCTTCAACAAATGCTTAAATAATTTCTACCTTTTTTTTTTCCCCCAACTGTAATGCAGTTTTCTCAAAACTGTGTTTCTTCTTTCTGCTTTCATTTTTATAAGAGCAGAGAGAAATAGAGATGAAATAGCACTATTCAAAATGTTGCCTTTTTTTCTGGTGTTACACTGAATCATTTTAATGTCTTTCTAATATGCAACCAAAAGTATATAACTGGAATCATGGCTACCTGACAATAAACCAAAACAAACCCAAAACCAAACAACAAACCCAATTCTTTCTGGTTCACAAGTAAGATATTCATTCAAATGCCAGAATTACTCTACGTAGCCAACACTAAAAGAAATAGATTCAATGAAATTGGCAATACACTAATTCTAAGTGAATAAATACTAATTAACCCTTTTAAGTCACCTTTGTTCACTAAAACAGCTATATAAATTGTTCTTTCAAATTTCCTCACAAATAATTCATGAGTTCAGTGACCACTGTTCAAGGGAATTGCTATATCTGTCCTTGCTTGCCAGCTAGCCAGCTTAAAAACAAGCAAGCAAACAAAACCACAACAAAACCCCCCCCAAACAAACAAAAATCCCCAACCCCAAATAATTCTTCTGTAGACCTACAACTTTACAGTCTTTTTGAAAAGGAAGTGATGAATCCTTTCAGAAAGCAGAACTGCCATAAAGAATGACCTCACTCTGGACATTAAGAGTGTTCCAGTTTTTCCTCACTTTTGTGCTGTTACAACTGTTGTTTTCCTAAGGTTCACAAATATGTAAAAGGATGTTTTTCTAGTATCGACTTGCAACTGTTTGGAAATATGTATTAGCTATTATTTCCAATTTTAAATGGTATCATTCTGAATTTTGTGTGCTATAATGTCAAGCATAACCTGCTCCCAAAAGTTAATCCAGAATCACTAACACAATAGTCTTTAGTCTGAGACTTGGACATTAACCCCACAGAACAAGGCTGCAGAATGAAATACAGCTCTAATGTAAACTGCTGAAATGAATACATGGCTGCAGAGCAGCTGGCTGAAAATGAAATCCAAACAAGACACCTGAATATGGTGGGAAGAGGAGAATGTTAAAAAAGAACCAACCCACAAATATTACCTCTTCATAGCATCAAAGTCGTTGTCAACATTTTGTTCTTTTTATATCCATTATTGCCTCTAGATACCCATTATTAATCTCTATTCATCTTACATAGAGGCTTTCTCAACTGTTGTGAGCTACACTCTGTCAGCTACTGCTTAGTACAGCCTACATGGGGAAGGTGAAGGGTATCACTGAGACATTATAGGTTCTCTGCTACATGGTGCAGCATAATACAACACAAAGCACAACGACAGCCTTCTTCACTGGTGGTCATGGTGTTATATCTAGGCACCACAGTTGTCATCTCTGGCTCCTGAGTCAGAAAAAATGCCAACAACGTCCATTTATAGTCTATAAAGGTGTGCAGAATTCCTATAACCACTGGCTTTATCTTACTGTGAGGAAGTTTCATTTACCTCAGTGACGGGCAAAGGATTGCTTCTCTGTAGATAGAATATGAAGAATGCAAAAATTGTCATGTCCATGTCTATCTTAAATATATTACAGCTCAATTAAAACAAACAAACAACAACAAAAAAACCCCCAAACCAAACTAAACCAAAAACCCCAACCAACCAAAAAAACCCCAGGCAACAACAACTCCTATTCTCTTCCAGCTCACTGTTCCATAGGAAACTGCTTGCTCATATTTTTCATGAGCACTTTTTGATATGTTAGGAATGTAGAAAAGCAGATAGAGAACTCTGGTTTGTCTTGGTGACAGGTTTGTCTTGGGCAGGGACTGGCTGGAGAGCAGCCCTGAGGAGAGAGACTTGGGGGTGCTGGTGGATGAGAAGCTCAACATGAGCTCTCAATGTGCACTTGCAGCCCAGAAAGCCAATCAGATCCTGGGCTGCATCAGGAGAAGTGTGGCCAGCAGGTCAAGGGAGGTGATTCTCCCCTTCTACTCACCTCTGCTGAGACCCCACCTGGAGTACTGCATCCAGTTCTGGAGCCCCTATTACAAGAGGGATATGGACGTACTGGAGCATGTCCAGAGAAGGGCCATGAGGATGATCAGAGGGCTGGAGCACCTCTCCTATGAGGACAGACTGAGGGAGTTGGGGCTGTTCAGTCTGGAGAAGAGAAGGCTCCGAGGTGACCTCATTGTGGCCTTCCAGTATCTGAAGGGGGCCTACAAGAAGGCTGGGGAGTGACTTCCTCAGGCTAACAGATAGTAATAGGACTAGGGGGAATGGAATGAAGCTGGAGGTGGGTAGATTCAGGCTGGACATGAGGAGGAAGTTCTTCACCATGAGAGTGGTGAAGCTCTGGAATGGGTTGTCCAGGGAGGTGGTTGAGGCCCCGTCCCTGGAAGTGTTTAAGCCCAGGCTGGATGAGGCTGTGGCCAGCCTGATCTAGTGTGAGGTGTCCCTGCCCATGGCAGGGGGGTTGGAACTAGATGATCCTTGTGGTCCCTTCCAACCCTGACTGATACTATGATACTATGATAAAACATATATCCTGGGCTGCATCAAAAGAAGTGAGTCTATCACTCTGCTCTGGTGAGACCTCACCTGGAGTACTTTGTCTTGCACTGGGAGCCTCAACTCAGGAAGGACATGGAAATGATGGAGAAGGTCCAGAGCAGGGCCACAAAAATGATCAGTGGGCTCAAGCACCTCTCCTACAATGACAGGCTGAGAGAGTTGGAGGTTGTTTAGCCTGGAGAAGAGGTGTGGTGGTGAAAGTTCTCCCCCCACGCAAAAAGATACCACGTCTCACTCAGTCAGAGAAGCAGATGAATAAGCTATATTTACAAGCAAGAATTAAATGCAGATGGATATATACACAATATACAGTATTTTCAATATACACAGAAATATACAGCAAAGAACATAATCAGAACAAAACTCCCTCCTCCAACCAGTAGGGTCTGTCCCCCCCACCTCCTCTCTCCCCCTCACTCCCTTTCTCCCAAAAATGATTAGAGAGAGAGAAAAGGTAATTAATAAGGAGGAAATTCTGTTAGCTCAAAGAATTATTCTTATCTGTTAGTTCACAGTTAACTCTGTCCAGCAGCTGTTGCTCAGAGACAGAAACAGACAGGCAGACAGGAACAGACAGAACTGAACTGAAATTCAAACAGAACTAAAACTTAAAGTTGCATTCTACCAATCTACCAATTAAATTCGTTTAGAATATATTTGTTTTCCAAAGCATTCAGCCAGAGTGTTCCAGCAACTGTCCCTTTCTCAAAGGCATAGCCTAAAATGGTCACAATCCACCCCTTCTAAACAATTTCAGGGAAACCTTATAGCAGCATTTCAATATCTGAAGGGGACCTACAAGAAAGCTGGGGAGGGATGGTTTGCAAAAGCATGTAGCACTAGGACAAGGGGGAATGCTTTTTAAGTAGAAAATAGTAGATTTATGTTGGATGTTAGGAAGTTCTTTACTATACAGGTGGTGGAACATGGGAGCAGGGTGCCCAGGGAAGTGATATAGGCCCCATCCCTGGAAACATTCAAGGTCAGGCTTTATAGGGCTCTGAGCAGCTTGATGTAGTTAGGTGTGGGATGTCTCCAATATTTAAAGCTTCCCTTCCAACACAGCACATTCTGTGATTCTATGAATCCTCATGAATAAGAAGGCAAAAGCAAAACCACAGGAAATCTTATTATTTTTGTCAGAAATAGAACAGTATAGAAGAAACTTCACTCGTTACACAGATGAGTGAATAGCTCAGGATGAAGAAAGCTATTTAGCCTTAGGACATTTTTGTCCCAGGCCAAGAGATCAGCTATCACATTCCTTACCCATCAAATCTGTTGGATTGGTTTGAATCCACAAAACTTTCAAATTCTGATTGTTCAAAACCGAGTCCTGTTTTTTACTTATTTATTTAATTGTAATGTTATTTTAGTATTTTGAGGCATTTTATTTTTTCCTCCTGCTTACAAAAACTTTCATGCAGGTATAAACGCATGCAGGAGGTCTTTCTCACTCAGTCCAATTTATTTTTCTTCATAAATATCCTTCCACTCTTTCTCTTTCTGTTTACTTTTCAGGAGAGGAAGAAAACATTTAAAACATGAAAATATTGAAATAGGATTTAAAAAATAATTCAGAATTTCCTCTCATCCACTTTCAGTAGTGGAGACTTCTTGCCATTTTTATTTAATAGCTGCATCACGACATACATTTTTGATTTCTTGGTGTAAGCTAAAACCTTTACAATGCAATGACAAAAAATGTCAAGTATAATCAATAACCAAGTATAACCAATAACATTTTAACCATTAAGAAGTATGTCCTCTGTCACCACTGTATATTTCCCTCGGTCATGAGAGCAGATAAAAACAGGTGGGAAGCTCAGCTGACTGTTGTCTGCCTCATCAAACATTCATGGTGTTACTGACTGGTTTTGTCATTTGACACAATGTAACTAATGTAGAGATTTGTGGCTGATTCTTCTTGTTGTTTATATGCAGCAGAATACATTATATGCAGCAGAATACATTATCCTGGTGCAATACAATACAATACAGTGCAATACAATACAATACAATACAATACAATACAATACACCAGGTTGGAAGAGACCTTCAAGATCATCGCGTCCAACCCATCAACCAATCCAACCCACCTAAATACAATACAATACAATACAATACAATACAATACAATACAATACAATACAATAAAACCCACCTAAACAACTAAACTGTGGCACCAAGCACCCCATCAAGCCTCTTCTTGAACACCTCCAATGAAGGTGACTCCACCACCTCCACGGGCAGCCGATTCCAATGGGCAATCACTCTCTCTGTGTCCCTGTATTCACTCTTTGAAGACAAATGTATCATGTTATAAACAAAATATACTTTAAGAGTTGTACTTTCACACTTATGAGAACTCAGCTTTGTTGTTGCTTTTCCAGAGAAGATAAGATTAAAACAATTTCTAGTTGTCAAATTATTTCATACAAATTCTTACTCACTCAAAAGGTTTCCATGCTACTAGAAATTAAAAGGATCAGGTCTATGCAATTTATTATAATATCACAGAAACACAGAATCACCAAGGTTGGAAGAGACCTCAAAGATCATCAAGTCCAACCTGTCACCACAGACCTCATAACTAAACCATGGCACCAAGTGCCATGTCCAATCCCCTCTTGAACACCTCCAGGGACGGTGACTCCACCACCTCCCTGGGCAGCCCATTCCAATGGCTAACAACTCTCTCAGTGAAGAACTTTCTCCTCACCTTGAGCCTAAACTTCCCCTGGTGCAGCTTGAGACTGTGTTCTCTTGTTCTGGTGCTGGTTGCCTGGGAGAAGAGACCACCCCCCCCCCCGGCTACAACCACCCTTCAGGTAGTTGTAGACATCAGATAAACTTCACATCATAATCTTGGGAAATCTCAGTTATGTTTCAGTTTCTAGACAGGTATGGAAGCCAAGGCATTCAGAACATGTTGAAGAAGGGATAACTTACTCTCTAAATTTGCAACCAACCCTACATATTTGACTGTGAATGCTCTAAGAGGATCCTCCATGTTGCTAGGACTAGTCAGGTGCTTCAATTTATGTGTGTTTAGTGCTTGCTGAAGGACTGCTGCTGAAAGGCATGTGGAAAAAAACGATGTAGCTGTAGACACTTGGGTGTCCCAAACAGTCCATTGAGAAAAATAGCTACCTCCAGTGGGAAATTCTTTCCATCAGTCCTAGTTATTGGTCTTAAGACAGGATGGTCTGCTTTTAGGTGTGGTCTTTCATTCTGCTTTGTAGGCATAGGGAGCCTGAAAAACAACTCAGACTTGATAACTTATTTTGGATTACATGAATTCTATCCTTTTTAATTCTTACTCCATTGGTTTTAAATGTTTAAAGGTTAGTGTGATTGTCTTGTCTTTATTGTTTACTGAACTCAATGAGACAACTGCTGGCTGAAGTAATTCATTAAAACTGTGTTTCTAAGGACATGTTATATCAAATATATATTGCATGATACTTCCAATCCCACAGTTTTTTTTTCTCTAGATCCCCTTGGACTCCTGATTCAAGACATCCAGTTTTATGCTGTCCTGCATTTTATCCTGTTTCCCTTAAGAAATCTGTGACTCACAAAGGGCAGTCTGTATGTGTTAAGAACATGTCCTTGTCATGTTTTTGTAACGCTGTAACATGAAATATGATAGGAACAAATACTGGATGTTTGGCTGGACCTACTTCAAGAAAGTAAAATTGGCTTGGTGCTAGCATATGCATTGCTGACACCCAACAGAAGGGTCAAAACAGACTCAGGAAGATATTTCTCATGGTTATTAAGTTGTGGTTGGGCTGGGTCCCAGCATCCCAAAGGTAAGAGTCTTCCTCATCATGGCCAGGCTTCTCTTGCCAGACCTGCCTTGGTAGCTCCTATGATCGTAGATATTAGAAGATTCTTCAGTGCACATACACCACATTCCCGCTGTTACTATAAGTTCTTTAATCCTTTTAAAAGAGAAATATTAAGATTTTATTATTTTTTGCTAGTGCTAAAAGTAAGGGGTGCTATTAAGTAAGGAGTGCTTTACTTCTTTGTCCTAAGGACCACCTGTATATAGGGGGCACTACACGCATAGGTGTGAACAAGCACAGTGATGAGAGATCATTTGATCCATGTACTATGTCTTCTAAATCATACAATGAATCCAAACAAACAAGAGTCCAGCAACTGAGAAAAGAGGCTAAGGCTAGTTAGGTAAAAGGAGTTACCTGGGTTTAGAAAGAGGGTTTATCCTAGACAAGCTTGAGAATTTGGCCCATGTGAACTTCACAAGGTTCAATAAGGCCAAGTGCAAGGTCCTGCACCCGACATGGAGCAATCACAGAATCACACAGAATCAGAGAATCACCAAGGTTGGAAGAGACCTCAAAGATCATGAAGTCCAACCTGTCACCACAGACCTCATGACTAAACCATGGCACCAAGTGCCACATCCAATCCCCTCTTGAATCATTGGTATTAATACAGCCTGTGGGGTGATAGGATTGAGAAAAGCACTGTGGAGGAGGACTTGGGGTATTGGCAGACAAAAAGTTGGACATGAGCCAACAGTGTGCAATTGCAGTCCAGAAGGCCAACAATATCCTGGATTGCATCAAAAGAAGGGTTGCCAGCAGGTTGAAGAAGGTGTTTCTACTGCTCTGCTCTTATCAGTACTGTGTACAGCGCTGGAGTCCTCAGCCCAAGAAAGACATGGATCTGTTGGAGTGGGTCCAGAGAAAGGGCACAAAAATGATCAGAGGCCTGGAACTCTTCCTCTGTGGAATAAGGCTGAGAAAGTTGGGGACTATTCTAGTCTGGAGAAGAGAATGCTCTGTGGAGACCTCATTGAGGCTTTCATTATTTGAAAAGGGCCTATAAGAAAGATGGGGACAGTCATTTCAGCAAGACCTGGTGTGATAGGATGAGGAGTAATGGTTTTAAACTAAAGTAGGATAGATTTAGACTAGATATAAGTAAGAAAGTTTTTACACTGAGGGTGGTGAGACACCAGAACAGGCTGCCCAAAGAGGTGGCAAATGCCTCAACCCTGGAAACATTCAAAGTCAGGTGAGACATGGTTCTAAGCAGCCTGATGGCATTAGTGATGCCTGTGAACACTCCAAGGGGTTGAACGCGATGACCTTTAAAGATGTTTCTAACCCAAAGTATTCTATGATTGTAAATGAATTTTTTATGGGTAAGGAGAATACTGTTACATGCAATTTAATAGACATGGCTGAAAACAAGTAAAAAAGAGAACTTCCCTTGCCCAGTGAAAAGGATTTTTTTTCCCTACACCAAATAATTAAAAGGCACAGTAGATTTTTGTATAAAAACATAGTGAAGAGTAAGGTATGTCATTTTACCATCAGGTAAACTTGCTGAGGTCAGTTCCTCGCCAAGGTATAGTGCTGACCTCAGCAAGTTTACCTTGTGGTAAAATTAACAAGCTTTGATCTTTACTTTATTTTCACCTCAGAACAGTTCCTGTTTGCTAGTTACCTGAAGGTAAAAATCACACCTTCTTTTATCACCAAAGCTAAGTCTATGACTGGGGAATAAGAAGAAATGAGAGATTATATATGGCATATGGACATGAAAGGAGGGGATGCAAGGTTTGTTTTGCCTCTTTAAGAGGAAAAGGAAAATTTAGAAATGAGATTTGAGGTGGAAGATACAGCAGAAATGGCAAATGTGATTGAACAGTATGCGCAGTAGTGCTTTAGGCAAATAAGATAGGAAGAAGAAAAGAGGAGAAACGAGGTGAGAAAGCAAGGAAATAAAGGCTGCAGTAATGATGGGGAGAGAAGCAAGACAGAGATAAGTATTTTCTTGGTGGGTTTTAGAGAAATAGCAATCTGGTGGGAAAAAACCATGAGACAGGCTGTATTTGGAAGTGTTCTGCATGGTGAAGCGAAAAGAACAAGCATGATCAATGACCCACCAACTATGTTAGGATAGCAAGACAAGATTATACCATTCCAGGAATGCATTGACGTTGACCTCAGGTAATCTGATGGGATGTGTAAGTGGTCAGAAACACTGATTTTGACCAAGTGAACTGTTTCACTTGGGGAGGAAGATAACTTCAAGAAAGTGAAGATAACAAGAATCTGTGCTGTGACATAGGGAAGGTAGGAATCTAGAAGAACGAGCTTGTGGGGTGACACTATTTAGTCTTGCTTTGCTCATTGACATGATTGCATGTGTTCAAGATGTTTGCCATGTAACATCAGCTTCATTTCTACAATTTCTCTAGTGTCTCTCATTGCTGTAACTATTTCTAAACTGTCAGATAAATAATAGATGTTTTTTCTAGGTTTTATTTTGTGGCTTTTGGCCTTTTGGGGTTTTTTTTTGCTGGTTTTTTTTGAGGGGAAGGTAGGAGAGGTGGGGGTTGGGGTTATTTGTTGTTGCTGTTTTATTTCTTTAAAAAATTCAAAAGGATAATTTTGTGAGCCCTAATTTAGTCAGTTTATATATTTCAGAGCAAATGGCTTGCTTTGCCTAAGTGCTTTTGTGAACTGAACAGCCTGCCCCGAGGCAAGCAAATCCAAAGCCAAAGAGGGATGCACCCTTCATATTCCACTAATTGATTGAAGGGGCAAATGATCTATAGGAAAAGTTGCATCATTAACTTAATTGAGGGCAAAGCCTAATTAGAGGGGAAATGAAGTAGACAGAGCCAGAGACACAGCAGGCCTTCATGTGAGATGTCAACAAACAGACATTGTAACTAAAACCAGACAGCAACCAAAGTACTTCATTTACATCTTCAATTTCAATGTGAAAACATTTACAGTGATTGTGATGTGTATGTGAGATTTCAGAGCAGGAATGCAAAAGTGTAACACAGCTAAAATTCATATCTGAAATCAGTAGGTTTTTAGAGTTAGAGAAAAAAAATCAACTGACTAAAGCTGCTTTAAAATATCCTGAGCAAACTGACTGAAGTTAAGACTGCATTTGTGCTTCTCCAGTATATTTGAACTCTACATTCCTGAGGAAATCCAACAAGAACTGCACCAGGAATTTTACAGTAGCAAGTAAATAAACAGAGTAAATTCTGGCAGATGATACTGCTTTAGTTTGACTACATGGAATTCCTGAATGAAGATATAAAATGTCACTTCCGTGATTTTGTTCTTTAAAGGGTTACCTTGTGCAGTTACTTTTCTGAAGTACTTTTGCTTGCAGAGCCTTCCTCCCTCCAAATCACAGGCTCCTGAGCTGTGAATGGTGATGTTAAATTCTCAAGGCTAATTATTTAAACATTAGTTTAATATCTGAACTAAAGCAGGTGGTAGCGGTCTTTTCAGGACCTTTTCCACTGAGTTTTAGGGGCTTTTTATTTTGGCATGCAGCTCCTTTTTTACCAACTGCAGGAATACAAACAAAACCTTTTCATAAGAAAAGCCACTTAAGTGAAATGAGGAATGCAAGCAGACATGTTTTTGGCTACAGTGCAAGTCTTTAAAGTATAGGCACGATTATACATTTCAACTGCAGTCACATGGGTATTGTGCATTCTTAAAAAGCTGGGCCCTGAACCTGCTCCCCAAATATGCACAACATTTTTCTGAGTGTATATAATGAAACACTGTGCATATGTGTTAATAAATGGAAAGGCAAAATGAATTTTACTGTGCAAATCAAACCTACACAGAGCCACAAAATCATCATGTACTAATTACGCAAAATATTTTTGAGCTGTCCTCTTTTGTATGCTATGGAAAATTATCAACAGTTTGCAGCTTCCCAAACCTCACATTTTATTAATCAGTGTAATTGATTATCAGACAGCAAAGTCATCTCTGTGTTTACAACAAGTGGATATTAAGTAGATGCTTCTGTATCTGTATTTTGATGACCACACTTTCTGTCCTCCCTAGATGATGCAACCACCCGCTTCCTTCCATACATATCAGTACATAGCCTCAAAATTTTGCCCTGCATCTGCTGACGCAACTCTGAGGCAAGAACTCCCAGTGACTCCTTGGAAGGTTTTACTTGTGTTGAATCATCACGTCATGCTCAAATCAATGTAGGAGGTTTTTCTCAAGATAAGACAAGTGAGAACCACTGATCCACACCAGTGCCCTTGCAATTCAAATTCTGCCATGCAAAGCTCAAACCTGCTGATTTTAGGTAGAAGACAGGAAGAATCTTCACTGAGTACATTATGATTATTTATGTTGTAGAACAAGGAGAACTAAATACACCTAAAATTAGCCTAACAAATACATAATTTTGTCATTCTTGAAGTTAAAGGCCTTCAGGGCAATTTCATTGTACTTCCCTGAAACTACCTTAGCTCAAAGTTCATTTTGGTGGACAATGGAATTTCTAAAATTGTATGTTTCAAAATAGCCAAAATTAGAGCAGTCTACAAATCACTGGGGCAATCTTATTTCAGCTTTGTAGTAAAGTTTATTGTAAACTAGGTAATAAGAGGAAATCCTGGATCATGCTAGAGTACAATAGTTGAATGTTAAGACATTTATTATCACCTGTCACATCCTTCTGAATGCATCATTGTGATCATGCATTTGGATCTAGGACAGCATCGTTAATCATCATTCAAAAAAACCCACAGTAGTTAATTATTTGTCTCAACATATTGCATTGAAATCATCCTCCTCATTAAATCAATTACTAAACAATGTAACCATCCTAATTGAGCTACTAAGAACTAGAACATTGTTGCAAAATGGAAATGGAAAGAATCTACCAAATCCTTCCTGCTCCTCGAGTACATAAAGTCCATTTCTTTTACTTTGCAGCAGAAATCATACAGCTCGGGAATTAAGTTAGGAAACCTTTCTGGGGTGTATTAGCTGGGGTTTGGCAGCGTGCTACATTTGTCACATGCCTTTTTACAGCTCGGAATGCATGCAGAACTTATGCATGCTCATAATATGTATTGTAAACATCTCTTACGATGCAAAGGAAACACTTCCCGTTGTTCTCAAAGGAATACGGTAAACAATGTGAACTATTGAACCCTCCGTGTTGTTGAAAAGGTGGTCTAAATGTATATCAAACTTGCTTTCTCAAGAACGGCATTCACTGAAGCAAGTATTGGCATGTGTATATCGGAGTAAGCTGTCCCATGTTCTCCTTAGAGTAAGCAGAGGGAAACAAAGAATTTTAAGACTTGATTCAGCTGACTTATTTTAGACATCTACTTTGGGATGAGAGGAGTCACATCCTAGATGTGTGGGGGATTTTGTTTGTTTGTTTGTTTGTTTCCATTGACCCAAGTCCAAAACTTCCAGATGTCAACATGAGGGTGCCTACACTGCAGCAATCTAAATTTCAGCCTGAGATCCAAAAGCATGAAGGATAATACAACACAAGCAACGTGAATTTGAAAGCTCAGGAGAGAGCTAAAGAGGCACAGGCCTGTGATTATTTATGCCTGCACCATCATAGAAGGCATGAAGCTATACTAAAGACTTGATTGCCTAGCAAACACAGGAGATAAAATGACATGAAAAAAGCACTGCAAACTGTCCTGTGAATGGAAATATTCTAATAGACAACAACAACTAACTTTGGGAAAAATACTTACTTCCCAAATACTACTAATTTTTGTAGGGTTTGTATTTTCTTTGAACACCTCCAGGGACAGCAACTCCACCACCTCCCTGGACAGCACATTCCAATGGCCAATTACTCTTTCTGTGATGAATTTTCTCTACACCTCCTGCCTAAACCACCCCTGGTGCAGCTTGAGACTGTGTCCTCTTGTTCTGTCGCTGGTTGCTTGGGAGAAAAAAAACAACCCCCACCTGGCTGCAACCTCCTTTCAGGTAGTTGTAGAGAGCAAGAAGGTCTCCCCTGAGCCTTCTCTTCTCCAGGCTAAACAATCCCAGCTCCCTCAGCCTCTCCTCATAGGGCTTGTGCTCCAGACCTCTCACTAGCCTTGTTGCCCTTCTCTGGACACATTCAAGTGTCTCAATATCTTTCTTAAATTGTGGAGTCCAGAAGTGGACACAGGACACAAGGTGTGGTCTAACCAGTGTTGAGCAAAGGGGAAGAATGACCTCCCTGCTCCTGCTGGCCACACTATTCCTGATACTGCCCAGGATGCCATTGGCCTTCTTGGCCACCTGGGCACACTGCTGGCTCATGTTCAGCCTACTATCAACCAGTACCCCCAGATCCCTTTCTGCCTGGCTGCTCTGCAGACACTCTGACCTCTGACCCCTTAATTCCTTCAAAAGATGCCATGCAGAGAGGGACCTGGGTACAGTGGTTGATAGTAGGCTGAACATGAGCCAGCAGTGTGCCCAGGTGGCCAAGAAGGTAGGTCCTTGTGCCCCTGTACTCAGCACTGGTTAGGCCACACCTTGAGTCCTGTGTCCAGTTCTGGGCCCCTCAGTTTAGGAAAGATGTTGACTTGATGGAACGTGTCCAGAGAAGGGCAACAAAGCTGGTGAGGGTCTGGAGCACAAGCCCTATGAGGAGAGGGGGTTTGTTTAGCCTGGAGAAGAGAAGGCTCATAGGAGACCTCATTGCTGTCTACAACTACCTGAAGGGAGGCTGTAGACAGGTAGGGTTTGGTCTCTTCTCCCAGGCAACCAGCACCAGAACAAGAGGACACAGTCTCAAGCTGCATCAGGGCAGGTTTAGGCTTGAGGTTAGGAAGAAATTCTTCATAGAAAGAGTGATTGGCTATTGGAATGGGCTGCCCAGGGAGGTGGTAGAGTCACCAACACTGGAGACGTTTAGGAAGAGACTGGATGAGGCACTGGGTGCCATGGTTTAGTTGCTTAGATGGTGTTGTATGATAGGTTGGACTTGATGATTTCAAAGGTCTTTTCCAACCTGCTTAATTCTATTCTATTCTATTCTATTCTATTCTATTCTATTCTATTCTATTCTATTCTATTCTACCATTCCATTCCATTCCATTCCATTCCATTCCATTCCATTCCATTCCATTCCATTCCATATTAAATTATCTTAGCAAGAATATCAGTCATACATACTCCTGAAAAGAACATTGTGTCATTTAGGGAATGACAACACTCTCATTTGCTGTCTCTGGCATCTGATTTTGTTGTAAGGCAAAACCACTGTAGTCATTCACTTCAGCAGCACATCAGTCACACCTCCAGTGCTAATTTGAGCTATTTTGACTACTTTTACAACTAGGTTCCCCACAGTCCTAGGACATGCCTCTTTTCTGAGGACTAGCTCCCCATGGCATTACATGAAATCTTGTTTCAACAGTGCCCTGTTGACTGGGGTTTTTTCAGTAGGATTGATTCTTGGTTCAGTACTATAGGCATTTCCATATAGGCAACTTAGACTTGATAGTCTTTGATGGAAATAAGTAGCTGTGCAAGATACAGGAAGACTACACAGGACAGCCTGTGAGTTTTCACTTTTGTTTTCATATCTGAGTGAAATAGGCAGCATGAAAAAATATCCTTATCTTTAGAAGAGACAATATTATTCTGACCACATGTCTTTGCTGAATAATAACCATTTTTATCCTCCTTCTTTGTGCTATTGTCAGATTCTTTTCTCTCTCACAACTTACAACAGGAGAGTCTGTGTAATTTTTCATCTTTTGCAACTTTCAGTGTAAAATTAGATACTTTACAGGTTTCTGTGCAGGCCTTTTTCTTCTCTTTTTTTCTCCTGTGCCTCCCCAAGCAGGCCCCTGAAAAATGAACTACAACCAACAGCTTAACTGCCTTTTGTTTTTTATCTTCAATGAAATGTAAAAATAAGTAGGGTAAAAGAAAAAAAAAGAGTAATGTTTAATAGGAAAAATAATGCATCAATGTGAAAATGCATTTTCTGTACGGTCATTGCAAATTCTGTCATCCAAGTTTCCTATAAAAACTAACATTTGTCAACAATTATCACTTGGTGCCATACAACACTTCTTTCAAACTATTTGGAAA
Organism: Colaptes auratus; assembly: GCA_015227895.2. Taxonomy (NCBI): domain Eukaryota; kingdom Metazoa; phylum Chordata; class Aves; order Piciformes; family Picidae; genus Colaptes; species Colaptes auratus. The sequence goes on along the minus strand of CM037631.1, from coordinate 88,528,318 downwards.
CACCTAGTGTGTTAGTAATCATGGGCAAATGATGAATTTTTTTAGTAGTTTTTATCGTATGTGGTTTTGCTACTTGTGAAAACGTGATGAACTTTTGGAATAATTTCATACTAAACCATAACTAATCTTATGTTTAATAGCATTGCAAGTAGAATAGAAGAATAGAATGGAATAGAATAGAATAGAATAGAATAGAATAGAATAGAATAGAATAGAATAGAATAGAATAGACAAGGTTGGAAGAGACCTTTGAGATCATTACGTCCAACCCATCATCCAACACCATCTAATCAACTAAACTATGGCACCAAGCACCCCATCAAGTCTCTACCTAAACACCGCCAATGATGGCGAATCCACCACCTCCCCAGGCAGACCATTCCAATGGCCAATCACTCTCTCTATGAAGAACTTCTTCCTAACATCCAGTGTAAACCTCCCCTGGTACAGCTTGAGACTGTGTCCTCTTGTTCTGGTGCTGGTTGCCTGGGAGACGAGACCAGCCTCTACCTGTCTACAACCTGCCTTCACATAGCTGTAAAGCACAATAATGTCTCCTCTGAGCCTCCTCTTCTCCAGGCTAAGCAACCCCAGCTCCCTCAGCCTCTCCTCATAGGGCATGTGCTCCAAACCCCTCACCAGCTTTGTTGCCCTCCTCTGGACACATTCCAGCAAGTCAACATCTTTCCTAAACTGAGGGACCCAGAACTGGACACAGGACTCAAGGTGTGGCCTAACCAGTGTAGTGTACAAGGGCATATTAATTAGCCACATTAAGCTTGCAAAACAAAACTCTAAATCTCAGAAGAGGATAAATTATATAGAATTAGCTGACTTCTGAGTGATTTCTTTTACACACTCTCTCTCCACACCAAAATTCAGCACATCCTGCATCCAGTTACACTTACACAACATAAATTGCCAGTGAGAAAATAAACCTCATTTGCACAAAGGAATGACATCCTCTTTTCACCTAAAATGTGTAAAGTCATATTTTATATGAATAAATCTTGAATTTTGTGGACATGGTAGCAACACAAAATTTGTCAGATTTACTAAATTGTCTGATTTCTTCTGGAATCAGGAGGTACAAGCTCTTTACAAGCTTCCCACGCTGATTTTCATCCCACTGGCCGCAGCAGAGCAGATTACCACTGTCATCAGTGCAAGAAGGGCTCAGCCCAGGAGGCAGGAACGTTTGCTAATATGAAGGAATAGGGGCAGCCTTGTTAGCAAAGCTCTTTCCCAGGAAGCTCTATGCTCAGCAGGAGATATCAACAAAGCCTATAGAAGTTATGACTGGTGCCTCAGATTACACGAAGAAATTGTGACTTTTTGAGAAAGGTCACATGTAAAACATTCTCCCTAAATACATTCTCCTCAAATTAGATCAGCAGTTTACACAATATAATTGATAAATGTAGGTATTGTTTCTTAACAAATAACAGCAAAACTATCTGTAGAAGATGCTTTAAGAATGAAAACAGAAGTCAAAGCAAGTCTAAAAAGTTTTTTGAGGCCAAAAATCTTAAAACATGAACAGCTTAAATTAATATGAAGGGAAAAAGTCGTGCTCCTCTTTCTGCTGGGAAGTGGGCCTTGCCCACAGCAAAATGAGTGGGGATATTAATGCAGTACAAATAGCCACAGTATTTTCACTACTTCTTTGTGGCAGTGGAAAGAGGAAAAAAAAAAGAAAACAAACATACTCAAAGAAAACTATCCTGCTGCCTGAGGCAAAGTCCAGCTCTTTAGGCTTGAGTCAGGGAAGACAGGATTTGCCTCAACAGGATGCATGAGTGGATTAACATGACAAATTAACTGTTAATCCAAGTAGTAGCCAACTATTAATAAACTCCTCATGAACACTAGCTTAGTGGTTTGAACTCTTTGCTCCCAGCGTGTTTTAAGTTTGGAGGGTGAATATGAACTACTATTCTGTCTAAGAGGCAGATGTAATGGGCATCTGGGTGTACAAATACACCAGCCCAGCCTACAGCATTCATAAATACATTGGTTTTAGTAAGACTGTGGGCAAGGCAATTCAGACTTTGTATCTGAAAAAAAGAAGCTATTTTGGCTATTCTTCAGTCTCACTTTTTCTAAACAACATATGTGGATCTCTGTGAAATTGGTAGAGGGAATGAGCTGGAGGGAGGTGCTCGCAGCCTGCCACTTTTTCCATTTGACATGATAATGTTGACAACTGCCAACTATTAGTGTTTTCCACTGGATAATTATGACTATTAAAACCAGTTAACTCCTAGTATTTATTAGCAACTAGTTGTCAGACCAGTACAAAGGTATTTTAGATATTATTGAAAGATTCCTTTTCTCCTTTGAATATGTGAAAAGAACCCGTTTGAGAATTTCCTGCATCTACCTTTTAAAGCTTATTTTCAAGTTGGTTTTAATTTTTTTTACAGTCAGTGGCAAATCTCAGGTAATCTAACTAGAGAAGAAGGGATTTCAGCCACATTAATTTAAATTCAAGTATTTCAATTTATATTGGTATGAGGAGGAAAAAGATTATGAATAATGCTTCAATAATATGTTTTAGTTCTACAAGTTTGTTTGATTTAAATTTAAATGAAAAAGAAAAGCAGGTATGTGGCCAAAATTGCCAGCAAAAACAGGTACCTACCTTGGACTGAAGTATGCAAGCAAATCTCCTTTTGCCTTCACTGAGTGTTCTGCTCTATCACTTTAATGAGAATTTTATTTAAAGGACTAAGTCCTCCATCTGCATTGACTAAGCCTCTCAGAAATAATTCAGTTTTACAGACAGTTTTCATCCCTATGTCTTATATATCTATATTAGCAAGCTTTTATAGTCCAATAAAAAGGTATGCCAAATTTTGCCTGAATACATAAAGTATAGAATAGTTCAGAGAAATCCATGGTCAGTTTGAATATGATAGGAAGCCTTTCATCAGTACAGTGAAAAGTTCTGAGGTTTGCTTGGTGGTAAACTGTTTTCTAAAACCATGTTTTAGAGAACTTAAAGGGGAGGCATTTGATTATATTTTAAACACAAATATTCATGAACTGCACCCTTCTCAAGACTTCAAGCATCTCTTTTTTTATGTTTCTCATGATGTAGGAGACCTTGGTGAGAGGTAATGGTTAAAAAGTTTTTTAAATTATGTTTTACAAAAGGAAAACCAGAATGAAAAAGAGTGAAGGATGTCTGCAAGAAAAGAAAGGAGAAAAAAAGAAAGGAAAAGAAAAGAGAAGGAAAGAG
>CM037631.1:88486189-88524574 GCA_015227895.2 Colaptes auratus | reverse complement strand
ATGTTACAGTGGTGTGAGAGAAAAGTGGGATAACGTCTTCATCAAAATTATAGTCGTGGTCATGCATTTTGTGGAATCAAGATAACCTGTACCTACAGGTTTTTGAGATACATAGTTTATGAGGAGCTGTATGCAAATAAAGATTAATTTCAGTGAAATACACAGTTATTATACAGAGTCAGCACTGAAAATTTTTGGCACACTTAGGAACTGTAATGTGGTCAAAGACTGGATCTAAATGAAATAGATAAGGTACAATCTGATTTATATTTTCATTGATCTCAAGGGATTGAGCATATTCAATGTTTCCAGGATCAATTTCCAACTGTAGACACTGCTTAGCATGATAAATACCACATTTCTGTGAGGCTTTTAACTGAACTTCAAATTTCTGCACAAACCATAGCACTTCAGTTCCCAAAGTTTCAAGCCATCCCTCATTCTGGTCTTGTGTTAGGCAAACCTTTTTATGCATTTTCACTTTAGACTTTCCTGCAGTCAGTACAGCTATTAATGTTACCTTATGTGTTTAAGTGCTTTCCTAATTGAGGGTCATACTAAGATTGGTTGTTTTCCAAATCTCTTCAGCAAGTGCAGATTGGGTGTACCTCAAAGGGAGAGAGACTGGTTTGATTTCACATGGTGTTGATGCGCATAGTCTTAGTCTTCTGATAACTGAAAAGCCTAAACCAGTACACATTGCAGTTTCCATCACAGTAAAAATGAAAACCACCTTTTATTTAAAAGAGATGGGACTAATGTATTATCTATTCTATTCTATTCTAATTAAACTGAAGCACAAAAGTATCTACCCCTTTCTCTTCCTGAGCAAAAGGACTGATGACCTAAGGACTGAGATCACTTATGTCACCTTATTTTTTGATGACAACCTTGAAATACTTTTCATGTGTTTACATTTTGGATAGGCAGCTAATACCATGTTTCACAGAAAAGTCAGTAAGATTTACACAGGGAAGTGCCTGTATAAATCTTTTAGCTAAAGAGTTAAAAATGTTATGTAATATTAAGGAAATGTCACTTTTATTAATTAATGTTATGAGTAGCTGAAATGAGAAAATTGCTTTGCAGTTCATAGTTGCAACAGCATTTGTTTAGTATTTATTTCTTTTTAATATTGAGTAGCTTTCCCAAATCAGGAATTAGGTGAATTGAAAGACACTGGAAAGAGCTACTGATCTAGATTTCTTGAGATTACTTTTCAGAGTTACCAAGGGAAGTGCAGCATAATTCCTGCTCTTTCAATACACTGGTATCATAAAGGAAAGGGACTTGATCCTGTATATTCTGGTTACAAGTCATTACCATTTACTTTACTGATCTTCTTTTAACACTAGTGAATATGATTTCTTGTACATATTATCAATCTCATTCAAAAACACTGAATACAATGAAGTGAAGCAAGCCTTGCACTAAAGTCATACGTGGAACTTTTGATTCTCCTTGAATTAGTGCAACCTTTTTCCTTTCTGTATCTCAAATTAACTTCATGTGAAACAAGCTGAAAAAATGAATTGACTCAGATCTGCTTGGAATTCAATTTAATCATTGGAATTTTTTTTTCTGCAAACTGAAGTGAAACTTTCAATGAGCAGCAATGGAAGTGAATCAGATGTGTATATATTTCTTAAGTTTTACTGCAAATATTTTCCACTCTCCTTGTGGAGGCCAACATCATCCCAGGTTTAAATTCACAGAAGGTTAGTGAAGTTCTACGAAAGAATAATTGCCTTGCTAATTTTTAACACTGTTAAAGAAAACTCTGATTACATTTTGAAAACTGTAGCTCATTTCTTTCAAAAAGAAACCCAACAAATAATATTTACACAAAAAGGATACTGAAGCATCACCTAGTTAGCAAACTGTGTAGTGGTGTGACATTGGGCATGTTTACGAGTGTAGTTTTAAGTCTTTGGTAAATGTATATGTATTACTGAAGGGGTTTTGGCACTGTCACATCTGGATTGCCACAAGCATTTGTTTTATTACTGACAAATAGAAAGCATGTGTTTGGCATTATTTATTGTTTTCTGTGGAGCATGTGTCAAGATCTGAAAGTGTGGATTTCACTAGTCACGTACTAAGTTTAGTTGTTATAATTAAGTTGCTAATATCTGGCATGGTAACCAGTCAGCAGGATTTGATTTGACAGTTTAGGAGAGTGACTCGACACCTCTGGAAGCTGAGGGGAGACACTCAGCAGCACCCAGATATAAATACCATCACTTTCTTAGTGATCCAGGCCACATTTTTCAAAATAGTCATTAATTCTGATCTTCCAGTTTCTGAGTGAAAAAGTAGAAATTTTCCATCAGTAAAGTCACTTGGCTACAGCTGTAAAAACTATCATGCACCTGGAGCCCCCCAAATTAAGGGATGCTTCCCATATACTTCTTTGTGTATTGCTGATATTAGGGAGACTTTTTTTTTTCAAGAATACAATCAAGATTTCAAAACTTAATGTAATTTGCCCCCTAAAATGATAGTTTCCATATTTTCCCCTCTGATGTTGGAATTTCTGGAAAAGCTGGTCAAATCCGAACATATCCGTTCTGTGAGAAAATCTCACAAGTCCAAATTACTCCAACTTTGCATGGAAATGAAAATAAATAATTTGCAGATTTAAAATAAATATTTCAGAAGGAATTATGTTTTGCTTCATTTTTGTATCAGAGTATCGCTAAGGTTGGAAGAGACCTCAAAGATCATCGAGTCCAACCTGTCACCACAGACCCCATGACTAGACCATGGCACCAAGTGCCACATCCAGTTCCCTCTTGAACACCTCCAGGGATGGTGACTCCACCACCTCCCTGGGCAGCCCATTCCAATGGCAAATGACTCTCTTGGTAAAGAACTTTCTCCTCACCTCCAGCCTAAACTTCCCCTGGCGCAGCCCAAGACTGTGTCCCCTTGTTCTGGTGCTGGTCGCCAGAGAGAAGAGGCCAACCCCCTCCTGGCTACAACCACCCTTCAGGTAGTTGTAGAGAGCAATGAGGTCACCCCTGAGCCTCCTCTTCTCCAGGCTAAACAACCCCAGCTCCCTCAGCCTCTCCTCACAGGGCTTGTGCTCAAGGCCTCTCACCAGCCTTGTTGCCCTTCTCTGGACACATTCAAATGTCTCGATGTCCTTCTTCAACTGAGGGGCCCAGAACTGGACACAGGACTCAAGGTGTGGCCTAACCAAAGCAGAGTACAGGGGCACAATGACCTCCCTGCTCCTGCTGGCCACACTATTCCTAATACAGGCCAGGATGCTGCTGGCCTTCTTGGCCACCTGGGCACACTGCTGGCTCATGTTTAGGCAGCTGTCAATCAGCACCCCCAGGTCCCTCTCTCTTTGGGAGCTCTCCAGCCACTCCGACCCCAGCCTGTAGCTCTGCATGGGGTTGTTGTGGCCAAAGTGCAGCACCCAGCACTTGGACTTGTTGAATGCCATCCCATTGGACTCCGCCCATCTGTCCAGTCGGTCAAGGCCGCTCTGCAGGGCCCTTGTCTTCTTATTGTCACTCATGTATGCATGTATGTGTATGAGAAACAGGAACACAAGTTGTATTTTGAAACATAAAATCAAAATTACTATTCCTAACGTTCAAAAGAGCAGAGGGAATTTAATTGAAATTTCAGGCAGGTAAGAACACTTCTATAAAACTGTTTTTTTGTTGAGAATTTTCTTTCAATGGATGCAGCATTTCATAGAAGTGTAAACTTCTGACAATATTTTAAAACATATTATGAGCTACATAGTGCTAAAATTACTAGCAGGTTACAACTGTTATATATAGAATGAAATCTGGACTTGGGAAATTTTTCTTTGTCTCTCTGTTTCTTCATAACAGTCTGAAGAATTCAAAGTATTAAAAATAAATAGAAATGCAAAGGGGATATTGCATTACCTTGATGAAATAGCATTTGAGATGATCAGAAAGTGCCTATTCAGCCTTTGGTTTTCATAAATAAATGAAAACACACAACAAATGAAGTATTTAATCCTAGGCTGCATCCATACTAATAGATAAAACAGGCCGGGGAAAAAGTCTTAGGCCCAAGGGCAGGTAGTCTGGCACAGCTTGTCTCTATACTGATGAACTGCTATCTGGCAGGAGCCAAAACCTTTCAAGGAGAATTGTAAGCAGCATGGATAACTGCAAACCAGTGTACCAGTCTGTGCCCCAAAATTGTATTACTGACTAGCAGTGACATAGCCTCAACAGCTCTTTAAAATTTGCCTCTAATAATGACATTTGTAATGTGAGCTATAGAGAATCAGACTATTTGATAGTTCACCTTAAAGAAAACAACAGCAACAGCACAGGTCTTTTAACAGCTGGAGCCGTATTAGTATCAACAAACTAAAGGAAGAGCAGCTTAATAAATGAAATAAACTGATGATGCTTTTTAAAATTCCATTCTTGCTCTTCTTAACTTGAAGCGTAGTCATTATTCTATTAATCAAAACAACATAGTTGTGGTTATTGACTTTCAAAAGAACATGTCAAGAATGCATGTGTGTAATCTACATGGTTTAGGGAGATGTCTAAGTTATGCTATACTATTGCGCAATGAATAAGCAACCTCACAGTGTTTTTTAAACATGAAACAGGGACCTACGTACTGAAAACAACCTATTTGAAACTGGGAGCTTTTTGTTTCTTGTAGCAGAACACTTTGATTGTTCCTAAAAGAGGAGAGACCACATGAATGAGATCAGCAAGGTGATCAAAACACTCTCTTCTTGTGTTCCAAATTACAGTATATTTTGAGGCATGAGAGAATTTTGCCAACTCAGGGTACTTTTTGCCCATCATGGCCATGGCATGACTTCCTATTTTGTCCTTAATTTTGCCATTTTTAAAGCCTTTCTAGGAAAAATATATAGATAAGATGGAACATGACAGTGAAAAGATATCTGATTGTTTTCAGGTAAATAAATAAATAAATAAATAAATAAATAAATACATGAATAAATAATCTGAACTACTTATCTAGGGTCAGGTAGAATCAATGGTACCAGCCCCTCCTGTGTGAGAGTACGAGTAACACCTTTCCACCATGATGCTGTTCAGAAGAAGCCATTTCATACACAGATCCAGGGGAAACCAGGAAAACCAGCTCATTTGTAAGCAGATGAAGTCATACCAAAGAGCATTCAGTCAAAGTGATCTGAGAATGTTAACATGTAGCCATCACTAGAGGACTCTAAGGGACAAGCTCCAAATGGAGTGCAAGACTTGGTCTCTGTTTTATCAAGATGTGTTCCTGTCCAGTGCGTGGTGCATGGCTATTTGTTTACATCATATTGGTAACTGGGTCTTGCAGATAAATCTGTTTCCAAGTAATAACTTTCATCTATTACCATTCTTGACCATTGATTATTTTAGCAAATTTGACTACAGCAAGGATCTGCCAGGGTCTGTCAAATGGAGGTAGGAAGAGCTCAAAATACTTGAACATTCCAAACATGATACTTTTCCTTTAAATATTTGTAGTGCTATCAGACACATTAACATTTTCCAGCCACTCTCACTCCTGGTGCCCCTGGTTTAAGGTGCTTAGTTATCTGAATTAGCAGGGCTTGCACAGGTGTGACCCAGGGCAATAATAGCCCATTCATTCCACACTCTATGCTTCTTTGAGGATCCCAGGGAACATATTACTGGCAATGGGCATTTGTGGCACTTAGTAGTTTTGTGTTCAAAGCCGAATACAATATCTTACTGTGTAAATCTCCTAAGATTAACACTTTGATTAAATCTGAGACTGGACACGCTTGCCCAGGAAGAATGGGGAAGAGTTTGCTTTGTGTCTGCCTGCATTTTGTAAGCCTAAGGGAGGCAGAGTGATTTTCTTAGGCTAGTGGTTGATCTGACAGGTACAAACTTTTAGCCCCTTTCCCAGCAACATGCAACCGGTTTCATCTGAAAGTTAAAAACTCACTAAATGCAAGCACTATACAAAATACATTGAAATGTGAACTAATCCTTTAAGTCTCATTTCTGCTGCTCCAGGTGGAGGGAGCTCTGCCTGAGGAAAGACAGTCAAATTTCACTCACTGCACACTGCCAAACTGGAGATGTCGGCCAGAAATATTTTGGCAAGTGTGTTACTTATCATAATCCAGAAGGTGTTATAACACAGTGAAGTCGTGGCTGTTAAACATTGCAGTCAGACTCTGCAGAGTGACATTGTGAGGCCACCATTCCAGTGTTTAAAATTCCTGTCACACACGGTCTTATCAGATGGCCTTATTTACATACAGCTACAGGTGTCTTTACTCATACTGCATGAGTAAGATGGGTGGAGATACCTAGAGAAAAGAACTTTTCTTCATTCATTTCCAAGAGCCACAATATACAACTTTAGCCAGGCAGAGCGGTCTGGGCAAGAGGTTCAGAAATATGTAGCACTGACTTAATTGCTTCTACTGCAGCTGATGGAATTTTTATGTTTTGTATTCTTGAAAATCCCATAACATCTGGTTTTGTTTTTGTTTTTTTTTGTTTGTTTTGGCATTTAGCACTTGAATCTGTCTTCAGAGCTCTTCTACTTCAGCTAGAGTCCAGATAAAAAATGTTTCCTTGAGGTAAAAAATGAGGAAGCCTCTTTCGTTATGAATTTATGTCTTATCCTTTGATTCTTCAACAGTAAGGTGTGAGTCCCTGTACAGCTGTTAGAGTTTTCCTATGGTTGGACTCCATGGATGGACTCTCTTGTATCTAATAAATACTGTGGTATAGGATCTAATATGTTCATGAAACTTTGAAGAATATCATGTATGAGATAATGTCTTCTAAAGTGGCAGGCAGAAGAGAGGAAAAAGCATATCTATCATAGGCAATGAGGGCAGCATGTCTGCAATGTCCTATTGCAGGAAGTCAGACTACTAAAAAAAACATTTTGGGAATGTGGGACACATTTAACATATTAATCAAGATTTTTAAGCTAAATGAGTGTTTTAATTGCATGTGGACATAATGAGTGTTTGTGAGTTCTGCAGATGGCTCATATGCAGTGTTGGACACCTGCACAGAAGAATACAGGGAGGGGGTTCAAAGACATCAAATAAACAGATGCCCTTGGTCTAGCCAATGAGTCAATGAGTCATTTTTCCTCCAGGCCCCATCCTGTAGATCTCTGTAGAATTCTGTAGAACTTGTGATTTCCATAGCTTGCCCAGGCACCTGGTTTTGTGAACCCTTAATAACTATTTTCACTGGAGCAGAACCACAGAAAATTTCAGAATAAAAGAATTTCTGTAAAGTTGAGGGAGAGAAGAACAAAAAGAAAATAAATCAAAGCTTTCATTTAAGTTAAGCATTGCTTGTCCATTGAATATATAGCAATCAATGTCAGATACAGATTCTTGGTCTCAGTGCTCTTCCTGATCCCTGTCTTGGCTCCCCAGGCATGCTCAGAGCTGGCATCTCACATTTCCTATAATGAGCTTTGGTGAATCCAGTTCATGGATTGCACTGCCACTGCCAGTTTGTTTGCTGATTTTATTTTTTCTGGATTGCATGTGAGGTATCACTCATCAACATGACTCGTCAAATGATTTAACAAGTGAAGTATCACCCAATGAACGCATGCTTGTACCTCAGCCTGACTAAGCCAGCTGTCAGGGACAGCAACAGCTGCTGATTCACAAAGGAATGGAAATATTTCTTTGTTAAATCAGAGCACATCCAGCAAAATCTATTGCAAATGAAGGTAATTGGCTACAGCAACGCATCAAATAATCCCAAGTGGAAGTCTGGGCACGGGGAGGAGTTTTGCAATTGTAGAAATCTGTTTTAAACTGGAACTTATAAAGAAAAGGAGCATTGATTTTCTGTTTTAATTCCCCAAGATTTATGCAAACTCCAGTGAATTTAACATAAATCCCAACACAGACAGGTGATTCTGCTAGGTGAAAAAGTCCACATACACATCCAGTCTCTCCTGAATCTGCAGTTTTCATTGCAGTCTTCTGTATCTGTTTTCTTGAGGTGTTGCTGTCTCCTTGCTTCCATACCCACCCTTCCACACCTTCATTTTCACAAGTCTAATTGCAGGCTACCTAGGTAGAGGGTCCTTCTGAAAGCTGTTTTCCACTAATTTATCTTTTTCATTTTCAAAAAGACCCTCAACTTTGCAAACCACAGTATCAGCAACAAACTCACAGCCATATGAGATATTGGTACTAGAGGACTCTATAATCCACACAGTAATGGTTTCCAAAACCAGAACCAACACAGTTCTTGGACATTGTACAAATCCCTTTATAACATATTTATCTCATGGCAACACATTTCTTATATAAACCATAGAGATGAAACAAACCAGCTACCATATATCAGAATCACAGAATCATAACATCATCCAGACCAGAAAGGACTTCCAAGATCATCAAGTCCAGCCATTTCATCCACTTCGCTAAATCTGTCACTACACCATGTTCCCAAGCACCAGATCCACATGCCTTTTAAACACATCTGGGGATGGCAATTCAGCCACCACCCTGGATAGCCCCTTCCAGTGCCTCACAAGCCTTTCCATGAACAAATTTTTATCTAATGTCCAGCCTGGCACAGTTTGAGGCCACTCCCTCTCATTCTATCATTAGTTACTTGTGAGAGGAGACCAGCGCCTGCCTCTCTACAACCTCCTTTCAGGTAGTTGCAGAGAGCAATAAGATCTTCCTTCAGCCTCTTTTTATGTAGACTAAACAGCCCCAGTTCCCTCAGCCGCTCCTCACAGGGCTTGTTCTCCAGGCCCTTCACCACTTAGTCACCCTTCCTTGCACCAGCTCCAGTATGTTCCTGTACTGTGGTGCCCAAAACTGAACACAGTACTCCAGGTGCGGCCTGACCAATGCTGAGTACAGAGAGACAGTCACCTCCTTGGTCCTGCTGCCCCCACTATTCTAATACTGGCCAGGATACCATTAGCCCTTTGGCCATCTGGGTACACTGCTGGCTCATATTCATCCTCCTTTCAATCAGTACCCCCAGGTCCTTTTCTGCCACACAGTTCACAGGCTTGTAGTGTTGAATGGGGTTGTTGTGGCCCAGGTGCAGGACCCAGCATTTAGCCTTGTTGAAGCTCATACAGCTGAACTCAGCCCATCAGTCCAGCCTATCTGGGTCCCTCTGTAGAGCCTCCTTACTCTCAAACAGATCAACACTCTCACCTAACTTTGTGTGATCTGCAAACCCACTGGGGGTGCACTCAACCCCCTCATCCAAACCACTGATAAAGAAATTGAATGGCACTGGCCCCAATACTGAGCCCTGGGGAACACCATTGTGACTACCCTCCAGGTGGGTTTAACTCCATTGATCACTAGTCTCTAGGCCCAGTGCTTTACCCAGCAGAGCATGTGACCAGCTAAGCCATGATCAGCCAGGTTTTTGATGAGGATGGCATGAGAAACTGTGTCAAAGGCTTCATGGAAGTCCAGGTAAACAGCATCCACAGCCTTTGTCTCATCCACTAGGCAGGTCATAGAAAGAGATCAGGTTCATCAGGCAGGACCTGCCTTTCATAAACGCATGCTGACTGGTTGTCCTGCGTATGGTGTGTAATGACACTGAAGACAATCTTCTCTATGACCTTCCCTGGCACTGAGGTCAGACTGACAGGCCTGTAATTCCCTGGATCCTCTCTTTGGCCTTTCTTACAAATGGAAGTCACATTTGCTCTTTCCAGTCCACTGGGACCTCCCCAGACAGCCAGGACTGCTGGTAAATGACAGAAAGAGGCTTGGTGAGTACATTCACCAGCTCCTTCACCAGCACCCCATCAAGTCTCCTCCTGAACACCTACAGTGATGGTGACTCCACCACCTCCTCTGGCAGACCATTCCAATGGGCAATCACTCTCTCTGTAGAGAACTTCTTCCTAACCTCCAGCCTAAACCTCCCCTGGCACAGCTTGAGACTGTGTCCTCTTGTTCTGGTGCTGGTTGCCTGGGAGAAGAGATCAACCCCTACCTGGCTACAACCTCCCTTCAGGTAGTTGTAGAGAGCAATAAGGTCACCCCTGAGTCTCCTCTTCTCCAGGCTAAGCAACCCCAGCTCCCTCTCAGCCTTTCCTCATAGGGCTTGTGTTCCAAACCCCTCACCAACTTTGTTGCCCTTCTCAGGGCATGTTCCAGCAGGTCAACATCCTTCCTAAACTGAGGGGCTCAGAACTGGACACAGGACTCAAAGTGTGGCCTAACCAGTGCAGCATACAGGGGGAGAATGACCTCCCTGCTCCTGCTGGCCACACTGTTCCTGATGCAGGCCAGGATGCCATTGGCCCTCCTGGCTGCCTGGGCACACTGCAGGCTCATGTTGAACCTACCATGGACCAGTACCCCCAGTAATACTGCTCTATGCATTTCTTTTTCACACAGTAAAATTATAAATAACTTTAATAATATTTAATTCAGACCTGTCTAACCCTACTAGTAACAGTTGTTGACGTTCTCCCTTTTAAAGTCTTGTTTAAAAATGTGAAGGTTTTGGTGATTTTAAAATTCGGTTTAATTTGTTGTGTTTATGTTGTCATAGAAGAACATGGGTGCAGTAAAGAAAAAAAAGGTAAGATTCTGAAACTGTAAAAATTTCAAAGCTAACATAATTTTTCAGGAGGTGAAAAGAGTAAAGTCAATACTTTTACTCTCAGTGTTGATAACATGCTTCTTTGCATATTAACATTCCCTGGAGGTTGAATGATGGCTCTCTGATGACTTTTAGAAAGATTCCTTCTGCATATTGAAAAGAAGTGTTTTCCTGGTTTTGCATATTTTATCTTCCCATACAATATAGAGTCAGAGGTGTGTCAGTGTTTACAGAGAAAGAGGCAGAACTACCCTCCTTTATGGAGCAGGGAAATCATTGTGCCCCTGTACTCAGCACTGCTTTAGGCCACACCTTGAGGACCGTGTCCAGTTCTGGGCTCCTCAGTTTAGGAAAGATGTTGACTTGCTGGAAAATGTCCAGAGAAGGGCAACAAAGCTGGGGAGGGGTTTGGAACACACCCCCTATGAGGAGAGGCTGAGGGAGCTGGGGTTGTTTAGCCTGGAGAAGGGGAGGCTCAGAGGAAACCTTATTGCTCTCTACAACTACCTGAAGGGAGGTTGTAGACAGGTAGGGGTTGGTCTCTTCTCCCAGGCGACCAGCACCAGAGCAAGAGGACACAGTCTCAAGCTGTGCCAGGGTGGGTGTTAGGAAGAATTTCTTCACAGAAAGAGTGATTGGCCATTGGAATAAGCTGCCCGGGAGGTGGTGGATTCACCATCATGGGAGGTGTTTAGGAAGAGACTAGATGGGGTGCTTGGTGCCATGGTTTAGTTGATTAGATAGAGTTGGGTGATAGGTTGGACTCGATGATCTCAAAGTTCTTTTCCAACCTGGTTAGTTCCATTCTATTCTATTCTATTCTATTCTAAAACCTTTGGGTTGCAAAATTTCATTTCTGCTAGCTGGAAGAGATACATTTCCTACTGTTAGACTATTGTTTCTAGAGCTAAGAGATATTATGTCAATGACAATACTGTGAAAAACCTGGGGGTCGTTTCTGCAGTTAGATAAAATTCCCTACCAGAAAGTATGTTTGCCCCTGATATTTTTAGGTCTGTTTTGATTTTACAAGGCATTCCCTTTAGCAAGTTAGTTAATCTGTCCTACAGAAAATGGGTATGCTGCCAAGTTTCTGTTTAAACAAAGAAGGAAGTGAATACGAGTTTACTCTCTGAAAAGTAAATGTGGGAAACAGCCTTCCGTATGAGGAGTGATTGTCTAAGCTACTTGTGCCGAAATTCTTTCCGGAGAATGAAAATTATAATCTGTCCTAAAGAGTATAAATGCCTTTTAAAAAGAAGATTGATATATTATTAACTCATTTATTTCATCTCCTCAATATATAGCTGCCTGTTATAATGGTGTCTTTACTGTCCAGTCATCAACCTCAGTTAGCAGAGAGGCGAATAATATATCCCATAATAAATCAGCTCTGGAGTGGTAAACCTTTGTCATAATGAGCAGAGTTCAAGTTGATCAAGGCGGTCTTTTACACAGTGTTCTAGCAGATTGATTGCAATAGTAGCATTTGAAGAGAGTTAAATATTTTCCTGTCTCTTTAAAGAGCCATCCCAGCTTTCAAGTGCTCTTCAGTGGGAGAAATGTAGCATTTCTAATATATCAAAGGATAGGGATCTGGTATTATTTATGTAATGGGAACAAAATAAGCTCTAGATAACAATGAAAAATATATATCATATATAACAGACAAATCCCTTATTAAGACCAAGGAGGAAAGAATGTTCCAGGGATTTGATCTAGCTGTCAAAGGGCAATTTCTCACTGACTTCTAAAGACATAAAAGACAAGATTTCAATATGAACAAAAACTCAAGTAATCTAATTTTTTTTAATGTAGTGCATGCATGATTCTCACAAACTAGCACAACATTTATAGCTTCCATTGTTATTACATGTAAGATGGAAAAATATACACATATATCATTAAAAGCCAAAACCTCAGAACTATTTACTACTATATTACCAAGCAAACACCACTGCTTGTTTCAGGTTTCATGTCAAGAAACAAAGAAAAGGCCTGTCTCAAGAAAGCTGAAAATCTGAATAGACGGTTTACTCAGAGATGGGCTGATTCAGATTGTATAGACAGAAGTGTAGTGACCATTTCTGAGGAGATGGGATGCAAAAGAAGCACAGGAAATAATAATTCCTCTCCCAGCTTTGGCTTTATTCTTATGCTGTTGACCTACTATACAAAGTATGCTCTGCTAGGTAACTATTGATGCTAGCTCCATAAATGCAGTCATGGTCCACCCTATTCCCATGGGCATGACTGATCAGTGTAGGTGGGTGAATGCAGACAGAATTGTCAGGATTGGAAGGGACCTCAAATATCAACCAGTTACAAACCTCTGCCATGGCCAGGGACACCTCACACTAGATCAGGTTGCTCTGAGCCACATCCAGCCCGGCCTTAAAAACTTCCAGGGACAGGGCTTCCACCACCTCCCTAGGCAACCTGTTCCAGTGTCTCACCAGCCTCCTAACATCTAATCTGAATCTACCCACTTCTAGTTTTGCTCCATTCCCCCTAGTCCTATCACTTCCTGACACCCTAAAAAGTCCCTCACCAGCTTGCTTGTAGGCCCCCTTCAGGTACCAGAAGGTCACAAGAAGGTCTCCTCAGAGCTGCCTTCTTTCCAGACTGAAAAACCCCAACTCTCTCAATCTGTCCTTGGAAGAGAGATGTTCCAGCATTCTGATCATCCTCATGGCCCTTCTCTGGGCACACACTGCAGCACGTCCATATCTTTCTTGTAATAGGGGCTCCAGAACTAGACACAGTACTCCAGGTGGGGTCTCACAAGAGTGATGTAAAGGAGGAGAATCACCTCCCTTGATCTGGTTCTCACACTTCTCTCAATGCAGCCCAGGATATGATTTGCTTTGTGGGCTGCAAATGTACACTGGCAGCTCATATTGAGCTTCTCAACCACCAGCACTCCCAAGTCCTTTTCTTCAGGGCTGCCCTCAAGCCAGTCACTGCCCAGCTCATATTGTTGCCTGGGATTGCTCTGGCCTAGATATAGGACCTTGGATTATTTCTTCACAAGAAAAAGAAAATAAAAACCATTATCAAGTTAAATTATTTTTCATTTTGTTTTGTGAACTTCTGGAGGTTGGGCTCTCCCATGGAATCTGCCCCTAAGTTCATACTTCAATCTAGTCCACACAGAAGGGAAGCTGTCAAATCAGATCCTAGCTGGAGTAATTGCTTTTCCTGTTTCACCTACAACCAGCAATGCTCTTTTACTGTGACATAATTATCTTCTTAATACATTTTCTTCAGCCATTTCACTGCCTCTGTATCTATATTTAACAGAAGTTTTCACTGATGGACTCTTTTTTCTTTTATAATAGGCATTATTTATGGCAGAATGATTTACCAGATCAGGAAAAAGCAGCACTAAGTAGCCCCATGGTTGTATTCATCTTATTTATTAACCAACAAAGAAAAGACCTGGCTGTAGAGTAGCATACAGCTGTGATAGAAATGAGAAAGATCAGCAAATTAGATGTTGCCTCCCATCCCCACAGGGCAGAAACCGAAAGGTACAGTACACTATTCTAACAAAAGGCTACAGATTTCTTCCCTTTCCCCTTCTCCTTCCCTTTCCCCTTCTCCTTCCCCTTCCCCTTCTCCCTTTCCCCTTCCCTCTCTCCCTTTCCCCTTCCCCTTCTCCCTTTCCCCTTCCCCTTCTCCCTTTCCCCTTCCCCTTCCCCTTCCCCTTCCCCTTCCCCTTCCCCTTCCCCTTCCCTTCCCCTTTCCCTTCCCCTTCCCCTTCCCCTTCCCCTTCCCCTTCCCCTCCCTTTCTCCTTCCCCTTCTCTTTCCCCTTCCCCTTCCCCTTCCTTTTCTCCTTCCCCTTCCCCTTCCCCTTCCTTTTCTCCTTCCCCTTCCCCTTCCTTTTCTCCTTCCCCTTCCCCTTCCCCTTCCCTTCCCCTCCTTCTTCCCTTTGCCTTTTCCCCTCCTCCTCTTCCCCTTCCCCTTCCCTGTTCTGTATAATCAAGATATAAAAAAGAGAAAGGGGAAAACCTATTACTGGGTAAAGAGAGAATAAAACCATGAAATACATATCTGAATTGGAAAGAAAATACACATCCAACAGCTGAGAAAGTAATTTCTGAAAATGTCCAAGAGAATTCAGCCAGCAAGTAAAGTGAGCTTGCACAGTTTTCTAGGAAGGTTTTATAGATGCAATTTTCATTGCTGTCTTTTTAAATGTGGTATCACTTTTAGTAAAAGGCTTTTTATATAGTTGAAAAAAATTGCAAAATGTGTATCTTCTCATTAATATCTTCTCTACCTTCAACTAATAGATAGTAAGTGAAAGACTGTGACCTTCCTTGACATAAGCATTTCAGGCATGAAGACTAATGTAATGCCCAGCCCAACCTACTACATGCCTTAAATCATGTGTTCTTTCCTATAGTCCAATTTTTGGTGGGCAGTGAATGACAGAGCAATTGTCCCCATCTCTACATTCACCCTTCTTAAAATCAAGTGTAATATTTCAGTTTTTTACTCTCTTTCATATAATGTTAATTTATCTTTCTAATTATCACAGTGTCAGCAAGGTTGGAAGAGTCCTCAAAGATCATCAAGTCCAACCTGTCACCACAGACCTCATGACTAAACCATGGCACCAAGTGCCACGTCCAATCCCCTCTTGAACACCTCCAGGGATGGTGACTCCACCACCTCCCTGGGCAGCACATTCCAACGGCAAATGACTCTCTCAGTGAAGAACTTTCTCCTCACCTCCAGCCTAAACTTCCCCTGGTGCAGCCCAAGACTGTGTCCTCTTGTTCTGATGCTGGTTGCCTGGGAGAAGAGACCAACCCACTCCTGGCTACAACCACCCTTCAGGTAGTTGTAGAGAGCAATGAGGTCTCCCCTGAGCCTCCTCTTCTCCAGGCTAAACAACCCCAGCTCCCTCAGCCTCTCCTCATAGGGCTTGTGCTCAAGGCCTCTCACCAGCCTCATTGCCCTTCTCTGGACACGTTCAAGTGGCTCGATGTCCTTCTTCAACTGAGGGGCCCAGAACTGGACACAGTACTCGAGGTGCTTCTTCTGTTCAGCAGTATAGGCTTTCTTTCTCCTGGTTTATTACATATGTTGATTCTCTGAGGTGCTGTGTCAGGTTGCCTCCATAATCAATAGTAAGGGAGACAAATTCCACTATGTAGACCCGAATTACCCTCTTTGAGGTCACAGTCTCTCTCTCCAGTCGTTAAAAGGGAGCTGCATATGACCCAACCCCATCAGGCATTAAAGGCTGCACTGAAAGAATGAGGTCTGATGCCTTGGTGCTCACTGAAATCATGGGGAACAAAAATTACATCGTTTCTCCTTAGGGTGATATGGCTTGTTTATGGGTATCCTCATGTGAAGAGTGCCAATAGTCTACCCACTTTAATAAAGATACAAGAGCATATGAATACAGCCCATATATTGCATATTGTTATCTGCTGCTACAGGGTTGTGTTTTTTTCTTCTCCAGTGTTTACAAAAATAAAATAGTTGAAAGTAAATAACATATTTTGCTTCTCACCTTTGTAGGTATCTCATTCTTCTCTTTCCTTTTTCACATCCTTTTTTCTTTCTTTTTTTTTTTTGCACAGATTTTTTTCCCCTATCTGTTTGAATGCAATTTCAGCAAATCCAGGTCTTTTTCTTTTCAATGCATGAAGGGAAAATAGACTCACTACAGTGGCATAAACAATTTTTCCACTTGTAGCCGGGTAAAACTTTCATTCTTTCATGTGTTTTAACAGGATTACAATGACAGTCACCAGACAGCAAAACCCCTACAACCTTCTAGTTGATATTTGACATGCCATTGGTCTTCCAAAAGCATTTCATACCAAAAGTAGAAGGTCATTAGAATCATATCATATCATACTTCCATACAAGCCAAAGTATTTTTAAAACATAGATTCAATATCTCTAAGGAGAGAAAACAACTAAACAAACAAAACCCAAACCAACCAAACAAAAATACAATGTGGTCTGAAACAGGAAGAGGACAAGGAAAAATCATGAACTGGTTTGAAAATACTGAAAAATTCTTAAGGTTGAAATAATCCAGCCAGACACAGAGCAAGCATAGAGCAAATCTTCCTTCACTGTGCAACAGAACATTCAGATACTGTGAAATTTATCCTCATATTTTGAAGATTCTTTTTGTTAATTCAGTGCTGGATGTTTATTGCCCTCTGCAAGGCACACTTAATAGCAGGCCAAAATGTCTTAAAGATAAACAAATTGAAAGAGTCTATGAACTAAGCAATGCTTTAAAAAGGACTGAAAGACTAATAAGCAGACATTCTTTCTCACCAAAAATACTGAAGTTTAGCAAAATATTAGGAGATGGCATTTTATCTGAGCATTCATTGCAGAGGAACTGCTTTATTTTGTCCAGTATTTGTATCAACATCAGACTGGCTGTGTAGAATAGAATAGAATAGAATAGAATAGAATAGAATAGAATAGAATAGAATAGACCAGACCAGGATGGAAGAGACCTTCGAGATCATCATGTCCAACCCATCATCCAACACCAGCTAATCAACTAAACCATGGCACCAAGAACCCCACCAAGTCTCTTCCTAAACACCCCCAGTGATGGCGACTCCACCACTTCCCCAGGCAGGCCATTTCAATGGGCACTCTCTCTATGAAGAATTTCTTCCTAACATCCAGCCTAAACCTCCCCTGGTGCAGCTTGAGACTGTGTCCTCTTGTTCTGGTGCTGGTTGCCTGGGAGAAGAGATGAGCCCCTGCCTGTCTACAACCTGCATTCACATAGCTGTAGAGAGCAAGAAGGTCTCCCCTGAGCCTCCTCTTCTCCAGGCTAAACAACCCCAGCTCCCTCAGCCTCTCCTCATAGGGCTTGTGCTCAAGGCCTCTCACCAGCCTTGTTGCCCTTCTCTGGACACGTTCAAGAGTCTCAATGTCCTTCTTGAACTGAGAGGCCCAGAACTGGACACAGGACTCGAGGTGTGGCCTAACATGCCTTACCACTGAAGCATAGGCTTGTGCATAATTTTTAACATCATCGGATATTCTGTTTGTAAGACAAAGTAATCAGCTGCTTAATTACAATGTATTTCTTTCACAAGTACTCATAGATTTATTTTAATTATCAAAGTGCATCTTTATGTATTGACTATGAAAATGCTTTTCAAAATTATTAGATTTTTTTTTTATAAACAGAAAAATCTCCTAAAGTCACTCTCTAAGCTACCTATATGGTCAAATCCAGCACAGCTTCTTAAAGGTGTTTCCCTATTATAGGGCCATGTGGGTAGCACAAGAGTGATAAGTAAAATAAAGGTATAGGCAAAACTATTCCATCTTTCTTTCTAAACTGATAATTTAATTTTTTTAGTCAAATATTTCTTTGTTGTCACTACACTGAAAATACATGCTGCTTCATTGTTGACATGAATGACTCCAGGCATTTCCAACCAGCTAGTTGAAGATTTCCTGGAAAAACATGATCACAGTATCATAGTATCAGTCAGGGTTGGAAGGGACCACAAGGATCATCTAGTTCCAACCCCCCTGCCATGGGCAGGGACATCCCACACTAGATCAGGCTGGCCAGAGCCTCATCCAGCCTGGTCTTAAACACTTCCAGGGATGGGGCCTCAACCACCTCCCTCGACAACCCATTCCAGGGCTTCACCACTCTCATGGTGAAGAACTTCTTCCTTGCGTCCAGCCTGAATCTCCCCACCTCCAGCTTCATTCCATTCCCCCTAGTCCTATCACTACCTGATAGCCTGAAAAGTCCCTCCCCAGCCTTCTTGTAGGCCCCCTTCAGATACTGGAAGGCCACAATGAGGTCACCTCAGAGCCTTCTCTTCTCCAGGCTGAACAGCCCCAACTTCTTCAGTCTGTTCTCATAGGAGAGGTGCTCCAGCCCTCTGATCATCCTCGTGGCCCTTCTCTGGACACGTTCCAGCACCTCCAGATCCCTCTTGTAATAGGGGCTCCAGAACTGGATGCAGTACTCCAGGTGGGGTCTCAGCAGAGCTGAGTAGAGGGGGAGAATCACCTCCCTTGACCTGCTGGCCACACTTCTGATGCAGCCCAGGATCTGATTGGCTTTGTGGGCTGCAAGTGCACATTGAGAGCTCATGTTGAGCTTCTCATCCACCAGCACCCCCAAGTCTCTCTCCTCAGGGCTGCTCTCCAGCCAGTCACTGCCCAAACTCTCCATATTCTCAGCACTACATAAATGCTTTGTCTCCACTTCAGTTTCTCAACTGGTGATACATATTTTAATTTGGGCAGCTGAAACTGTTTAAGCAACCATCATAGTCAACATTATAGATGTAGTCCCTACAGACAGCAGATTCTGAAGATTACTTTTTACTTTAAAAGTCACGTTGATGTTTCCAGGCAAAGACAGCAGAAAGGGCAACCCAGACAGCTGTTATCTTCTGACAGTGGTCTGTCATTCCCACAGCAAAGCATGCATCATCTTCATTTATTTATTTACAGGACTACACACATGTGGATTCAGTCAAAGAAAATATGTAGGCTGAAGTTGATTTTTTTTTTTTCTTTAAGGAAATTCATTGTTCTGAGACGTCCCTTATACATCCTATCCATCTTTTCAGCATTCTAGTACATCATTTTTTTGTCTTATGGAAACCAGTAAGAAAGAGTAATTCTATATAGCAAGGTCAGCATGCACTTACAAAAGAATAATTTGAGGGGAAAAAATTAGAAGAAAGAGGGGAAGCTATAATTTTTGAGAAGGAACAGCTGATATCAATTTATTTATTTCTGACTATATTCTTCTGCAGCATTTATTCCTTAAGTTAAAAATATATTGCAGTTAAATTGATTGAACTTATCTGAAAAAAACAAATGGTAGGCTTAAACACTATGGAACTTTCTGGCAACAGAGTGCATGTTAGTGAAAATAGTGACAGTAACTTTGGTAGAAACATTTACACTGCACGTTAGAATCATTTCCTTGAGAGAAAGTTTATAGCACGTATTCTACAAGAACTTTCTGGTAATGCTTTATGCAGTTTTATGTTGACAATTTTGGCTATTTTTATACTTGTGCTGGAAGAATCTTGCTACCAGAATGCCAACTCAACTTTCTTAGCATGCTCAATATCACTGTTCTGCGAAATAATTTATAATAGAGACCATCTCTGTATATGCTGGCTAAAGATACATCCTGCTAGTGAGTACACTGTGTAAAAGAGTTCCTTTTAAAATGTTTCCAGGACAAGAATAGACCAAACATTTTTCCCCCATTCTACTTTTTCAGATTACAACTACAATTATTTTTCAAGGAAGTTATCTTGTTTTCAGAACATTGTTCCCACTTAGGTTGAAATATACCAGAATGAGATTATACCCTGCAGCACTGGATCATCATGCTCTATGGGTAGAGGTCAGTGGGTTACATTCTACTTGGAGGCCAGATACAAATCTGTTGGGACCTGTCCTTTTTAATGCCATTGTCAATGATGTTGAGGAAGTAACAGGATATAAATTAATCAAATTTACAGTTGGCACCAAACTGGGTGTTGCCTTTCAGAGGGACCTCAGCATGCTGAAAGAATGGGCCAGCAAGAAGCAGGTTTTTAACAGTGGTGTGCGGTGGGAGGATGAGAAGTAATGAGCACAAGATGAAACAAACTGGTAGTAAGGAGAAATTTTATTACGAGGTAAACAGTTGGAGAGTAGAGCAAGTTGCCCTGAGGAGTTATGATGTCTTTGCTATTGGAAGTTTTCAAGATTCATTTGGGGAAAAAAAGTGCTGAACTACTTGGTTTAAACTCTTAGCTGCTCCTGGTTTGAGCAGGAGCTTTAGAGACCACCCTTCCCAACTGAATTACCATGTGATCATGTGATAGAATCTCCTGTTCCTTCCATCTATTCCTGCATATTCTGAATTTCCATATGGACAGCATTTATGATAAAAATTCTTCCACAGGCTTTTTATAGTATTGTTCTTCTGCCTCAATGGGGAAGGGTACAGAAGAAAAAAGGCAAGATAAAAAAATTACCAGCTCAACAGAAGGTATTTGGTTATAATACATCAGTTTCAGACTGAAATAACTTCTATCTTTGGTAACGTAGGCCAAAATGCTGATTATTAGGTGTTACTGAATATTCATCATGTTAGCTTTTTAGAGTCTTTCACTTCAGTGGAATGTCTGTCTTGTCTATTAGTAGTTTCAGACATTTGTGATTTCATTTTGGCAAACTTTATCTTTCAGCATTTGGAGCAAATGTCTTATCTGTCTGATTAGCTGTTTCTCAAAACATCCAAACCACTTAATTTCTTGATGGTGGATTAAAGGACTTTTCTTTTGGACTGGAATACTTATCTTTGCTGTGTGGAATACTTATCCATTACTGTGTGTAAATTTCTCTGCTCATTTTTATGTATTACCAGACCAATTGGACTCATTTGCTGCATCCTCTCTGTAGTAGCTAAAATAGAAGCAAAGGATTAAAATAAAATAAATTTTAAAAGAAGAAAATTCAATCTAATATTTTCATTTCATGTAGTGTATTAACTTTACATTTTTCCAAGTGTGTTGTTATTTTCTCTTTAGTATTTTGATTTTCCTACTTACTGTCTTTCCAAGAAAGACAGTAGAAAGCTCCTCCTCCACCCGGGGAGGTGGTGGAGTCACCGTCCCTGGAGGTGTTCAAGAGGGGATTGGACGTGGCACTTGGTGCCATGGTCTAGTCATGAGGTCTGTGGTGACAGGTTGGACTCGCTGATCTTCGAGGTCTCTTCCAACCTTAGTGATACTGTGATACTGTGATACTGTGATACTGTGATACTGTGAAACCTGACTAGTATTCTGTCACCTTCTATAAGATTATTTAACCGTTGTGTTGCTTATTTCAACAGAAAATACCAGCTTTTGGTGCTTGTTTCATAAGCTGTTTTGGCTGCTGCCTCTATTTTTCAGTTGTGTTATTATGGCCAGGTACAAAGCACAGGTGAAACAAACATGGTGTCAGGAAACAGAAAATTTGTCCTAAAAAACAAAGGCCTCACTACTCCACCACCAGTTTGAATACCTATTCTCAAATTCCACCTTTTTATCTTAGCTCTTCTTATGAACACTGAAGTCAGTAAAGATCTTATTGGGCAAAGCCTATGAAGCACTTTCACTGTGATAAAAATCATTCATTTGCTGCTGCTTGTTAGATCCAAGATGTTGATTGACATAAACTCAATTGATTTTTTTATTAAATGGGTAGGCAACATTCTGGGAGGTCTAAAGTTTAGCTCTGCTATGTTAGTACCATAACTTGGTTTTGGTAACAGAATTTACAATATTAATTATGGAAAGGGCTATTTTTTGTTTGTTTTCTTGTTTTGTGTTTTGTTTTGTTTTTTAATGGTAAATTTTTCCCATTTATATGCATCATATCTTTTTTAGTAAATTAGGCCAACATTTTGACATTGAAGATACACCCTAGGATGTCTTGGAGAAGTTTCTTCTGGAAAGGTAGCAAAGTAAAAGAAAAGAAAACAGAGATGAACAGTTAGTAAGTATACTAACCTGAGATGAGAAAGATCCCCAATACAATACAATACAATACAATACAATACAATACAATAAATCCAGGTTGGAAGAGACCTTCAAGGTCATCATGTCCAACGTATCAACCAATCCAATCCACCTAAACAACTAGATCATGGAACCCAGTACCCCATCAAGTCTCCTCCTGAATACCTCCAATGATGGTGACTCCACCACCTCCCTGGGCAGACCATTCCAATGGGCAATCACTCTCTCTGTAAAGAACTTCCAGAGAGAGTTCCTGGTTTTCTGGATTTGGAGTGAATGAGCTGGAAAACACCACTCTGAGTTTGTCAGAGTGATTGGCACGAAGAAGTTCAAAAGGTTTTCTTTTTTGTGCCAAGGTGGAACAAAACCAGCATTTTGAAACCTTGCAAATAACTGTGGAAGAGAATTGTCATCCCGGTTCATCTGTCTCTGATTAGGGCTGCTTCCTGACAGCTTGTAAAGGAGGGGCTTAGCCAACAGCTGTATCTTCCTTCTGGGCTGCCAAACATTTTCTCATGGAACAGGCTTCACAGTGGGCTGATTTGCCCCCCTGCCATCAATTTAATATCAAATTCTAACTTCAGGTTGAAAAAAGTGACCTTACAATGGTAATACAATCTAAAGCATTATGTCAACTTGACACTAACACTGACATACTTTAGTAAAAAGGGGGAAGAAACTTTTTTGGTCAACAAACCTCTTGGTCACTTAACTACAAGATGCTACTGCTGGAGAAAGAAGATGGAAAAAAAATCCCAGTATTTGGATCCATAAACTATTAATGTGAGGTTCTAAAGAATACACAAAAAGGGAAAGTAAGTTAGAATAGGTTAAGGTAGACAGATGACCTAATTTAAAGTGAATGTAGGCTCATGATACCTGATTCCTATCAGACAGTGGCTGCTGCTCAGAACTCCATATGACTCCTGGAAAAATGGCATTTTTACTGTCTAGATTTATAAATGTGAAGAGCTATCTACTTATTTTGGAAGTGGACTTTGCTGTACATTCAGTAACTATAAGACAATGACCTAATTCACAGGCATTTCCTAGACTGATCAATCTGACACTGAAGTGTCCAGTACTCTACCATTTCTTAATGGTATCTGCACAATTTACCTGAGTTAATGATGATGCAGAGTACTTACAGATGTGTATCTGAGCTACATTTGTCAATATGTGCTACAGTTGCTGTATTTCCAGTGCTCAGAGAATTTGAGATCTCAGCTTGTTCTTTTCTCTTTAATCCTTAATTTTGGATGTTCTTGGTTTATATTTGCAATGTTGGTTAAATCATAGAAACATTTTGCTTTTAAAAATAAGTCAATTACCTCCATATTCTATGTATTTTCTATGTCTGTCAATACAAAGCTAGCTATTAAAAACCCCTCAAACACAATATAGCCAAGGGAGAAAAGATCTGACTGCAAGCTTTTTTTTTGTTTTTTGAAAGGCACAGTTTCAATCTTCATTGTCTCTTTCAAACTTCAGACAACTGAGCACATATTTTTATCATGTATTCATACCATTTATGAGGAAAATTATTGCACCTTATTTTTTTGTCTCATTCACAGTGCATATTCAACAACCTGTTTAAGAGGGTATTAAAAAGACATCTTAAACAGTGTACATAGGCATGTGGTACAGAGTCCGCTGTGCCAGCTTGCTGTGCACTGCTCTGGAGCACTTCTGTGTGAGGTCCACTACAGTCAGCATACTGAATGTGTATCTGTTTGCAGAACTCGGCTCTCCTCTTCACTCATAAGTTAGAGATACACTGGAGCAGCTCTACCCACTTGGGATCCTGCATCTGGAAACAGTTCTTGTAGGAAAATATTTCAAATTTCTCTTTATTTAGGGTCTGACTGAATTATCTTCATCCAGTACTTCTACTAAAGGGATTTGGATCCTATATTGTGCTGGAACATGCTGGTACTATTTGGTTGGAGGAGAGAAGAAAAAGAGGGAGGAAAAAGGATTTTCACTCAGTATTGCTGGATCTCAAATTGAAGCCCCATTCAATTCCCTTTGTAGACATCCATTCTAGCCCTCAAATTTTCTCTTACTAATATGATGATGCATCTCAGTCATACAATGACTGCAAAGACAGCCTGTAAAAGATCAACATCTGCTGTGCACTGTAGATACGCCCAAAGATTTTTGTTAACAAGTGGGATTACTCAAATTAAATACCTTTGCATTGAAATGTCCACTTCCAAGGAAGGCATCAGTAGTATCAGACTGCAATCTCAAGTACAGATTCCCATGTGGTGGAATCATAGGAAAAATAAAATTATGATTGAGGAAAGAGTCATTGCTCATTAACAGCAAAATTTCCTGTCAAATATGAGTGAATATATTGTAAGAGGAAATTATGTTTCATTCTTGCTGGCTTTGTAAACTATATTTAGTTCTAGTTTCTCTAACATCTGATGAAAACCTGAAGTCTCTGCTACAGTCAATATTCTATAGTAAACAAAAGCTAACAGCAGGTAGAACAGTTAGATATACATCTCAAAATCTCTAAAGTGAGTGATAGTGATCCTTCTCTTAGTGTGAGTTCTCCATATGTTCCAGTTGCCCTAACTTGCAGGAAGGAGGAAACAATGAGCACTTTGCAATTGGAGCAAGAAGAATTACAACAGGTACATCATCTGAGTCTATTTTGCAAGTTTACCTCAGATGGAAGAAGAGGTCTCCCTCTCTTCTGGTTAGCTGTTTCAGGCTCTTTTACTTCAAACAAAAAATACAGGCAAATGGTACCAAGAAGAAAGAAGTCCTCGTCCCTGAAACTAGATAGGGTCTTCTATGAATCCTGTTTTGCTTAGCAGAGGCTGTTTAAAATATTTAAGCAACTTCACACAACCATAAACCATCATAATCTCAAGTTTAGGGTATAGATTTAGAGCTACAGTTTTCTGGAGCCAATATCAGAACAAAGAAGGTTTACTTTTCCTCAGTCTATACCATTACCACTAATAGCATCAGTCCTCTTCTCCTTTACATGTGTAAATCTGCTGCTTTGTTGAAATTAACGGCTCTCCCCAGCACATTGTTATCATGAAGGGAGAATCAGATTCTGGATATCTACAGTAATAAAACTTGCAAGGCAATTGAGAGCTTAATTACCACTTCAGACTCATTCTGCCTTCTAGAATGCAAATCAAATTATTCATTGGCCATGGTATGTCAGGTAAGGATGGCTGAAAGAGAACAGACAACAAAAATCCCTGGTCAACCTGGTAATCAGCAGCTTGACCACACGTTAGTTAATATTACTTAAGGGAATTCAGATGTTGCAGATTCTGGTTTTGTTAGAGCACTGAAGATAAATGATGAGCAATAAGAAGTGTATGCTTTCTTAATTACACTGTGAATTTTCTTTGTAATGGTATCTTGCCAGTAAATGCCATACAAGGCTGGTGATATGTGATCCAAGATGAGGCACGGATGCACCTTTGCAGAATGGTGGTGCATGTTCAGCACTACATATACAGAGTAGGTGCATTTGATTTTGTAAATGCTGCACTGCCAGGGGCAATTACTATTTCCTTTCACCTTACAGAGTCAGAGAAGTTCTGTCTGTGTTGGAGGATTCTGGCATTCTCATTCCCAGTGAACCTGTAATTAAATGTGGTAGATACTGCATACAAGTTTGCAGCCACTGTTGTCCAGGCATTCAAACTACCACTGAGACTGCCTTTGAGCTCAGCAAATATAACCATTGCATTCTCCACCATCCATAAACCTACCTCTTTTCAGTGCAAGTCTAGAGAGCAAATCTGGGCATAGAACTGGACACAGTCAGTAGATTTCCTCCTGTTAAGTTAGCAGATACTTTCCTTTGAATACATCTACACTACTTCAAATAGTTCAAAGGTTGTCCCAAAAGAAAACAGAAATATAAACAGGAATATACCAAGAAGTTCTGTTTCCTTCCATTTTGCTTCACCTCAACAATAAACAAGAGGCATCAAAGGACTCCTCCTGACCAACATCAAAAGCGCAACTTTTTACAAAAGAAAACATAAAACTAGAGCAGTTTCCATTTCTGATCTATGGGAAAAAACTTTTTCAAGTTTTTAATATGTTTTCTCTATTAAAACAAAGAAAGAACCGTTTTACACTACAGCTAAGATTGTAATTCAGTGCTACAGTAATCTTTATTTGTCTTAAAATGGGAAAAGTAAAACAGAGTTATAATAACCACAGCAAAGAAAGAGAAAATTCATCATAACCCTGAGACTGTAGCCTCTGGTATCTGGATTTGGTTGCAGATAAGGCTGAGAATTATTTCCCAACTAACAGCAATTGAGAAGAAAACACAAACAAGTATGAGGTATAGAGCAAGTTAAGAATATTTGCTTTAATAACCTACTTGCCAGCAAGGAGCAAGTTAGAAAACAACAACAACAAAAACCACAAACAAGAAAACAAGAAGGGGAGGTGGGTGAAAGTAAAGGAAAGATTGGTCTTTAAAGATAAGCCACCAAAGAACTTAATGAATTAGATTCCAGCCCTGCAAGTTTCAGTAAGAGGAGCAATTGTCCATTCTCCAGATAGTAAACCACCTGACTTTGCCCTCTTCAAGTCTCCACTTATAAATATCCAGGGAGCTAGGGCTCTAGAAGGAAGTGGGGCCCAAGAGAGCTGGTTAATAGTCAACCATTTTCTTCTCCAAGTTCAAGAAAATTTATTCCCTTGAAAAAAAAAATCAAGTCAGGGAGGCAGAAGTCCTGCATAGGTAAGTAAGGAGCTCTTAGAAAAACTCAAAAAGAAAAAGGAGGTTGTTTATGATATGTGGGAAAAAAGGTCTGGTCAAGTGGGAAGGTTATAGAAATATATCCAGAGAGCGTAGAGATGCAACAAGGAAGGCCAAGGCCCTCCTGGAACTGAATCTCACCAGAGGGGTGAAAGAAAACAAGAAGAGTTTTTTCAAATACATCAATGGTAAAAGGAAGAGCAGGGAAAAGGTTTGCTCACTAGTGAATTATATGGGAGATATGGTAACTGATGATGCAGAGATGGCAGAGTTGCTGAATGCCTTCTTTGCATGTCTTTACTCCTAAGACCATCCCTTGGGAACCTCAGTCTCTAGAAACAAGGGAGCAGAACTGGAGGGAAGAGAACACTCCACTGGTTAGTCAAGACCAGGTTAGAGATCTCTTACACCAACTGAAGGCCCACAACTCCATGGGCCCCAATGGGGTGCATCCATGAGTGCTGACAGAGCTGGCTGATACTGTTGCTGAACCTCTCTCCATCATTCTTGAAAAGTCATGGAGAACAGGAGAGAACTGGAAGAAAGCAAATGTCACTGTAGTCTTCAAAAAAGGCAAGAAGGAGGACCCAGGCAACTACAGACCAGTCAGCCTCACCTCCATCCCTGGAAAGATGATGGAGCAGCTCATCCTGGAGGTCATCTCTAACCACATGGAAGACAAGAAGGTTATCAGGAGTAGCCAACATGGATTTACTAAGGGGAGATCCTGCCTGACTAATCTGATAGCCTTCTGTGAAACCAAATGGGTAGGTGAGGGAAGGGCAGTGGTTGCCATATACCTTGACTTCAGTAAAGCTTTTGATACTGTCTCCCATAATATCCTCATAGAAAAGCTCAGGAAATGTGGCATAGGTGGCTGATCAGTGAGATGGATTGAAAACTGGTTCAACAACAGAGTTCAGAGGATTGTCATCAGTGGCACAGAGTCAACTTGGAAGCCTGTGGCCAGTGGTGTTCCCCAGGAATCGGTGTTGGGTCCAGTTTTGTTCAACATCTTTATTAGCAACCTGGATGAGGGGATTAAGAGTACCCTCAGCAAGTTCGCTGATGATAAAAAACTGGGGGTGGGGGGGTGGGGAGTGGCTGACACCCCATCAGGCTATGCTGCCATCCAATGAGATCAGGACAGGCTGGAGAGCTGGGTGCAGGCAAACTTCATGAAGTTCAATAAAGACAAGTGCAGGGTCCTGCACCTGGGGAACAATAACAACAGGCAGCAGTACAGGTTAGGGGCTGCCCTGCTGGAAAGCAGTTCCATGGAGAAAGACCTTGGAGTCCTAGTGGACAGCAAGTTCTCCATGGGACAGCAACGTGCCCTTGTAGCCAAGAGAACCAAAGGTATCCCGGGGTGCATCAAGCAAATTGCGTCCATCAGGTCTAGGGAAGCTCTTCTCTCCCTCTATTCTGCCCTGATGAGACTACACCTGGAACACTGTGTCCAGTTTTGGGCTTCCCACTTCAAGAGAGCCAGAAACCTGCTGGAGATAATCCAATGGAGAGCCAAGATGAGTAGGGGATTTGAACATCTCCCCTGTGAAGAGAGACAGAGACCTAGGGCTGTTTAGTCTAGAGAAGAGAAAACTGAAAGGGGATCTGATCAATGTGTATAAATATCTGAGGGCTGGGTGCCAAGTGGAGGGGGGCAATCTCTTTTCAGTGGTGTGCAATAATAAGACAAGGAACAATAGGTACAAGATTTCACCTCAATATGAGGAGAAACTTCTTTACATTGAGGGTGACAGAGAACTGGAACAGGCTGCCCAGAGAGGTTGTGGAGTCTCCTTCTCTGGATACATCCAAAACCCATCTAGATGCATTCCTGTGCAGACTACCCTAGGAGATCCTTCTTTGGAATCTCTGGAGGTCCTTTACTGTGTATACTGTGATACTGTGAACTGCTGTATTAGCATATTACTATGATGCTGAAATCCCAGTTTTTGAATGTGAAACATTTCAAGTGTTTTCTTTAAGTGATGGTTGCATGAAGGAAGAAAGCAGAAGACAGAAAAACAGATAAAAAAGCACAAACTGATGCACCCATGATCCATCTTCAAGCACATAGCAAAACTAGAAGCAGAAGAAATATTTCTGGAGTTCTAGTGCAGTACTCTCGTGGTTAGAGACACAATCCTTTGAAAGTAGACATCTTGTGGTTGCCCTCCAGCTACTGCTTGGTTTTAGCTCCTCCTTTGGATAGGTCATGTGGAGGAATGACTTGGTTGTGCCAAGACCTGAAATGGGAGACTGGTGTAAATGGCAGAGAGCCAGCAGTGAGGAGACATCTGGGATAAGACAAGGCACTAAGGTGTGTTGTACATAGTTATGAAACTATTCTACCTTTGCTTTCTGTGTAACATTATATTTTTAAGAACCATGCCTGCCTGAGGAGACAGTAGTTGTTTTGTTCTCTGAATTGCTGTAGCCTTGGGGTGTCAAAGTCATTTAGTGTAGAGGGTTGAATTCCATGTTAAATTATGGTTTGTAGGTCACGGTATAAATATAGGAATTGCATATTTTGCAGCACAACAGTATCCTGGTGATGTCAGTGAGAAGTTCACAGTGAAATCAGCGTCACTCAGCTGAAAATTTACTCCCTTTTAAGATCATAGCTGTCAAGCTCCATATTTCCCTCTTTCTGCCAACTCCTAATTCCAGTTGCTTGAGAGATGCACTTCTGCCTCTTCCCCACTGCATGCTGAAGACAACCAGGAGTGATGCAGAAATATGTTCAGGGGCAGTGTGAACAGAAACAAACTCACTGCTCTTAGTAACTGGGTGCTTTTTTTCCTCTAGCACTAAATCTGTTTAAACCAGGACACGTGCATTGAAGAGAAATAGTCCCATGAACACAAATATCTGCTTACTTGTGGGTTAGTGCTGCGTGGTGGCATTGTTATGTTATACAAGAAGGTTCAGTCTTTGCCTGCTCCTTTCTGACTGAAACTTTCCCAAGCCTCTGCTATGAGGTCTCTGATGTCTAACAGTGTGGTGGGTCATACTCAGCCTCAGCCTTTACCTCTCTGGTTGCATATTTCCATAAAACTGAAACATAATTATTTTGAATTCTTTCCCCCATTTCGTTTGATGTGAATCAATGCATGTAATGGAAGACACTTGGTTTGTTTGGGAGGGAAATGGGAATCAGAGCAGGAAGGAAGGAAGGAAATGAAAGGGACATAAAACTCTGGGGCATGACTAGTTACTGTTAGTGCTGCTCTTAAGATGTACAAAACACTGACATTGGGGTTGGGCTGCTGCTCCCAAGCACAGAGCACGAGTTGACTTTCCACACAGAGATTTGTGTTTGCACAGTTCTTCTTATATTCATATCCTCAATTTTCTGATTCAGACCTCTGGTCTTGTCTGTGCATCCCATCCCCTCCTCCCTTTCTTCATATGGAATCCGGAGGTTGTAAGAAGATGTCGAGATTGGAACATCGATTTTCTCTTCTCCCTCACAAATGACCAGGAGATTGCATTTAAAGGTATTAAATGGACACAGGTGGGACTGTAAACTTAAGTGCCTCCACATGGAACATCTGCTGCATGTTCTCCAGTTCCTGTTATCTTTATAGCAGAACTTGATCTTTTAACCCCTTCACAACTGCCCCCCTTAGTATTTGTGTATGGAAGATGTGCAATGGCTTTTCTTTGATGTTCAGAGAAGTCACAATGGATCTCTGTGATGTGACTGGCATATGGTGTAGTGCTTTGAGCCACAGTGTGCTTAGCAATTTGCACAGGTGGGTGGGGAGGAGGACAAGTGTTGTCCAGGTGTTCCCAGTCTTGCTACAGATAAGAGGATTCCAGACGTACCACAATACATCTAATATTGCCATTCTCCTCCTCCTTCTTCCTCCCTCTTGCCCTCCCCCCGCCCCAGGAAATGTCTGTCTTGGGGGAAGAGCATACTTGTGGGGATATTCCAAGACAGCTAATAGAATCTTAACCATTCAAGGTTAAAATATATTATTTCTTAATGTTTGCTTTGGAGCCAAAGCAAGCAATTTTCCTTTCACCTCCCAAATCCTAATTCTTCCTACTTCTTCCGAGCCTTCTGTCTTTTAAGTTTAGGTACAAAATAAAAACCCAGCCCATGTTAGTGTATATTTAACCTCTTCACTGCTGCCTCTCACTACTCCACAGCATTTGTGCAACAGATCTGTGCGCCATTTGCCTTTGAAGTCCTAATGAAGTCATAGAGGATCTTTGTGCTGGAGCTGCAAGCTGGCTGCCAGGTGAACCCTTCACATATTTTTTCCATACACTCATTCTGAAAAGAAAAGGAAGAATTGGCTGAAAGCACACAAAACATGTAGTTCCAAACTGATTTTAATGTAGAATGAGATTGAAAGCTGTAGACTCAGAATGAGGTTTAACACAAATTGCTGAGTGTACCTAAATGATAAAACTGTTGATACCATGTGCATGAGTTCATTCACAGCTGGAATGGTGAAGAGAGAAAACACTACGTGGAATAAGGAAGAGCTGTATCAGTGCAAACCACAGGTTTTTTTGAAAGCTGGTAGTTGTACTGTCTGGGAGGCAACCCAACAAGACAACATTGTGTAGATAAGGTCCACAGCTGAGCCATGAGAGCAACAATAAGCAGACTTAATTCTCAGCTATCTGCATGTTTGCTGTGTGCATGTAGAATACCACTATCCTGATTAGCAGTCTTACACTCAGTTGTGCAGTTATTCATACTGAAGCAACTAGACAAGGAAGAGAGCAATTAGGACCAAACAAATGTTCCCAGAAGAAAAAGGCCTCAGCTGTCTTTGAAAACCTATAGCAGTGGCCCCTATTGTGCTCTTCTTTTGCCATGAACTAGTCTTGCATGCTGCTCTATTTCAGTACCCCTCATACTGTATGTAGTAAGCACCTGTCTTGTTCCTGTAGCTTTTAAGGAATGGATTTTTTTGTTAGGATATGAACTGGAAAAGTAGTAAGTACATGCAGATCCCAAGAAATTTCTCTTGGCCTGTGTGACTCTTCTGAGCTGAGAAAGAGCAGGCAAAACTCTTTCATAAAATGGAAGTGGTCCTGGCATTTTCACAATGTAAATTCTAATTGATCTTCCAATTCCCTTCAAAATCTGATGGTGTCCTTTTCCAATAGGGTAGTTTCAACAAAATCTATGCAATAAAAATTCTTACGTTAGCATTGCTAGGACATTATTGTTAGTTCAATGAAAGGTTTTGAGTTAGGACCAGTGTCTGGTATCAAAACAGTTTACTCAAGCCTATAATCTCACAGCTCCTGAATTGGTGTTAGGTCATTTTGACCATGCTGTAAGCACCTTGACATATTTTGTGTTGGTGCCCAGGATGTATGGGAGCCTCCTGTAGCCTCTTCCTACATGCTCTCTTTACTTTGGATTCATTCCACTTCTGTTCCAGACTTCTTCCTCTTGTGCCATTTCCCTTCTTTCCTTTGTCTTTTAGCTTAGTGAAACACCATTTAACAAAATCCCAGCCGTTTAGAAAAGCACCACTTCCCTTAGAGAAAAAATAACAGGTGAACAAACAAGTATCATTACAGCAAGATGACTTATGCATACCATCACACTGCTCAGTATGTATTATATCACTTTGCTCCAGTCCATCCAATTTGTTTATTTAGGGCATAGCTCTCTTCTGGATAATAGATTTCTTGCTCTGCCTGTACCTATCAGCAAGTGCACAACATGGAACTCTTCATGTCCCTGCAACACCCACTTCTTATGATTCTTGGAGCAGTCTGAGAATTCACCTGTAGTATGTGCCTGGGCTGAGGTCCACTGGGAAGTGAGTCCTTCAGACTACTACCCACTTCTGGTCTTTCACGTGGGTAGTGACAATGGAACAATGAGAGGCTCACAATCAATTAAAAGAGACTTCAGAAGCTCAGGGCAACTGCTAAAGGGATCAGGAGCTCAAGTTGTGTTCTCTGTTATCCCTCTAATGTCACTGATGTACGGGGAACATTGAGGAAGAGCCAACAGGTCAATTCATGGCTCCAGGGCTGGTGCCAACAACAGGGCTTTGGTTCTACAAGCACGGCTTGGTTTACAAGGCACCAGAGCTGCAAACAACTTATGGGATGCACTTCTCCCAGAGGGGGAAAAGGATCCTGGGGCAGGATGATCTTCTTAGGATACCACGTAGTGATAGGACTAGGAGGAATGGAATGAAGCTGGAGGTGGGGAGATTCAAACTGGATGTGAGGAAAAAGTTCTTCACCGTTAGAGTGGTGAAGCCCTGGAATGGGTTGTCCAGGGAGGTGGTTGAGGCCACATCCCTGGAAGTGTTTAAGACCAGGCTGGATGAGACTCTGGCCAGCTTGATCTAGTGTGAGGTGTCCCTGCAGGGGGGTTGGAACTAGATGATCCTTGTGGTCCCTTCCAACCCTGACTGATTCAATGATTCTATGACATGGCCAGCACCTGCTCCCAGGGTGGAGACGTGGAAACATTTTTGAGCTCTGCAGCACAGATGCTTCCTTTGCTACTCTGTGACCAGAAAATTGACAATTTTCTTAATTGTTTTCCCTTGACCCCTTGGAAAACTTACCATTTAACTAAATAGTTGTCTAAGAATGTGTACCTGACTATCCCTCACAGGATGAACATTGTTCATGTACATTTTATCTTTTTAGCAGCTATGTCTGTGCTTTTGATTTGGTACTAGAAAAAAGCAACTAATGATCATCATTACTTAAACCATAGTTCTGTTTGAAAACACCTGCTGTTTCTCAGAACTAAATGGGTCAATGTTTCCATATATGTATTTAAAACACAAAGAAATGGCAGTGACTGTCATTAAAGACAGCATTCCCAGATACAGTTCATTCAACATATTTTCAAGTGATACCTTGCAATAAAAGAAGTCTTGGTGGGAAATAAATAAGTACTTCCTTACTGTAAAACCTCCAAGAGGTGGTGAAGCTTCCTGCTCTTTGTGGTAAGTGCCTTAGGTCAAAAAAGGCTTAGAATGTACAGGGAGTCATAATTTCTGTTATCCTCCTGTCCTAAATCCTAGCCCTTTTAGCTGTAACAAAATTCTAAGCCAACCCATACTTTTTGGATTACTTTAAACCCCATAGCAGTGCTTTTCTAAAGCATTTTATTTTGAATAGGAATAGCTCCATGAAAGGGCTCTGATATGGGCTGAAACTAAATCAGTTTCAAGGAAATGCAGCTGGACGCACACTAATCTAAAAGCTTCCCAGGCAAAGCAGCACAGGCCTCTATTCTGCAGGGTGTCTCCGCCCCTAGCTAAGTGCACCAGGGCTTTCTGAGATCCCTTAACCCTTGCACTGCTTCACCAGCAATATTCAAGGGGTGGGGGAAGAAAGCACTTTTCCTTTCTGTGCGATCTCTATGTAGCATGCATTTTTCATGTAATCAGCTGGGCAGTATATGGAGGGGCTTGTTCCAGCTTTCTCAGCAGACCTTATGCGTTGAATTGTAATACTGGTTCAACGCCTGGGGTGCAATGTTAAGGGCTCTTTTTGTCATAGGGTCTTTCTTCAAAGCCCAGTGGAGATAACACAGTTTGTGTTATGTTTTATAACGCTTCTTATTCCCACCTGCTCTACACACAGAGTGCTTGTCTACGCAAGTATACAGCCAAGGTTCACTTGTGTCAGATGAGTTGTCACTGAATTTTTAGGAAGTATTTCAGCTGTTTACTGAAGGATTAGAAAAACTGTAGCTGACATGGCATAAGTTTTAATGGTGAGCAAAGCCTACTCATAATGTGGAGACAGAGAGACGCAAATGCCAGTAAGTCTGTAGATTATTTCATCCTTCCTTTTACACAGAAACCATTTTAAATGAAGGGGCAAGGGAGCTGATCTGTCTAGTCAAATCTGAGCCTAACCATGTTGTGAAGTGGCAGGGATTTGTTTTGGTTTTCCTATGTTTTTATAACATCTGATTTATATATCCATTTTTTCCACTCTTTTACCACCTTCAAACCAGTTACAACCCACACAGCTATCATGTCTACTGTTCTCCATGGAATCTTTCTGGACGCA
The DNA here is from genome assembly GCA_015227895.2 of Colaptes auratus. Classification (NCBI taxonomy): domain Eukaryota; kingdom Metazoa; phylum Chordata; class Aves; order Piciformes; family Picidae; genus Colaptes; species Colaptes auratus. The sequence continues at coordinate 88,489,606 of CM037631.1, read as the reverse complement.
AACTATTTACATATCTGTGCAGACAACCTGAGTTTCTCTTTGCTCACTTAAATGGCTTTAAGATTGCAGGAGGGTTTAGACACTTCCTTCTTTCTGTGTCCACTCCAGCCATTTGAATTTTTTGGTCATGATCACTTAATGGGACAGCGAAATCTCCACTGCTTCAGTTTGTAGACTGGTATAGGAACATTAACTGGTCCTCCTGAGGAGTTACTCTGTTCCTCTATAAACGGTTTCTGCAAAGTGAGGCAGCCTTGAGTATGGTGTTGGGACAAGCAGAAGGTGATGCCCATTGATTAAGCTGCTGCATCGAAACCCTGTAGCATAAAGAGTGAGCTTTCATACACCACTGTGGTGGTGGCAGCTAAAACAGAGCCAACAATGTATCTTTCCACTGCAGCCCTTTGAGAGTGCATTGCTTTTACATATGCATTGTTTACACTGATGAGTTCACTAAGGTCAAATATTAGTATGATTCAAAACTGGTTTAAAAGACACTGAAGTCTGTTTGCTCTAGAGACACCAAAAGTAGAGAAAACAATAGCTGGCCAGGTAATTTAATGCTGTGTCAGGTGATGCACCTACATTTACTTCCAGAAGCATTAGTATATTTTTTGTCTTTTAGCTAGCAGAGGTGAGCCCACATTCAGGACAGAACTTCTAGGTACTAATGAACTTTTCCACACAGTGTTATAATTAATAGCTGTGCCAAAGACAGCAGCAATGGGGACATGATTTACTTAGAAAACTACAGCAGTTACATGATCTGTTTTGAATCTATTTTTATACTTACATATTTTCCTTGTATGTCTACATGTATACCTACCCATGTTTATAAATGCAGGAAGAGATTCACTGATTAAATATATATGTATAATAGAGGAATATATAGATATGCATGACACATTGGAGTCTCAAATACCAGCATGTCTGATTTTCTATATTATTTTCTATATTATAATGGTTTTTTTCATTGCTTTCTGAAATAAGACTATCAGTCTCTGTTATTCTTTGCAAATTTTTTCACAGGCTTACATAAAAATGTGGAAATAAAGATGTGTGTGCAATTAGCATATTATGAATGATATAGTAACAGCCGCATTAGACCTGTAAAACAATAACAGATAATTTCATTGTTGATCCCCATGAGGACTAGTTGCTGTTTAGAAGCAGAAAATGAGTTTATTTTATGTATTAATGGTTTTCCTGTACTCTTACAGTGAGGTCACATATCTTTATGGTTGACAAAATTGTAATCCAACCTGGAAATGACACTACAGGTAGACTGCTATCTGCAGAATGATTCTCCCCCTCCTCCTTCAAATAGCCTTGTGCTTCCAGTGATGATTGTGCAGAGATGGGGTCATGTACCTTAAGAAGGAGCTGCTGGGGAGAGGGTGGAAGCCTGTGGAGAGAGTAGGGTGGCTCAGCCCTGCCACAGTGCCCCACAGTTAAGTCGGTGCTAACTCAGTCTTGAAACCACATCGTAGATGCTAGTCTAGCCATGGGCATGTTGCAACTTCTCCTGCTTCAGTTCCACCTCTTTTTGCTTCGGTTCCCCTGTGTTCTAATGGCTCGTGTTTTTACACAGTTTTTGGAAGAAAAGTCTCTTCCAGCTTACCAGTGTTGCTATATTCACCCTCTGCATTGCTTAGATGCCGTGAAGAGAGGGAGCATGCAAATATCTCCCGCGTAGAAGCTGGATTTGAAAAGTGCTTTGCTAATCTTGCCTCAAACCCAGATGCTTCCCCAGGAGCGAATGCTGCGGCTTAAGGCTATCGTCCCAGATCCACATCACACTCGCATATTTGTCTTCTCTTTGCACAGCCAGTGCCAAGCGGTGACATCTACTATAGTCTCTGGGACACGCTGGTCTCTTCGGTGGAGGAAAAAGGGGGCGAGGGGGGCGGGGGAGGACAGCCGGGGAGAGCACAAATCCCGCTGTGTTCCAGGAGGATGAGTCACTTCCTCGCACCAGCTCTGCGATGCTTTATTTATTGCCGCTCTCCGCTGATATGAAGCCCAGCTCCCTCGTCCTCATAACCTCCCCGGCTCGGCCTCCCAGCCGACTGCCCTATTAATCACACAAGGCGGTTGGGGAGTGCACAACAGAGCGGCAGTCCTGCCCGCCAGTGGCCTTTAGCTGCTCCAGTTCAATGAAATTACCTTGTGTGAAGACTTGTTTTATGAGAGATTGGTTTATTTTTGTAACTAAACTACTTCCTCCGTTATTTGATAAGCTCAAATATTTGCTACTGATAGTCGGAGAGTGTCACATGTTACTTATTATCCCGTTCAGGCATTGCTTAACTCCTTTGTATTAGGCTTCTTTAACCCCTTCGAGGACAGTAGGGAAAAAAGGCTGGAAAAGTCTTATTCCTCTTATTCATGTTTGAAAAATGAATCGGGGTTTACCCCAAAAGGGATGTGGCTTGATGAAATTGGCTTTACAGTAATGTTCTATATGTTTAACACAACATTCAGCGGGGCTGACTCACATTGATTGGTAGAAATCCGTAATAAAAGGCAAAGTGAGTAATGCCTTTCTCTTCTTTCATGAATTGTAACACTTCAACATCTAACTGCATGTGAATGTGAAGCACCGTGGTCCTAAGGATGGGGCAACATTACTAAGTCCTATTGCTGTCTTGCCCTGATGGCTGTGTCAGTTGTGACCCATTTGTGCCTCAGTTTGTTCTTTATTAGCCATGGGTGAAAACCAGACTTGCTTAGCTTTTAAAGGCATGTAATGCCCTTAGAAAATAAATTCAAAATAACAAAAGCAAACAGATAAAACAACACAAACCAACCTACAGCTGTAGGATGAAAATATGCTTTTAATCATGTAATGTATTCCACACACTCATTTTTGCTATAACTTAAAAAAAATTTTTATTTTATTTTATTTTATTTTTTTTTATTTTATTTTATTTTATCGTGGAGGTTCACTGGGTTTTTATTAACTATTTGCTTCTGGGAGCCCCAAGAAGTAATCCACAGTCCAAATATCAAAAAGTACTTGTACATATGAGGACAAACAAAAGTGCTGAAGTGTATGAGCAGCTTTTAGGAACCCCCATCTACCCACTCTGGCTCTGCAGTGCTTCTTCAAAACTTTTCTTGTGTACTTGTTGTTCCAGTGCAGTGCTACCTTGTCTACCTGAACATTTAAGATCAACATCACAGATTTCTACATCACTATTCCCCAGAAAGTATACTCTGATGAGGACAGGGTGGGAAATATAAAACAGTCTCTCTTTGTCTAATAAAAGGATAGGATTGAGGGTTTTGGAGTTGTTGTCTGGAAAGAGTCTCCAATCCTGTATGGTGCTTTCATAGCACCCAGTTTCAAGACCTTGAAATGCCTGGTTGGAGAGAAAATCTATAAAAGACAATCCATGACTGCCGCATCTGAGG
>CM037631.1:88414445-88485689 GCA_015227895.2 Colaptes auratus | reverse complement strand
TCTCCTTCCTTCTCCTTTATGTGCTTTTTAGAAAACTGCTTCCAACCTCATTCTTCTGACACACACCAAAACTAGGAACCAACACGCCACATATATTGTACTTGATGATCTTTGAGGCCTTTTTCATCCTTATTGATTCTATTATTTCAGCCAAATGCTGTATACTTTCATTTCCACACAGCTCAGTTCCTGTAGCAGAGACCAATGTCACACACCTGCATGCCTTCCAGGAAGCAAATGCTACACAATAATTCTGCTCACTTATAGTTGTTTATGAAACAGTAAAAGATTACCCTACAGCTTTTGCAAGGCAATATCCGAGATCCCACAGATATTTTCCTCCTAAAGACACAGAAAAAACTGCAGTACCACAAAGACACCATATGTGAATTTTTTAGGACTACATATTGCATTCATTTGTAGAAAACTAAAGTGAATTAGATGCTTGCTGAAGTACTATTTAAAAAATATTATAAATAATATTTAATTCCATATTGATCTCATTTAATTTTAGAATCTCATTTTGTTGTATCTACAAAGTCAATGAAGCACTCAAACATCTCCAAATAACCTCGCTCTCAAACACCTCGCTCCAAATACCTCTTACATTTGGATTGATTTTAAGCATGATACAGAGAGCAGTGGAACTATTCAGATTCTTTAAGCTGAAAATATACTTATCTAAGGAGTGAGGAATCTTTCATTACACTATATTTATGAAAGGTCAGAAAACTGTATTTCTTTAGAAGAATTCAAAAGACAAAAGAAAGTAGACCTTTAATTAAAGTAAGACAGTGCCAATATCTCTAATTATCTTGTGACTGAATACAAGCAAGTAATAGCCCATAACTATGGAGACTCCCAACTATGTCAAAACTGAAAATGGAACAAAAAATTGTTGGTTGTGGAAGAATTTAATTATATTGTCTGTTTGTAAGATTAACATTAGTTTAACCTCAAATTTTCTCCTGTATAGGGTGATACAAATGATTGCTTTTTGTTACTGAAGCACATTTTCTTCTCATCAGTTACTGCCCTTAATGAAAGAACACTCCCTCTAGCATACTTATTAAATCATTCTAAGTTGCAGCATAAATAAATGCCTAGAAGATGTCATCTGAAAATCTCAGTTATTTCCTAAAACTGCAGGTGCTAGAAGTGGTGCAATGAAGTAGAGACAGCTGCAGCCACAGGCTCCGGCCAACTGGAATATGTCTTCAGAGTGACACTGAGCGTAACAAAACCTCACTATGTTTACTTCCAAGAATGTTATTGCTGCAGTTTTAAAACAGCATAAATCAAGAGACATGCTCACAAAGTATAGCTGATTCACATTATCTTTATTATACCCCCATATATTTTCCTCATTACAACCTGAAATATGTTGACATAATTGTTCCTACTCATCCATAATGTAACCAATAATTGCACTGCCAGAAAGAAAAATGAGAACAAAGGATCATGGAATTAATCAAACAACTGATCTATTGAGTCATTACCAATTAGAGCAGCTGAAAAATTAAAAACTCAGTACAGGTAAACTGTAACAAGACCCTGCGAAACTAGCAGAGAATGAGACAAGTCATTGTCATCTGCAAACACTTGTTAAATATTGCATATTAAACTCTAGTTTGTTTTAGTCCAGTGACACCATATGCTTTGCAGCACAGGAGATGGAAGATAAATTAAACAGCTTATCATTATAGATATTCAGTACTTGAGGTTCTGTTGTCTTTGCCAGGGACTTCATGAGAGATATGGTTCCATTTTTATTGGAACAAGCAACAACAGTTTGTGATATATGTGGTCACTTTGGCAAATAACAACGGTTACAAGACTGCAATTATTGAGAGATAACAGACGTTCGCGAAGACTTCTCTTTAATGTTTTTTGCAATTGTATTGTAATTACTATCCACTATGAAATAGTTCTGTGGTCACCATTTTGCAATCACCTTTTCTGTGTGATGACAGAGGATCTGATCCTGCAAGGTGCTGAGTGGTCACCTTAAAACTGCAGGACAATCTGAATGGTCATAAACACAAATGGTTAATGCAGAACTTTTAAAAGAGCATAACATTCAATAATATTTATGTATTCTATTGGTCAGGAAGCAAAGTGCAGCTTAGTCTTTAGTTTTCTGTTTTCTTCTGCCAGAAAAGAGATACTTATTTTGCTATGGAGAGACATCTGATGCTCCTAAACTCATCTTCATATCATTCAAGACACAGAAGCACCTATTTTTATTTCCAGTTTAGCTCAGTGTGATGGCAGAGGTAAGAAAGTGGGTGGTCCTTTCCTTCCCAGCTCACTGACAATTATGTTGATTTTATTCCCATAGGTTATTTCACAGGAGGAATTTACATTTCACAATCCGTCATTGCTGGTACACTAAGAATTTGATCTCCATGTGGGATGCAGAGGAAGGAAAATAAAGGTTTCCCCAATTAGTGTGTGTATTTTCTAAAATGGAAGTGGAAATAGTAGAGAATCAAATTAAAACTCTTGAAACTTCTGTTTCAGGGTAGAATGTAGCTCTGCGCAAATATCCTTGAATCCAAATGGAAATCTGCTGTGATTTTTAACCAGACAAAAATCTTTTAAAATACAGCATTTCAGCATAGTCTGGGGACATTTAAGCATGTTCAAAAGTGAACTTCATTCATGACCAGAATAAAAGAATTAAAAAAATTTGCACAAAATCAGATGACGATTTTCTGCCTTTCACTAATTCTCAGTGTTTAGGTACTACCAGCAGTGACACTATATAAATCCTAAAACTACCAGATGAGTCTTGGACAAACAGCAGTGACTAAGAATAATATAACATCATATAAAAAGTTGCAACTGTCTTTTTGACCAGGAGATAGAAAGATAAGATACAAAAGGAAGACTACACTGATAAGCACCTAAGGCTTCACAGATGTTGATTTTCAGCTGTTCAGAACTTCAGAAGGCGCCACCTCAAATGTCACAGAACTAAATAGTCCTCTGCTTTCAAAATTCAATTTTGTAAGATAAAGGAAGATGTTACCATGGTCCTACCATAGGTTTTTCATTGCATAGTTGATGAGTTGTAGTCTCACATGTTAAGTAACAGAAGTTCATAGCTTGTATCATTCCCATATTTTACAGAATTTTTCAGTAATTAATAGTCCTTTTTATTTTTTTTTTTAATATCATTACTTTTCCTTATTACAGTTCCCAACATGTGGGGCCAGTGTTGTAATATCATATTGCAATGGGAATTATTAAAACAAACAAACAAATCAACCCCCCCAAAATCCCCAAACCACAAAACTCTCTGATTTCAGTCATGCAGTACTACTAGATAATCACAGAATCACAGAATTATTGAGGATGGAATAGACCTCTGAGGTCATCGAGTCCAGCCTATGACCCAACACCACTGCATCGACTAGACCATGTCACTAAGTGCCACATCCAATCTTCCCTTAAACACCTCCAGGGTATGCGACTCCACCACCTCCCCGGACAGTCCATTCCAGTGCCTAATCAGCCTTTCTGTGAGGAAATCTTCCTAATATCCAACCTAAACCTCCCCTGCCACAGCTTCAGGCTGTGATTCTCATCTTCTCACCAGTTGCCTGGAAGAAGAGCCCAACCCCCACCTTACTACAACTTCCCTTCAGGTAGTTGTAGTGTAATAAGCTCTCTAGTGAGTCTCCTCTTCTCCAAGCTAAACAACCCCAGCTCCCTCAGCCTCTCCTCATCAGACTTTCCCTCCAGTCCTTTCACCAGCCTCATTGCTCTCCTCTGGACCCACTCCAGCTGCTGGGCCCACCGCTGGCTCATGTTCAGCCAGCTATCAATCAGCACTCCCAGGTCCTGCTCTGCCAGGCTGCTCTCCAGCCACTCAGCCCCCAGTCTGTAGCAACACAGGGTTATTGTGGCCAAAGTGTAGGACCCTGCCCTTGGCCTTGTTAAACCTCATACTGTTGTTCTCAGCCCATCAACCCAGCCTGTCCAGGTCTCTCTGAAGTGTCTTACTACCTTCCTTCCTTTGGCATTCCCCTCCCAACTTGGAGTCATCGGCAAATTTACTAATAGTAGACTTGATCCCCTCATCCAAGTCATCAATAAATAATACTAGGGTACAAACTGTTTCATCTATTGTAAACTAAAATTTAAAAATGTCTGTAAGTGCTCCAGTAATGAGAGTCTTTTACTTTCTAAGGGCAAATTCTATGTCTGCACAATAGTATCAGCTTATGTCCTTAAAATTCATCCTAGTCAGTAGTCCTGTTCTGAGCTTCTGTTTTGGTGTCTCTTTTTCCATCTGGACTCAATAGTTCTTGGTGCAAATTCAAGGAAGTACTACAGGAATGTCCTATCTCCTTCTCAAAGTATTTTCTTATTGATTTCTGAGAAATTGCAGTGACTAACTCTCTTCAGTGCTTCTCTAAATTATCCTGTCCCAAGTAATACTTTTACATCAAAGGGAGGGCCACTTCTATCAGTCACTGATCCAGACCTGTATATTTGAAAATTTCATGGTTTAATCACATACTGTCATAACAAAGCTATGAATAATGTTTTAACAACAATGAATGATTAACCAATAAGGACCACATTATGAAAATTTCCCTGGGGACTATTAATGGCTGGAATTAGTTGATGTCTTGGTTTAGTTTTAAATGAACAATTTCGGGGGATTATTTTTCTTTCCCATTACACATGTATAATTTTTCTAAGCTAAGCATCATGTGGTACATCTGGAATTTGAGAAATTAATTCCCAGTGCATTAGCTAAGAGGGAATCAATCATATGTCTGCTAAAATCACAGGCCTCGGCACAAAGAGTAGTAAAAGCCCTACATAGTGTAAGTATGTACTTAAATCAGAAAAATTTCTTTCTATACATATGCTGCCTGAGGATCACAGTGATGTCACTAGATTTGGTAATTGCCTTCTTGGAGAAACAGGAAATGCATACTCCTTTGCACGTAGTGTGCTCCAAAATAATTATCACTCCAAATGCAGAGAGCTGGCAGCTGGTCCTTCTGCTAGGTGCAGTGGCAGAATTCTACATATGCTAGGTCTGAATTTTTTGTAACTCCCTGCATAGTCAGATAGTATATTTGGGATACTTACTAGGCAGCACATGGTTAGGAGATTTGGTAGCCATATTGGTGTCAACAGCTTTGAAGGTTTTACTGTTTTTGGTGTTGTTTTTTTTTTTTGTAATCATAGAAAACACAGAAACATTCAGGTTTTAACCAAATATGAGAAAGGAATCCTGCCCATTAGGGAAATGGAAATGTAAAGCATTCACAGCACACTATTTCAGCATAAATCTGCCTCATAAAGCCTAGTGTGACAGGCTACCAAACCTACAGATGTCAGGGTCTCTAGGTCAAAGGCGGCAGTGACTGCCCCATGCAGTGGGTCACAAGGCTCCTAAAGCCAGGGAGACCTCTGAGGCACATCCCTACCATTCCAAAGCCCCCTACCAAGCCATCAGGCTGTTGATCCTTTAGCTTGAAAAATAGTTAGAGACATTTCTTGCAGTGGACACATCCCAGGAAATCAGGGTTCCCTGCAGCTAACTAAACACATCAACCTGTCTCAGACGGTCCGTGTGCCTCATTTTAATGTATGAGGGAAGAATAAGTAATTTTTGTATCAGGTTATCTAAGAACGTAACATCTTGTCCTATTTCCAGAATCCCATAGATTTTTATTGTGAGTATTAAGTAAACATGAAAAATGGGCAGAATAATGTCAGTTGAGAATATAGGATTCTAGGAGTGAGTATACTCTGAAGCAGCTACCAACCTCATCAGAATAATTATTTCTTCTATGCATGTGATTGGGCTTAGCAGATCATTTTGATTCAGTCATATTTGTAAACATACATGCAGAATACATTACATTAGCTTATCTTTTTAATCTGAGAACACAAGTCTTCACATATCTGATCTCCATTTAAAATAGTATATGTATGTTATTAATTCAAACCACAACATTTCATAAACTTGTTGGCGAGTTTGCTTTGCTCTTCCCTGAATTTCCATATGGAAACCCCCTTTCAGAAACCAAACCTCAGAAGAGTCCTAAAGGAAGCAGTGTGGGAGAGCAATGTGCCCTTGAGCTACACTGGTTTGTAACATTTCTTGTGTTGGAAAAAAATAATTTCCTCTTCTGATTGCCACTTATCCAGCTATTTTGTGTCACATACTTAAGGCTATTTATGGTGGGTTCTGTTACATGCATTTGACTTGTTAAATATTAAAAGGGTTAAAAAAGAAAAGAAAGAAAAAGGTGTTGTTACCAGACAGTAGAAAAGCTAGTCAGATATATTTTTGTGTATATATATATATATATATACACATTTGTATCACAGTTCTTCCTTTGAAGAGTACTGAAGTGTCTATGCGTGACCACATGCATGTAACAACTGGAAGGATTTTCATCATTAATTATACCTCTAAACAATTCAGAGATGCCTGGAGGACGACAGGAATTAGATGAAATAGATTAAAAGAATAAAGGAAAACAGCAAGGAGAAAGAACTCTTTGTAATCCTCTCTCACTAATTTTCTATTTATTATAGCTCTAATTACTTCCCTGATGATAAAAAGACATGAAGGAGAAAAAAAAATGCACATATTAGGAGGGAAGGATCCTGAGGCATATATAAACTTAGTCACAATCTGCATCTTTGCAGAGCAGGCTGATCAGTTGTGTGTAAGTCTACAGAAGCAGTGCAGGGAGAGACACACTAGTCAATGGCTATAGCTAGGCTGATAAGGACTGCCTTGTGTCTCTATTTCTTTAGGAGTGTGCTCCTCTGTGGTAGCTGGAAAGGTTCAGAGATTGAGTACTTCAACTTATTCTTTCCCTTATATCTTAGCCTTGTAGATACACCAGAGTGGCTCAATCACAATAGATGGATCCCTTAGCCATGTTTGGAAAGGATGGCAGGTAACACTGAAAAAAAACAACAGTCCTTAGATGAAAGGGAAAATTTCAATCTGCTGTATATCATTCGTTCAGGAGTTGCATATATGTCCTAGCTCTTCAGAGAGCACTTGAGTACTGGAGGGCATTGAAGACTCAAAATAAATATGTCAACACACAAAGCCAAATTCGAAAGGAGGCATAGAGTGTGGAGTGAGTGACAACTGTTGTGGTGAAAATTCCCAGAGAAAGCAATTGTTTCAGATTTTAAAAAGGAGAGTAGGCCCAAATATTATAACAATGAGATAACCACCCTCTAAAACAAAAATTGCATTGAACAACAATTTTGCTAGCAAAAGTAACCATGGGCTATTTTACCACCTTTCAAAGTACTCTTTCTCAGAGAAAGATTGAATATAAGACCATTTTTGGTCAGTGTGGAGTTTATGTGCTTTACTCTCTTTTTTTAAAATTATTTTTTATGAGGGAAAAAAAAAAAGCCTGACTTGCAGAGTTTTCTTCTGGGTTATGGAAAGTATTTGCAGTGGAGAATAACACTAGTATGCTTATCAGCTTAGTATCGCAATACAACTGAAACATTTATTTTCTCCCTTCTACCCCTAACTTTCAGGTTGGAAGGGACATTTAATGGTCATGCAGTCAAACCCTCCTTCAATAAGCCAAGATATTTTGAACTAGATAACTACATAAAACATTACTGATAATTTCTATTGCAAAGCTGATTTTTCTCAGCCTTTACCTATTCACTGCTTGCACTGTGAACCTTTACTTTGCTGGAAGTGTTTGCTGGTTGCTCTCATGTTTGCTTAAACTTCTACTGGGGAGGAGCAACCCTTTCTCTTCTTGTGAGTGGTTTTGTCCTGCTGTTTCACATTGCAGCTGCTGTTTGCTGGTGGTCTCTGTCGCTGTTTCTCCTTAATTTGCTACTGATTTATGGAGCTCTTCCAACAAAGCAGGGGAAAAGTAACATGCTTACCATATTTGGGGGTGGGGGTGGTGTTTTTGGTGTTTGGTGTTTGCTTTGTGTTGTTTTTGATGGGAGGGGTGGTGTTTGTGGGCTGTTTGGTTTTAGTCTTCTAGTCAGTGTTCAAACTGGGTACCTTATTGATGAATGAAAGTCATCTTAATCATATACACATCCCATACAGCATTCAAGAAAAATTTACTTCAAATTATTTGCAATTAGATGTAATCTGATGCATTACAAAACCCAAAAATTAATTATTATTCAGAAACACTTTTATGATGGATTCAGGAAAAATAAGGAAGTCAGACTTAAACCTGTATTAATTTGAGGTACAGTTTAGAGTTTGGCTTTGAGACAAAATTAAGGTTAGTTTTCAGACCTGTATTTATACATAAGAGTGGGAAACTCACATACACTTTCTTCCTTCTTGGAGCACAATCTGATGAAACAAAAATTGGGTGTGTCCAAATTGGGGCTATAAAAAAAGCCCATTCTAATTTTGGATTTGACCCTGGATCAAAGCCACAGTGGCGGGTTTAGGACAGAGTGTTCATATCTGATATCCTTCCTCCTTGATATTGGAAAGATTTGCATATGAAGTTCTGGGTTTGGCTCATCTGTATCTGTAAACCTTGCCAGTGGCAAGGAAAGTCTCTCCTCTCCTCCTCACTTCAATTCAGACAGAATATATCCAGCAAAATCAAGAAACTGAGCATTAAGAAAGACTTTTAAGTGAAGAAATAGTCACAGAAACATCCTATGCTAGATCTTCATCTCACACAAAAGGAACGTTTTGTCTGTGTCATCATTTACAGAAAATGACAGCAATTTTACCACCTCCTGAGTCTATGGTTAAACTTAAATCAAATTACATTCTTGTACTCAAAGATCATTGAAATTGTGGAATATGACTGCTTTTTTTTTTAAAGTGAAATGGCCAAAGAACCTCTAGTGAATCTCTTTTTAGATGGATACCAAGTGCAAGTATTTATGTTTAAATTCTTTAGTGAAGAGTTTTAATCTCATCCTTTCTAAATTGTTCACCTACATGAAGTCTTTTAGCTATAGAGAAGATAATTGCTTTATTCACCTATGCCTACCAACTGCTGCGTTATTTGGTTCAAGCAATTAAGGAAATTCAGTGGTGCAGAAGAAATTTTACAGCTGAAGTACCAAGTCCAGTTTCTGGTTTTGTCAGAAATTTACTTCCCTTTCAACCTACAGCAAAATCCTTCATTTCTCTGGACTTGTAGATTTATATTTCATTCATGTTTACTTTTTTTTAACCCACTTTATAATTCCATTCAAAGGCACATGTTTTTTAGGAGAAGCAAGTATTTTCAGTGAACACTTTTCTGAGGTAACTGGAGTCCGGAATGGAATTTCATCGTAAAGCCAGTAGATGCTCGAGGTTCAGCCACCTCTGACTGAGGTTTGATAAAAGGCTAAAGTTTCTACATAAAAAGGGATTTCAGATTTGGTGTATGAGAAATTGAAGAAATACTGTATTCAGTCTGAGAGTCTTCCCCAGATTTTTACAAAATTGATAGGCCTCCACTGTGTTTTCCCCTGTGCACTGCCCCATAGAAACCAGTTCACTCCTCACTCTGTTCACTGCTACTGAATTTCCCAGTGACAGACATTCTCCACTATCTTTCATGAGAACTGTACCCACTCTCCACGTGGGAACTGTCCACTCAATTTCTGCTATTCTTCTATGTGCTTCTCAATTCAGATGTCTCACTCAAACCACCTGTCCGTCCCCATCATTCAGCTTGTCCTGGCCTCACTGGGTCTTAGACCAATATGCTTGGAGAGCTGCAATCTCTCCTCAATTCCTCCTTTCATTTCAGTGTATTGATTATGATTATGCAGTTTTGTTCCCTGAGTCCCACTTATTGAAATAGATAGCCTAACCTTTCCTTCAGTCTCCATCTCAGTCCTTCATTTCATTTTTTTTTCTGACTTCTGCTGACCTCAAGAACCCATTATAATATTGAATGGCTCCAATTCCAGCTGCCTGTGAAGAAAACAGATTTTTCCTGCACTGGCACAGGAAAGCAAGCCTTTTTTTATCATTTTGAACATATGCCCCCACACAAGAAAATTCAGGAAACTCTGGGTCATCTCTAGGGTATATGACAGACATATTGAAAATTGATAAATCACAGAGATTAAATTAATTGAGTTCTAATTTAGGCATCTAGAAGTTAGTAAGTTAATTCTCTGATATTCACTATAAACTCCTGTCTCAGTCTAAAACAGATAATCACTGTCAGTGGTAGATCTTTGTTACCATACAAAAATATAGGCATATTGCATAGCAAAGATATTTTTTTTTCTTTTTCTAATGTGTTTATTTAAAAAAAAATTGGGAGTGTTGGAAGGGGAGGGGAGTTAACCAGACATGTAAGAACAAGTAATTTATCTCAATGTGATTCTCAGAAATAAGCAAACATAAATTTTTGAGGTGTTACATTTCCCCCAAATAAGAATTTTCTTAGACAAGAATTGTCTAAGGTGTCAAAACTGGAAAGACCCATGTAAAAGCAGGGACTTCTGATGGACAGTCATAAATTAACCCAGTAATAGGCAGTGATAGCAGATGTGTCTAGAAAATATTTATTGTACATTGCATGATGCTGTATCACAGTAAAATATATTTAGCAGATTAATGTGATATTAGCGGGTACCTCTGGCTAATATATTCCCCATCATTTGATGTCAACAAGGCAGTCTTTGTGAGGAGTTGTCAACAAAAGTTCTGGCAAGACTTCAAACTTCTGTAACTCTTTATATTCAGAAATTTGCATTGAATGACTGGAGGCTTGTTATTTCCATGTGGAAGAGAATATCTGTATGAAAACCACAAAGAACATGAATTCTGAGAAAAAAAAAAGAGTTAAAAAACAGGTTGTAGGGTTCTGGTGATGTATCTTTAGATACTCGGCCCTGATGAGACCCCACCTGGAGTACTGCATCCAGTTCTGGAGCCCCTATTACAAGAGGGATATGGACATACTGGAACGTGTCCAGAGAAGGGCCACGAGGATGATCAGAGGGCTGGAGCACCTCTCCTATGAGGACAGACTGAAGGAGTTGGGGCTGTTCAGTCTGGAGAAGAGAAGGCTCCAAAGTGAAATAATTGTGGCCTTCCAGTATCTGAAGGGGGCCTCCAAGAAGGCTGGGGAGGGACTTTTCAGGATATCAGGGAGTGATAGGACTAGGGGGAATGGAATGAAGCTGGAGGTGGGGAGATTCAGGCTGGATGTGAGGAAGAAGTTCTTCACCATGAGAGTGGTGAAGCCCTGGAATGGGTTGTCCAGGGAGGTGGTTGAGGCCCCGTCCCTGGAGGCATTTAAGACCAGGCTGGATGAGGCTCTGGCCAGCCTGACCTAGTGTGAGGTGTCCCTGCCCATGGCAGGGGGGTTGGAACTAGATGATCGTTGTGGTCCCTTCCAACCCTGACTGATACTATGATACTATGATACTTCTAAAGTATAATAGGTCTTTATCTATTTAAGGGTTAAATTTCAACAGAATTAATTTCATTTAGCATTATTGTTACTTTTTTATCTTCCAAACAGCCTCAAATGTTACTACCAAAGTGTTTGTAGTCTTGACCAAAGTTTTACCCCAAATATAAAATGTGGTATAGATAATAAACTTTGCATTCTGCTTGAATTTTCTGGGGCTTGATCCTGAAGCCTCTGTCACAAGATTGTGCTGGGATTGTGTGCACATAGATCTGAGAAATCATATTTCTATTGTCATATCTGTGGGTTAGTTTAAAAACCAGGGAAATATTTAAAACACAAAGATAAATATACTGTTATCTGCTCCTACTCTTTAGTTTGTTACAATCCAGACAGTCAAAGCTGTTGAGATGAGATCATCATCCCAGTCCTTGACAATTAGTCCTTCATATAATGCACCTGTATGTCAAATAACAGGTTTATGGAAAGGAGGGGAGAAGAAAAGCACAACAACTTTTGGCTAATCTTGGGTGGCCTTGTTTAATTTGTTAGATTAAACGTGCTTCTTCACAACAGGGACTTTTTAATTGTTTTCTTATGGAAACTCACTTATTCTACAGGGTTTTGTTTGGCTTCTGCTAGTTTTCTAAGTTAATGACTTGTGTGACAACATGCTGAGTACAGGTGGCAAAAGGCAATGTTAAGAATGTGGTTATTACAGCATGTGTGTGAGGAAACTGGTTTAGAACGAATTCTGCTTTCCTTGATCCTGTGGGTCTGCCCTGGGGACCATGGTTTGGAAAATGTGGGCTCCTTACCCCTCCAGAACCTGTAAGTCTCTTCAGAGAAGACAAGAACAGAATGGGCAAATCCAGAATGCTCTGAAGCTGAAGCTCACTGTGGTTTTCACAAATACAATGTTTGTTTTCTTGAATGCTAGGAGACTTCCTTGATATGTACACAAGCTACATTGAAGTGATCAACTGGATCACTAGATTTCCTTCATCTAGTGGGCTGAGGTGAATCTTGGTAGTGAATTGTGAAATTCTTCCTTATCACCCCAACTGGATGCATACATGTTGTGTCTTTCCTATTATTGTCCTGGATTCTTTGGGTTTTTATGCTCCAAAATGTCCATTCTAAAAAAGGTAACAGTAGGAAAAACACAAGAATTGCCTGGCAAGACTGAGTGGAGAGAAAACTGTCCTAGCTATCAGACATAAACAGCTAAATCCCCATATCGTGGCTTACAAATAACTGTTGGCAATTTACAAAATAAAAGGTCAGAGCAACAACAAAATAAGTAAAATCAGACAGCAGGACAAAAGCTACACAGAGAGTATCAGCTGCAGAACGAGCAGTTAGCCTACTGATGTGTCTGATACTTCCATACTTCCCTTTCTGTGACAGAAAACATATGGTTGTAATTAGCTGACATAAAGGAAATACCATCTGAAGCTCCTGTTTTCCGATTGGGGTGACCTCTGGCCCAGTATGAAGACAGTTGGAAGCATTTGCTCAGTGTTGCTGAGCTATGTATGTAGTGGGTGGGGGGTAATTTGAATAAATAGGAGAGGATTTGCCAAGTATGTTTAAGCTGCAAAACTATGCCATACCACATAACAAACTAAGAGAGCATTTAAAGCAAGTTGGAACTAAAACAAACCCCACATTACTGCCAATTCCAGAGTTGTTTGGGGGGGGATGGAAATTAAGGTTTCTGCTATATTCCTTTCTGGAAGTATGACTGGGGCAATAGGTTATCAGGAGTGTGACTGTGACAAGTGTTGTGGAGGCCATAGTTTTCAAGGAGCTTGGTATGCTTGGACCCTCATCACAGAATATACCTTCAAATGCAGAAGCAATAAAACTTTCATGCAGGTCTAATGAGCTGCCATCTGCTCCATCTTGTCTCCTGCTTCTTTCTGTACTCTGTCTTAGACGGTTCCATAATATCCCTGTCCCAGTTCACTGGAGATTGACAAATATGACACCCACATACCATAAGGGCTAGGAGGACCCAGGGAACTACATAGCTGTGAGTTTGATCTAGGTGCCAGTAAAGGTCATGGAGCAGGTCATCTTGAGTACCAATATGAAGCACATGCAAGTCAACCAGGTGATCAGGCCCAGTCAGCACGGGTTCGTGAAGGGCAAGTTCTGCTTGACCAGCCCAGTCTTCTTCTATGACAAGGTGACCCACTTAGGGAATGGGGAAAGGCTGAAGATGTTGTTTATCTGGGCTTTAGAAAGATTTGGACACTCTCTCAAGGCATCCTCCTGGAAAAACTGACTACTCATGGCTTGGACAGGTGAACACTTTGCGGGGTAAAAATCTGGTTGGATGTTTGGGCCCAAAGAGTGGTGGTGCATGGAATCATATCCAGTTGGCATCCTTTTGCAACTGGTGCTCTCCAGGGCTCAGGTTTTGAGTCAGTTCTGTTTCATATCTTTATCAGTGATCTAGATGAGAGGATTGAGTGCACCCTCTGTAAAATTACAGATGACACAAGGGAACTGATTGTCCCCCTGTACTCAGCACTAGTGAGGCCACACCTTGTGTTCTGATGTGGGGCTTTCACTGTAAGAAAGGCATGGAGGTTGGAGCATATCCAGAGAAAGGCAGGATAGCTGGCAAAGGGTCTGGATAACAGGTCTTACGAGGAGCAGCTGAAGGAACTGAGACTGTTTAGTTTGGAGAAATGTGAGGGGAAACCTCATTGCTCTCTACAGCTGCCTGAAAGGGGGTTGTAGCAAGATGGGTGTCGATCCCTTTTCCTTAGTACCAAGTGTCAGAATGAGAGGAAATGGCCTCAAGTTGCACCAGGAAAGGTTTAGATTGTATATTTGAAGTAACTTTTTCACTGGAAAGGTTATCAACACTGGAATAGGCTCTCCAGAGCAGTGGTTGAATCACCATCCCTGGAGGGTTTAAAAGACACATAGATGTGGTGCTGAGGGACATTGCTTAGAACAGATTGTCAAGCTAGGTAATTGTTGGACTTGATAATTTTAAACATCTTTTCCAACCAAAATGACTCTATGATTCTATAAGTAAGATACTTCCATTTCAGTTTTTGAAAACAGGTTAATTTAATTCTATTAAGTTCAGTAAGAATGTTCTATGATATTAATATTTGCAAATATCATACTATGGAAATGTATGTTTAACAGATAGGAACATTAACATTTCTGAGCTTTGTATTCTGCTCAGTTACTGATTTTATAGAGCTTAATAGAAAACAGAACATCTACTATGCATATACATATTTATTTGCTATATTTTATTACAACATGACATAATTCAGGGGATCCATACTTCTAAGGGAACATAATAAAAGAATCATCATCTAAACTCACTTAGATTTTATGTTGCAATACACAATTTAGGACTAGGCTGTGCAAGTAAGTGATCATTGGGGTGTTTTTAATTATTACTTTTTTTCTATGTTGCAGAATTTTTTTTTCACTCTTCTCATACAAGAAAATGAGGAATTCTTGAAAAGATAAGACTTTTTCACATTATAGCAACAGGCTGTTTCCCTACCCAAAGACTCCACGGCTTCAGTATTCCCATTCGTACAGATAGAGTGGAGATATATAAAAAGAAATTATGTGTGGAACATACTTTAGCTTTGCTTTTCTTTTCTTTTTTTTTTTTTTCAATGAGGAGGAGGTCATTTAGCCTGAGAGGATGCCAGATAGTGATAATCATCAGTCCTTCCAGGGCTGTTTTATAACTTTGCAGCTGTATTGTTGGCTATGTTTTGTAGTCACAGGGGTATCTCTCTCTGTTTTGCTGATGGAATGTAGGAGGCACTTGGGAAAGGGAAAAGGGAAAGGGTAGGGGAAGGTTTAGGGAAAGGAAAGGGGAAAGGGAAGGGAAAGTTTTAGTGGAAGGTTTGGGGAAAGGGAAGGTTTAGGGAAAGGTTTAGAAGAAGGGGGGAGGAGAGGGAAGGGAAGGGAAGGGAAGGGAAGGGAAGGGAAGGGAAAGGAAGGAAGGGAAGGGAAGGGAAGGGAAGGGAAGGGAAGGGAAGGGAAGGGAAGGGAGAAGGGGGGGGAGGGAGGGGGGGAGGGGAGGGGAGGGGAAGGGGAGGGGAGGGAGGGAGAGGGGAGGGGAAGGGGAAGGGGAGGGGAAGGGGAGGGGGAAGGGGAAGGGGAAGGGGAAGGGGAAGGGGAAGGGAAGGGGAGGGAAGGGGAAGGGGAAGGGGAAGGGAAGGGGAAGGGGAGGGGAAGGGGAAGGGCAGGAAAAGAAAAGCAGCATTTTAAAGGAAAAGGGACTCTGTTGTATTTTCAGGCCCTGTCATGTCAACACCACTCAGGACAAATTTCAAGCATTCACCATTCTTAGATTCTTTCAGCTGCCTGTGATGTGAGTTGTTAAGAGAGCAGAGCATGAGCCATAAACGTGTCTGTGGGTGTTAGCTAACAATTTGCAGGTGCATATTATCCCAGTAAAGCTTTCAATTTATATGCAATTTATAAGCTATGTTTGAAGGTCGTATGGTTATGTGAGCTGAGCAAATTAGTATCTTACTGGATTTGGATTTGGTTTTTTTGAGTCGCATCAAATTGTTGGGGGAGGGACAAGAATGAAAAGTGGCTGTTTCAAACAGGCTGTTTCCTGCATGGAGATTTTTTGGTTGTAGTTTTTGTTAGTTTGGGTTTTTTGTTGTGTGTGTGGTTTTTTAATTAATGGAGCAGAAAGAAATTTGTTCCAGACTTCAATTTTACTGTTCATTTCATGTTAGACCACGGAAGGAGGTAAACAATATTATTCCCAGACTTAAAGCTGAAATTAGGGATTAGTAAGGATTGGATAAAACAAAAAAATAATCTACAAATATTCTCCAGCTTGAATCTATCCTTTATCAAGATTTGCATCATTGTAATTTAATTTGTGTTCCTCTAGGATTCAAACCTTGAAATTTTGGCTCACATATGGAGATGAGGACCAGCTGTAACAAATGTCACAGAAAATGCAAACATTAAATGTTTACAGTTCTGCTTCAAGCAACCTGATTAACCTGCTCTTTTCCCTCTCTAAGATACCTACATCATGGAGGTGTTCATGGCTTCTCCCAGGTGGCTGTAAGATACACATTTAACAGAGTTCTATTGTAGAGGTTTGGCATAATGGAGTTCCACAATCTTGCCTTTTAGTCCCAAAGTGCCCCAAAATTTCAAAGATGCAAAGTTCTTAGGTGTAAGGAAAATGGGTTATAGAAGCTGATACATTATTTATAGACATATTTAGTAGGATTCATTTAGCTGCAGATATTTGTGTCCAGATTAGTCATTCCCTGTATGGATGATGTACTTATGGGTGAAAGCATGCACCATTTGATAAAATATTGATTAGAGAAAAAACAAAACAACTTTTATTTCATCATTAAGGAATAAAATGGCCCTTATCTAGTCTTTAGAGTGGAATAAAATTGCAATTATGCATGTTCAACAAGTATGGAATATATACTAGGTCTAATCATAGGTTAAACAATGTTCTTAACATTACATCTATGAGTCTTTAAAAACATTCATTGCATGGGTCTCCCTGGGGAGACCATTAAAGCATTTGACAACCCTTTCAGTAAAGATATTTCTTCTACCAACAGAAAATTTCAGGAAAGCCCCTGTACACCAAGATCTATCTCTTCACTTCTGTCAGAGCCTGTTCCAAAGCAGCTAGGGGTGACCTTATTGCTCTCTGCAACTACCTGAAGGGAGGTTGTGGACAGGTGGAGGTTGGTCTCTTCTCCCAGGCAGCCAGCACCAGAACAAGAGGACACAGTCTCAAGCTGTGCCAGGGGAGGTTTAGACTAGATGTTAGGAAGAAGTTCTATACAGAGAGAGTGATTGGCCATAGGAATGGGCTGCCCAGGGAGGTGGTGGAATCGCACCTCATGGAGGTGTTCAGGAGGAGACTTGATGGGTTGCTTGGTGCCATGGTCTAGTTGTTTGGGTGGGTTGGACTGGTTGATAGGTTGGACGTGATGATCTTGAAGGTCTCTTCCAACCTGGTTTATTGTATTGTATTTATTGCATTGTATTGTACTCTTGGTGACTTGTGATACAGTGTCTAAAGCCTTGTCTAAAGTACAAGAGTCAATTTGGGTGCTCATAGAGCAAACATGACAGATTAAGCCAGCTGGCAATTTGCACTTGAAAAATTTGGGTTTCCTCAACTAGCGATCTTTTCATTTAGACTTAACTTATTTATATCTTATCCATATCTATCTCTGTATCTATACCTATGTAATATATATTTTATATATATATGTATCTTTTATAAATATACTTTTTCATTGTATCATAGAATCAGTCAGGGTTGGAAGGGACCACAACGATCATCTAGTTCCAACGCCCCTGCCATGGGCACGGACACCTCACACTAGATCAGGCTGGCCAGAGCCTCATCCAGCCTGGACTTAAACACCTCCAGGCATGGGGCCTCAACCACCTCCCTGGACAACCATTCCAGGGCTTCACCACTCTTATGGTGAAGAACTTCCTCACATCTAGCCTGAATCTCCCCACCTCCAGCTTCATTCTATTCCCCCTAGTCCTATCGCTACCTGATAGCCTGAGAAGTGCCTCCCAGCCTTCTTGGAGGCCCCCTTCAGATACTGGAAGGCCACAATAAGGTCATCTCGGAGCCTTCTCTTCTCCATACTGAACAGGCCCAACTCCTTCAGTCTGTCCTCACAGGAGAGGTGCTCCAGCCCTCTCATCATCCTCGTGGCCCTTCTCTGGACACCTTCCAGCACCTCCATATCCCTCTTGTAGTAGGGGCTCCAGAACTGGACACAGTACTCCAGGTGGGGTCTCAGCAGAGTTGAGTAGAGGCGGAGAATCATCTTTATATATATACATATATGCACATACATATATATGTATGTAGGTTTATATGTATAAGAATACATTTTTAGATAGAAACCTAAACATATTTATATATTAACTGTCTGCTTTTGTATATTGTTCAGTGTAAAAAATAATGTCATTTTATCCACTTTGCTGCCATATTATCTTATTACGATTATATTTATGATAATGAATTATAATTGAATCATTCATTGTTGGCTAGCTATGAATTTCAGTGGGTTGTCACTGTTCTTCTCAGTCTATCATTTGAGTAATATAGAAAGGATTGCATAACAAACAAAAGTAAGTAGGACTGTGTTGGTACAGAGTCAGAAATCTAGGAACAGGTCTGTAATGGGAGAATGCCATGCTGTGTTGAACTATGCTTCAAGTGCATTTGGTGATAAGAGTTAAAAGCCCAGTTATCTCCAAAAAGATTATTCCTGAGATAAATGCCATCACAGATAGGAGCATGTCGACAATGTATGTAATCACCTCTGTCTTAATAAAAATATATCCTTATACAATAGATACACAGATTGAGGTGTGAGAAAAACTAATGTGATACAGAAATAAGATAAATGGGAAAGAAACATAATTCAGGCATTAGTTCTCTTTGGAATGATTAAAGGAAAAACACATTCTCACAGAATAATTGAAAATACTTTTCTGTTGTAGGAAAAAAACAACACATAAACCACAAGGTCAAAACATATTTTTCAAAACAGAGTAACTGTTCTTTTCTCTGAAAACATCTCTTCAAACAGTTGGGTTTGATTACTGAGCAAGATTTGTATAGCACAAAAACCCATTGCTAAACTATTTGGCATTAAATTAAGTCTATCCTGATGAAGAAAAAAATAAAAAGCAAATTAGTCCAAAAAATCTGTTTACATGGGGTTATATTAATTTTCTCTGTCATCTGAAAACCTGTCATGTGAAGGTTTTAATGTTATATGTTTTGTGAAATAACTTATGTTGTCACACTTGAATATTTTCATATGTACATATCCTAGTTCTGACCAGCAACACTATCAATGTAAAAACAGTTCCCCATAACATTCTCTCTCTAAAGTGGAGAAACATGAATTTGATAGCTGGATTCTATAGGGGATAAGGAATTGGTTGGATGGTGACATCCAGGGTATAATGACCAATAACTTGATGTCCAGATGGAGCTAGGTGATGAGTGGTGTCCCTCAGGAGTCTGTACTGGTACAAGTACTGTTTAACATCTTCATCAATAACATAGCAGATTAGGTGCATCCTCAGCAAGTTTGCAGGTGACACCAAGCTAACTGGTGCAGTTGACATACCTAGGTGATAGTATGTTATTCAGAGGGACCTGGACAGACTGGAGAAGCAGGCCTATGTGAACTTCATGAGGTTCAACAAGATCATGTGCAAGGTCCTGCAACTGGATCAGGGCAATTCTTGTTATCAATACAGGACAGGGAATGAAGGAATTGAGAGCAGACCTGAACTGAGGGCTTGAGGGGACTGATAGATATAAAGTTGGGCATAAGCCAACAATGTAGGCTTGCAGCCCAGGAGACAAACCTGAAAGTGTTCAAGTCCATGGGACCCGACGGGATACACCCACGGGTGCTGAGAGAACTGGCAGATGAGGTTGCTAAGCCCCTCTCTATTATATTCCAAAAGTCATGGCAGACTGGGGAAGTCCCCACAGATTGGAAAAGAGCAAATATTGCTCCCATTTTCAAAAAGGGTAAGAAGGAGGAACCAGGGAACTACAGGCCGGTCAGTCTCACCTCTGTGCCCGGAAAGATCATGGAGCAGATCCTCCTGGAGGCACTACTGACTCAGAAGAGTAGTGAAGAGGTGATTGGGAGCAGTCAGCATGGCTTTGCCAAGGGCAAATCCTGCCTGACAAACCTGGTGGCCTTCTACGGACAAGTGACAACATTAATAGATGAGGGGCGAGCAACTGATGTCGTTTACCTGGACCTGAGCAAAGCCTTTGACACTGTCCCACACCACATCCTGGTCTCCAAGCTGGTGACACACGGGTTGATGGATGGACCACCAGATGGATAAAGAACTGGCTTGATGGCCACACCCAAAGAGTGGCTGTCAATGGGTCCATGTCCCAGTGGAGGCCAGTGACAAGCGGAGTCCCTCAGGATCAGTCCTGGGACCAGTCTTGTTCAACATCTTTGTGGGTGACATGGACAGTGGCATTGAGTGCACCTCAGCAAGTTTGCTGATGACACCAAGCTGTGTGGTGCAGCAGACACGCTGGAGGGAAGGGATGCCATCCAGAGGGACCTTGACAGGCTGGAGAGGTGGGCACAAGCCAACCTCATGAGGTTCAACAAGACCAAGGGCAGGGTCCTGCATCTGGGTTGAGGCAATCCCAGGCACAAATCCAGGCTGGGCAGGGACTGGCTGGGGAGCAGCCCAGAGGAGAGAGACTTGGGGGTGCTGGTGGACGAGAAGCTCAACAGGAGCTCTCAATGTGCACTTGCAGCCTGGAAAGCCAATCAGATCCTGGGCTGCATCAGGAGAAGTGTGGCCAGCAGGTCAAGGGAGGTGATTCTCCCCCTCTACTCAGCTCTGCTGAGACCCCACCTGGAGTACTGCGTCCAGTTCTGGAGCCCCTATTACAAGAGGATCTGGAGGTGCTGGAGCATGTCCAGAGAAGGGCCACGAGGATGATCAGAGGCTGGAGCACCTCTCCTATGAGGACAGACTGAAGGAGTTGGGGCTGTTCAGTCTGGAGAAGAGAAGGCTCCGAGGTGACCTCATTGTGGCCTTCCAGTATCTGAAGGGGGCCTACAAGAAGGCTGGGGAGGGACTTTCAGACTATCAGGGAGTGATAGGACTAGGGGAATGGATGAAGCTGAAGGTGGGAAGATTCAGGCTGGACATGAGGAGGAAGTTCTTCACCGTGAGGGTGGTGAAGGCCTGGAATGGGTTGTCCAGGGAGGTGGTTGAGGCCCCCGTCCCTTGAGGTGTTTAAGACCAGGCTGGACGAGGCTCTGTCCAGCCTGATCTAGGGTAGAGTGTCCCTGCCCATGGCAGGGGGGTTGGAACTAGCTGATCCTTGTGGTCCCTTCCAACCCTAACTGAAACTATGAAACTATATCTTGGGCTGTCATCAAAAGAAGCAGGCTGAGGGAGGAGAATCTGCTCCTCTACTCTGGTGAGATGCCACCCAGAGTACTAGATCTAGATCTGGAGTCTTCAACATAAGAAAGATATGAATCTGTAGGTGCAATTCTAGATGAGAATAATAAAACCAATCAGAGGGCTGGCACACCTCTCCTATAAAGGAAGACTGACAGAGCTGGTTGTTCAGACTGGAGAAAAGAAGGCTCCAACTATACTTTATTTTAGCCTTTTGATACTAAATGGAGGCTTCTAAGGAATGGGAGACAACCTTTTTGCAGGACTTATGATAGGACAAGAGGCAATTGTTTTAAAGTAAAAGAGAGTAGATAGGTACTAGACTAGATATTCTTAGACTAGATAGGGAAGACAATTTTTACAATGAGGGCAGTGAGGCACTGGAACACCTGAGGTGGTAGATGCCCCAGTCCTGGAAACATTCGAGGTTGGGTTTGAACTGGGCTCTGAGCAACCTGATCTCGTTAAAGATGTCCATGCTCCCTGCAGGGGTATTGGGCTGGATGACTTTTAAAGATCCATTCCATCTCATTGCATTCTATTATTCTAAAAATAAGCCAAAAATGTGTAATAAAAACTGAAAAGAAACAGATTTTTTACTCCTTGGCCATGTATAGAGTTTACCCTGTGACACAAATAATGAAATTATTTGAAAGCTGAACACAGCTAAGAAAGGAACTGAAAAAAGGGAGCAAAATATATATTTTTTTTCTCTCAAACACCACACTTTTCCTCTGTAATTTGATTTTTAAATTATCTTTTATTATTTCTGCTGTATTAAAATTGTTAACCCCAGGATTCTGCTAATAGCCTTTCTATTTCTGAGGGGACCTGGGGGCATGGAATGCAACATCAATAAGCATTATTTTCCTACAAACAATTATCCAAAAGACTGAAAATACAAACAACATGTGGGAACCAGTTATGAGTAGATTTGCAGCTCATTCCACAAGACTGAAATGTAGCATGGTGTAACCTCGGCGTGCTCCCTCTGGAGTGGAACCACTCAGAATACTTTGTCTTTGTAAAGCACTTGAGACCTAGAAGAGAAAGCCAAATGTAAAGCATTATTATGTTATTGTAGAAAGCCAGGAAAAAGTGTGTCTTACTAGAAAGAAATCAAAGAATGAAAGAAGATTTTTGGGTTGTTTGGGGTTTTCCATTTGTATGTTGTTTGGTTTGGTTTGGTTTGGTTTGGTTTGGTTTGGTTTGGTTAGGATAGGTTAGGTTAGGTTAGGTTAGGTTAGGTTAGGTTAGGTTAGGTTAGGTGGGAATGTTCAATATTTTTATTGGTTTTTTTATTGATTCTAATTTTATGTGTTCCTCTGGATAAGCTACATACGGAAAGTTTAGTGTCTAAAACTGTACTTCAGGTCTCAGGAAGTTTTGTGGGGTTTTTAACTACAATCTTCTTCCCCTGATATTTATTGGAGTTCCAGTAATTGTGTGACCTAAATCACTGAACACCATTCAAACAACCCATCTTCACAAAACTAAAGACAAAAGAAAACACTGTAAAGTCTATCTCGAGCTACTGTTACATCAACTTAGAATCAGGATCCTTTGGCAAAATTGTCCACAGTATTGGCCTCTCTTAGGTATTCTTGCTGTCCTCTCCATCTTCATGGTAGCTATGACATTTGCAATACGGTACAATACAATACAATACAATACAATACAATACAATACACCAGGTTGGAAGAGACCTTCAAGATCATTGCATCCAACTTATCAACCAATCCAACCCACCTAAATACAATACAATACAATGCAATACAATACAATACAATACAATACAATACATACAATACAACCCACCTAAACAACTAAACAACTAAACTGTGGCACCAAGCACCCCATCAAGCCTCTTCTTGAACACCTCCAATGAAGGTGACTCAACCACCTCCACGGGCAGCCGATTCCAATGGGCAGTCACTCTCTCGGTATAGAACTTCTTCCTAAGATCCAGTCTAAACGACTTTCTTATATCTGTCCATATAAAAAGTGGTTTTTTTTCTCAGTTATAACCAACTTCCACTGTAATACTCCTGTCCTAGTCTAGCAGTAACACCTCACTGTGGTTTAATGTCCTGTCAGTGCCTACTTATTGCTTCTACATAGAAAAAAATATTTGTGACTCCCAAAGTATAAAATAACACCCATTTTTTTTCAGTATATTACATTCATTAAGACAATATATTTCTATCACTGGTCATAATTAAGATTTTTTTTGTTTAGAATAAGGGGAAATTAGAATGTCTCTAACATTTCTGACTCATTAGAGATGCTCACTTCTTTATTATTTTTGAAGAAAACAGTTTTATTTTTTTAATTCACTTTTCTTTAAAGGAAAAAATAAAATCTTTGAAAGGGTCTGAAGACCAAATTCTTCAGTTTTCAGACAATTGGCACCTTTTTTTTTTTTTTTACTGAAAGCCTGCCTATTGAGATTTGAAATAGTGCCATAGCACACAGTTTCATCCTGCTCAATATCATGTTGAGACTTCTACCATTAATAACTAAGCCACATGAAAAAGCTAGAAGACAGCAGAAGAGGTTTATGACAGTGTGGTAGTTTTAGATTATGCCTTTAAAATTTATTACAGATTTCAAGCAGAAAAGTAGAAAAATGTAAATAAGTCACTATTGGGTGTGAAAAGGAAAACCAAAGATAATTCTGAACAATTTCATTGGAGAAATATCTGCTATAAGATTGGCTGTACCAAAACAATTATTTTTTCTTCTGATCTTTTCTTTGCTCACTTCATGCTCTGAAGGGAGACTAATCTCCTTTTGCTTGACCTTGGCTGCATTATTTTGGTGAAGCCTGCAAGATACTTTTTCTCTGCTCCTTTCTCCCTTTTGGACAGGGGATAGGGGGGCAGAGGGACAACTTCCCTGGTCTTCTTGACCAGGGGAGTTCTTGTGTTGTTTGTTAATTGTAAATATTGTGCATTTTGCACATATTCATTGCATTCCATTGTATATTGTAGGTGTGCCTGTAAATACAGCTTCCATTTGCTTCCAACTGAGTTAGTCTGGCAAAGTTAATGTTGGGGGTTGAAATTTCAACCCACCACAGACAGGAAATACACCCCAGTCAGATGAAACATTATTATGTAACAGAAGGGTGTAGAATCCTAACATTCCTCTCACAAATTGCATGAAGAATTGCAGCCTCATTTTAAATGCATTTATCTTCTATTCAATATCTCTAGTGTTTTCCAAAGAAATCAAAGAAGGTCTTCCAAAATATTCAAATAATCCCACCAAACTCAGACATAAATTCTTGATCAAAAAACTGCTTTAATGTTCATAAGGTTTGTTTGTATGTTTAACTACAGCTATTAAGGGGAAAGAGCAATGTTACCACCCTCCATTCCATTATGTGGCTCTTAATCGAAAGAAGGCTTAAACTGACCCATTTCACAGGTCAGTTTTCTCCTTAAATGTGATTGCTCTTATTAAAAACTTAAAATTTACAGAAATGGATGCAAAAATTTTATTAAAAATATACCAGTTAAATGCAGCATTGGCACTGGCAGGAAAGGATCTGAGTATCAGAACATTTATATGTGTGGCAGGTAATGCTATGGATAAGAAGATTGGAAGCATTTTGTCAATCCTCCAGAACTTATTTTCAGAGGTTTTGATGTCAGGAAACTTGTTCTGTTTCAGACAAGAGTACTTCCCATCATTTAAATAATTGTCAAATAAAATATAATTATTAACATCTGGATTTTTTGCTTTAGAGGAGGATTGGGCCAAGCCACCAATAAACATTTTTTGTGTGGAAATAAGTCTTGCTCTACCCCTAAAA
Organism: Colaptes auratus; assembly: GCA_015227895.2. Lineage (NCBI taxonomy): Eukaryota > Metazoa > Chordata > Aves > Piciformes > Picidae > Colaptes > Colaptes auratus. Next base: position 88,460,471 of record CM037631.1, on the reverse strand, counting down.
CTACTGAAGGATGTGCTCTGTTCTTTTGTATAGAAAGCCAGACACCTTCAGCTTTGCCAGAGAGAAATTTAACCTCAGATGGTTCTGAATTACATTGTAATTTATAACACATATTCCTAATTTTCTCAAATTCTTCTCACATATGTATATGCAGGGAAGTTTAGTAAATAAATATTGTCTGACTAGGAAACAGGGAGTTTTGGATCACAGGACTCAGGCAGAATGATCCAATCCTATCTTAATTAATTAGGATTTTTTGCTACCTGTCATTCTATTAGAGACTGAAAGTTACAAAACTGATGATAGATAGATATATAAATATATATAGGGGTGTGTGTGTTCTGAATTTATGAAGAATACAAAAGTATTTTTTTCTGCACACATTCAGCCAGTTAAATTACACCTTTTTTGGTTTGGTTTGTTTGGTTGGGGTTTTTTTTGTTTGGTTTTGGGGTTTTTTTTGTTGGTTGGTTGGGTTTTTTGTTTGCTTTGTTTTGTTCTGTTTTGTTTTTTGTTAGAGAAACAGGAGTTGTCTAAAGTTCATTTGTTGATTCTTGACTATTAGTGTGATTTATGTCAGGGACATGTATATCCTATACCATAAATATCACGCTCATTATAAAAGAGCTCCCTCTATGTCTGCTCTTTCTTTTCCTTCTCCTCCTGTTTCTCTTCAACTCTGTTCCAAAGGACTACCTTTATACTAATTATGGCTGCTGTAAATTTGTTATTCTGAGTATAACATTGAAAACTTTACATTGATGTTGGTGTGGCTGTTGAATTAAATCTGGTTTTATTTCAACCCATGGAATTCCTTTCCTTTTCCTGATCCCCCTTCTCTACTGGGAACATCTCACCCAAGACACAGGTTAAATGTAGATATCCATATTTTTAGGGTAATGAGCAGGGAAGAAGAGGAAAATAATTACAGGAAAGAGGAATGCAATAAAAAATTCAAGTAGTCAAAGTCCAATGTCAGTAGCATAAGCACAGAAATGAACATTGAGAAACAGCAAAATTCTCTTTCTACTTGGAGCTCCTTTATGACCTGGAACTTTTAGAATTGAAAGTTTATTTATTTCCCTGTGGTGGAGACTGAGGAACAGCTGTTCCTACAAGGTGAATAACTTAACCTTCCTCTTTACTGTGGTTCAGATCCTAATCTCCAAATCTTCCCACTGCATGGAAAAGTTGACTCTTGGGCTCTCTCTTGTAACAAATCAGGCGTTGTTCTCTTTCTGGAAAAAGATATTTCTGTGGACTACATTCAGGAAGTACATAGGAGTTCTGCACCTCTACTTATTCAACACCACCCTTGGCAGGTCTTTCACACCCCTGCCATACTCATATTTGTACACTCATATTAGTCTCTAAAACATGAAGCACATACTTCATTAAAAAGCATTACTCTGGTGAGCAATTCCATTATTTTAGGCTGTTTAAACAAATTAAAAGAAAAACCCCAAAAAAGGCCAGTGAAGAAAATAAAATCTTAAATAGAAATAATTATTATGTGTCTGGGTGCTGCTATGTGGCCTCGAGTAAAGGCCAGCGTAGGAAAACACAGCCTGTTCTATTTGAAGACTATCACTGAGCAGTGTGGATGCAAACTGATCTGCCATTTCTAGTACAGGAACCAGAGATTGCTCTCTAAGTGGATATGTTTCCTAGCATAGATCTACCAAAGCACTCTCAGAGCTAGAACTCTGCGGTAGCTTTCATCCTGAGACTGATTTTTTTTTTTTCATTTTTAACTTTCTTAATTAAAGAGTTGAACTTAAAAAAAGTGTGTGTGTGTGTATATGTTTGGGGGGGGGGGGCAAGTATTAAAAAAAAGGACATGCTGTATTTACATAATTTATTTCACTTTAGCAAGGCTTTTTAATACAGAAAACTAGTGAAGCAGGAGAGTCTTTCTTAAATGAGCACATATTGTTTTCCTCACTAACTTCACATAATAGAAGAAGAAACAAAAGTAAATTATACCTAATTTGGCTACTTTAATCTTTTCTCCCCATACAAAGAAGTCAACAAATCTATGGTATAAGAAAGATATAGATCTGGTTTATAGGAAGTAAGTTTGCCTAGAAGTTCATGGAAATTTTATTAGTGTGGTTTGCCATAGCCTCAAAAGAAAAATATAATCCTTAATAAATGTCAACTTTCTCCTCTTCAACTGGATTGAAAAGAAAATGTGGTTTGTAGAACTAAACTACCTTTATTAATGATGACAAAACTTTGTATGTTTAAGGACAATTTAGGTAATTTTTAATGTCCTGTTATAACTTTTTTTTTAAGATATGAGAGCTATTTTTTCTCTTATTGAGAGTAAAACCAATATCTTTAGAGAAGGAGAACATAAAGGAATTTAAGGGAAATTGTGATGAATGAGGAAGAAAGTAATATCTTTTAAAAAGAAACAAATCAACCTTTTAAAGAACTGTATCCACCAAAGAAGAACAGTATAGGTACAACTTACTGATTCATAGCTATGACTTGTAGGCTGTTAGGAACTGAATTATTAGTGAGAATACTCAGTAGGGCTGATACAAATTGAGATGGAGTGACTAAGAATTCTTCTACCATTTCTATGGATGAAATGTGCTCAGTAAGGAACAAAGAGAGGCAAACAGAAAAATGCTGTGCCATAAAACATTTCCTCTTGCAAGATTACCTTGTAGTTGATCTAACTTAGTGCTACCTATTTAATGATGCTTCTATTCAGTAAGGATGAATGTCAAAAGAAATATAGATAGGATAAGAATCTAAAATTTAGACACCTAAAATTTAGAAATTTAAGTCCAAATATATTTATGTAGGCTCCCTGTAACAGGCAACTCTAAAAGAGAGTTTAGCTCAAGTTTTAAAAAAAGAGAGACATAAAAAACAACTTCTGCTTGTTTCTTTCCACTCTCTATAGAGGAAACCTAGGGAGGTGAGCTGAGATTTCAACTCTTAGATATCTAGATTTCAAAGATAGAAGAAGAAACTCTGGATTACAAAATTCTATGAGTCATACAAGGAATTTCATATATGGACTAATTAAATAATCAGTATTTAATACTTGTTGAAAGCATTTGCAAGATTTCTTTAATAGAGTTACAGACAGATACTTCCATTCTTCACCGTGAGGGTGGTGAGGCCCTGGAATGGGTTGTCGAGGTGGGTGGTTGAGGCCCCGTCCCTTGACGTGTTTAAGCCCAGGCTGGATGAGGCTCTGGCCAGCCTGATCTAGTGTAGAGTGTCCCTGCCCATGGCAGGGGGGTTGGAACTAGATGATCCTTGTGGTCCCTTCCAACCCTAACTGAAACTATGAAACTATGAAACTATGAAACTATGAAACTATGAAACATTTCCCTGAATCACAAAATGTGAGAGGTTGAGAAGATACAAATCAAACTCTTAGCTGCATGTGAGTTGATGCTCATAATTCTGCCAAACCAAAGCAGTCATAAAATTTGCTTTACAGGATAGTTAAGCCAGGTTTATGGCTACTTTGTATTGCTAAAGTGGAACAAAGCATCAAGAAGGTACCTCTCTGTTTGACAGCTGACAGAAGTATAAACTGCAACATTGGTAGGGGCAATTCATCCTTCATTGTCTAACTTCCCTTTCCAGTGTTGCTTTGTGATGAAAAGGTCATTGTAGTTCTTAATTCTAATTAATTTCATCTGCTATTTTGACATAATTCAAGTATTTTATAGCTAAGTTGCATTCCATTGGATAGCTAGAAATACAGTCTTTCTGAACAAGAGGTGCCAAACCTCTTCTAGTATTGGAAAGGGATCACTGTTACCTTCAGCTTGCTGTATGAATTACATATGAAAGTCAGTTCCTTAGTTTGCAATGTTTTAATAAAATCTACAAAGAACCACCTTACTATGCATACTATATTTAGTATCAAGTCTCAAATATTTGTGAGAACTACTGTGTCTGTATTGATAGTGTACAGGTAAATAAAGATCATGCATGATTTAGAATGCTATGAACAATGAATGTGCAAAACCTTTCATAGCCTCTTATTTGGCAAATAACTTGCCTTAGTGATGGAGAAACATGACTAAGATAACACTGCAAACTGATATAGTAGGTGCATGTATTTTCTCCTCCTCAAAGCAATATAAGAAAACATGTATTAGCTTTCAATCCATGAAAACCAAGCTGCCCAATAAGGAAAAGGGGCCTACTGACAAATCTATTTTATAAAAGGAAGTCTTTGAATTAGCAGCCTTCTGGGAAATATCGCTATGAATTATTCAACCATCTAACTGAACTTGTGTTGAACCATTCTCCTTTTCCCTCCCTTTGAAGGGTTTTGCAGAAGCTCAAGTAAAAGTCAAAACTTCCTTGCTCCTGAATAATGAATGCAGACTGTTCCTCACTCCAGTAAACACTGCGTTTTTCTAAAGAAAGAGAACAGCTGGTGCATGAAATGAAACATACTCACACATTTCAAGAAAACTTTTCTCAGGATGTAGCTTTATAAAAACACGTCTGCAATACTTTTCTGCATGAATATGAAATGTATTAAACAGTAAAGGAAGGAATATTTGTTTTGTGTGTGTGAGGTGGTGTGTTCGGCCTAGCAGAAAGGCTTCTTATCCCTCTAGGCTCCCACAAGCCTGTGGAATAAAAGCAAGTTATGCATCAGTGGTTTTCTGTGGACTCCGATGTCAAACAGCCTATGGCATTCCCTTCATTCAGTATAAGGGAAATATTGCTTTGCAATCCAGTGCCAGGAAGGAAGCACAGCTGGGAGAGAAGAATATGGAGTCTTAAAGATGTCATCAGTAAATGTACATTCCAGAGAGTGGTTAATGGTCAAAAAAATCAGAGGTTTTAGTGAGGCAAGACAGAGAGGAATGTTCAACTTGTTCTTTTGATTGATGGTCAGCAGAATGCCAAGGATCAAGAGAAAATAAGCACAAAAAGATATTTCTGTGGGGAAAAGAAGGCAGTAATAGTGAATATCATGCCTAACACTGATGATGATTCGTAGTCTGGCTTGCAGACAAAACCACTGATCTGGTACTGCTAATAACTTGAGAGACATGGAAAACCCCAAGGCCTTTTTAAAAAATGATAGAATACACAACAGCTGCACAGTTTCATCTGGAGTTTTGTTTCCCTTTCAAAATCTCCCATAATCATTCAATTTGCAAAGCCATTAATCCAGAAAAAGTTCTAAGGTGCCAGTTTAAGACTGAAACTGCAAACATTTCTGGTCAAGAAATACAGGTCTAGCTTCTTGCAGGAGGCAGAGTAAATCTAACTTCATGATGTGAAGTAATTGGGTATGAAGCGCTTACCCCTATAGAAAAACATTTATATGACAGCTTTATGTTCTGACAGTAAATATATGACAAAACCTGTTTTTTTCAGTGAACACATGGTTTATGCATAATAATTTACTTTTCTAGAAAGGAACTGATTTCAAACAAACTTTTTTTAAAACTGCATTAATGTGCACTATAAAATGCCCTGCTCAACAGCTCAGTTCTTTTGCCAAAAGAGATTTGAGTATCAGTCTCTCAATTTACAAAATGTCCCAACTGTCAGGTAAAAGAATCATTCTATTTTATGTTGTCTCAACTTGTACTTAAGTAACTTAGAAAACATTGCTTCAGATAGAGAGATTGAGGGACACATTTGAAAATATTCTTTATGATGATTCAATTCACCTGAAAAGCAATTTACGCCATTGCAATTCTTGAACAGGACAAGGATGTGAAAAGGTAGATTACAAGATATTCTTGGGAGCTTACTTCGACCTTTCCTGTTGACACTGTTCCACTTCAGATGAAAGGCTCAAGATGTCATTGAGATGGAGAACAGGAATAGCTCTTCAGCTTTCTAGCTGGGACACTCTCCGAGGAGATGGGAACACGTGAACCACCTCTCTCCAGTAAATATTTAATTGAGTTTATGCAGTGGAACAGTGTCAACATGAGATACTGAGAGAGCCCTTTTATGTTAGTTTAAAGTTAAGAGCAAGCATTTAGAAGTGTGAGATGTTGGTTCAAAACCATTCATGCAGAGGAGTGAACTGAATCTAGATTTTTCAACATCCTGCATACTGCTACTTGAGTCCCTGAGTTCCTCTTCTTCTAGCTACTTAAGTACCGGATTGGATCTTTTTTTAACATTTATTTATTTTTAATAGCAGAAATAGCCACAGTTTCTTCACTGATTCTTTTATCAGTAACACTATTACCACTATTCCACTGTAACCACAAACTGACTTCCAGAACTGAAAAGTGATGCTGATTTCCTATTTGCAGATCCTGAATATTACAGATTATATCATATTTCAAGGGAAGCACTAGAGATACACTGAGTATTCAGAGAATACTCAACAGGTCACAGAAACTGATTAATAGGAACCTCATAGAGTTTAATAAAAGCAATGAAGGATTCTGAATCTGGGAAGACAGAACTGTGAACATCTGTAGAGTTAGAAAGCAGCTTTGCATAAAACCACTTGAGAGTCCTCGTGGATGAGCGTTCCATCATGAAGAAAATTAATATAGGGTTGTACTAGCAAGAGTGCAGGCAGTAGGTTGAAGGAAAGTGATTGTTTCACTCTATTCAGCATATGTGAGCCTGGGTCTTCAGTACTGTGTCTGATTATGGGGTCTTCATTCAGTACAGGAAAGATGTAGACATACTGGAGCAAAGGGGTCAAATAGCTGAGTAGGCTTGAGCTCAAGTTGTAGAAAGACAGAGAGGGTTGGATCTCTTCAGCCTGGGGAAGATCAAGGTGAAAGGCGAACTTGCGGCTCTCTCCAACTGCCTTACAAAGGTGTGGAGAAAGGATGGTCCCAAACTGTTCTCAGAGATACACAGCAACAGAAGAAGAGGAAATGGACAGAAGCTGGCACAAGAGAAACTCTGATTATATGTAAAGATTTTTTATTATTATTATTATTAAATTCACAGAGAGGATTTGCAGAGAGATATTCCAAGGAAATTGGGAGATACCTGTCACTATTTATAAATTGACCTTGCTCAGGTCCCAAGCAATCTGATCTAAGCAGGTTCTGCTCTGAACAGGAGGCTGGACCCAAAGACTTCCAGAGATTTCTTCTTCTATCAGTTTATGCCTCTGGCATTTTTTTTTTTTCCAATAAAAATAATTATTTAGTAAGAACATTATTTACATGTTGTTTAGGAATGTAATTACCAAGCTTAAAAATAATTGTTTAATGTAAAATATTCTTTTGCCACTTTATAATAGATTTCTTAGTTTCTCTCCCTATTCACCTTATATATTTTCCAGCAAATGCATTAATAGTACTGTGTATTTTCTTATATACATCTAGTATCTTCACATTATTTAGAGTAATAACCAGTGTTACCCATATTACATCCTACCCCTTGTTTCCTTCTGTCCTGCTTCAAACAAACCGCTGCAAAATTCCTAGTGTTCTAAAAATTAAGTTGTGTTCTTACTGTGTTCTATACACAAAACCCTGCTTTCCCTTTTTCAGAATTTTGTTTTCAGGATATTGAAGTTAAATATTTTTTTTGGGGGGGGGTTAATTTACTTTTAAAAAGCAAACCTACAAAAAAACCAAACCAAAACAATAACCAAACAAAACCCACATAAATATGCACGTGTGTGCTTAAGAGAAAGAAAGGGAAAAATTAGTGTTTTATCACCAGCTGACTGAAGTGCACCATTCCCAAGTCATAGCAGGACTACTTTGTTTCACTACCATTCAAACATCAATACACAAATAATAAATGTCCTTGCTTTCATATATGCCCAAATAGATATGAATATTGTTCAACATCTTTGTGGGTGACATGGACAGTGGCATTGAGTGCACCCTCATCAAGTTCGCTGATGACACCAAGCTGTGTGGTGCAGCAGACACGCTGGAGGGAAGGGATGCCATCCAGAGGGACCTTGACAGGCTGGAGAGGTGGGCACAAGCCAACCTCATGAGCTTCAACAAGACCAAGTGCAGGATCCTGCATCTGGGTGAAGGCAACTCCAGGCACAAATCCAGGCTGGGCAGTGACTGGCTGGAGAGCAGCCCTGAGGAGAGACACTTGGGAGTGCTGGTGGATAAGAAGCTCAACATGAGCTCTCAGTGTGCACTTGCAGCCTGGAAGGCCAATCAGATCCTGGGCTGCATCAAGAGAAGTGTAGCAAGCAGGTCAAGGGAGGTGATTCTCCCCCTCTACTCAGCTCTGGTGAGACCCCACCTGGAGTACTGCCTCCAGTTCTGGAGCCCCTATCACAAGAGGGATCTGGAGGTGCTGGAATGTGTCCAGAGAAGGGCCACGAGGATGATCAGAGGACTGGAGCACCTCTCCTATGAGGACAGACTGAAGGAGTTGGGGCTGTTCAGTCTGGAGAAGAGAAGGCTCCAAGGTGACCTCATTGTGGCCTTCCAGTATCTAAAGGGGGCCTCCAAGAACGCTGGGAGGCACTTCTCAGGCTATCAGTTAGTGATGGGACTAGGGGGAATGGAATGAAGCTGGAGGTGGGGAGATTCAGGCTGGACGTGAGGAGGAAGTTCTTCACCATGAGAGTGGAGAAGCCCTGGAATGGGTTGTCCAGGGAGGTGGTTGGGGCCCCGTCCATGTTCCTGGTAGTGTTTAAGCCCAGGCTGGATGAGGCTCTGGCCAGCCTGATCTAGTGTGGGGTGTCCCTGCCCATGGCAGAGGGGTTGGAACTAGATGATCGTTGTGGTCCCTTCCAACCCTGACTGATACTATGATACTATAATATGCCTATATACTCAAGCATACAAGGATACGTACACATAAAAATTTCAGAAGAAAACTGAGCCTCTCAAACTCACTAATAAATGTGAAGACTGATGATTTATTTGGATTTTATGTGGATAGTTTTCTTTTTGGCTTTTATATTGGAGGGTAAAAAAGTGTTTATATTGACAGCACTTCTCTACACATACTGAGCTACACATGCTGCTTCTGAAATTCAGAGAACACACTTGAAAAGCTTTTTGCTTTTATATGTATAGTTTCATAGGGGGAAAGGATTGTGTTCTACCACAACCTTACACAAAGGCATTTTCTTTAGCAAATATAATTTTCTATATTCAGAAGGTATCACAGAATATCATTCCACTGTTTTTTATTCCTTTATGTAACTGTATCCAGGACAGGCAGCAACAGCCTTTAAAGTACATGAGTGGTGGTGTCTCCTTAAATTTCTCTTCTCTAGCCTAGCATTAAACTTTCAGCCCTGCATTATGGACCAGTTTTCATTCTTGCTGCTTGACACCTAACATGTTGGTATGGTATTTTATTTATGTCTACTTTCAGACCTATTTCTAACTTTAAATTTTTCCAAATCTTGGTATATTATAATTCTTTGACTCTAAGAGATAAAAGCATGAAAACGGACAGAGGAGTCACTAGGCTACAGTTGAATACAGAATTAAACTGAAAGAGTTGGGAAGCTTTTCATTTGTAATACAACTCTTGGAGGCTACTTTTAGTTGAGGTGCAACACAACCATCCAGTAGATGATGCCTGCTTTGCCTCCAAAAGTATCTTTCAGGTCTTTCTATTACACAGTATACTTATTCTAATTTACCCTGATACAGCAGTTTCCGCAAGCTTTTGAGCAGAGAACATAAAAGTATCTGATAAGCTTAGCTCTATGGCCCACCCAGGCCATTATTCTTTCAGGACTGGTAGTAGGGGATGCTACTTGGAGAAAGCATGCAAACCTGGCTGCAAACCCAGCTGAAAACCTAGCTGAAAACCTGCTAACTGGGGAAAACAAACATGAAAGGAGGGAGGAATGGAGAGGCTGGTCCAAAACATGAACCAGAACACTTCCAAACAGCTGAGATTAAATGGCAACCTCAACTGCATCCCATGCATTCCAACATTATCTTAGAGAGAGTTCAGGATATCTATCATACGTACTCCTACCCACTTCAGCAAAAAAAAGAATCAAGAAAGCATGATGAAGGGCAGGTGTAGTATGCTCTGGCTGTATCAGTAACATGAAGAATTAGGAGAACAGGGCTTTGCAACATCAAAACCTCGTAACTGCTAGTTAGCTTAGATGTAGCACATGACTACCTAGAATTTACAGCCTCTTAGGAATTGTTATTCTGCTGTCAAAGATAAAGATGAATTTGCAGTTCATTTAGGCAGGAGGCTTTTTAGCTAAACCAAGCAGAAGGGATGTTGGAGCAGCTCTCTGAGAAGAGGTCTAACTTCTTAGGGGCTGAATTTCTCTTATGCACAGTATAAAGAAAATGTGGAAACAGGGAGAGGCAGCTGTGAAATCTTACTTTCTTCACACCTGGACTTGAGACTCAGAGGCTTAGTGATTCAATCATTGAATCATGAAATGAAGCAGCAAATATATGTGACAACAAGAGGAAATGTTGCAGCTTTACACTCTTTATACAAGTGTTACCAAAGTGTTACCTATTCTCTCTATTCTCCCTACAGAAGTCTCATCTCTTCTGAACATACTCTTCTGAACATCTGGAGAGCTGCCAAATAGAGAGGGGTGATGATTGACAGCTGCCTAAACATGAGCCAGAAGTGTGCCCAGGTGGCCAAGAAGGCCAATGGCATCCTGGCCTGCATTAGAAATAGTGTGGTCAGCAGGAGCAGGGAAGTCATTGTGCCCCTGTACTCTGCATTGGTTAGGCCACACCTTGAGTACTGTGTCCAATTCTGGGCTCCTCAGTTTAGGAAGGACATCAAGACACTTGAACATGTACAGAGAAGGGCAACAAGGCTGGTGAGAGGCCTTGAGCACAAACCCTATGAGGAGAGCTGGGATTGTTTAGCCTGGAGAAGAGGAGGCTCAGGGGACGCCTCATTGCTCTCTACTACTACCTGAAAGGTGGTTGTAACCAGGAAGGGGTTGGTCTTTTCTCTCCAGCAACCAGCACCAGAACAAGAGGACACAGTCTCAAGCTGCACCAAGGGAAGTTTAGGCTCGAGGTGAGGAGAAAGTTCTTCACCGAGGGAGTCATTCGTCATTGGAATGTGCTGCCTGGGGAGGTGGTGGAGTCACCATCCCTGGAGGTGTTCAAGAGGGGATTGGATGTGGCACTTGGTGCCATGTTCTAGTCATGAGGTCTGTGGTCACAGGTTGGACTCGATGATCTTTGAGGTCTCTTCCAACCTTGGCGACACTGTGATACTGTGAGACCCATACATAATCAGAGGAAAGTACAGAACACACTTATTTTTAAAATTATTTTTTGAAATAAATGTCATCTTTACTAAGGTGGAGACTCTTCAGTTTCATCATAGTCTGTTTAATTATTTTACATTTTCATGTAGTTCATGCAAATAAAAGCATACATATACGCATATACAAACATAGTCATTCATGGAGATGTTCCCAATCCACTGTCTTGAGCCTTGTGAATATACATTTTCATTTCTGTAGAATATGTAGTAAAACAAAACAACACAAAACAAAACAACCCACAAACAAAAACTTACGTGTATTGCAGTCAACACATAGGATAAAGAGCAAAACTAACAACAATAATCAAATATTCTTATTATTGAAATTCCTATTTTTCTTTCCCCAGTAGCCAGATCCATAAGCCTTCCCCGTAGCCATGTGACCAATCTTTGATTCTGGTCTTTCTTGAAAAAATTGTTAGTGATAGTTGCATAAAGTAACATCACCTTAGAAGAACATCTGAACTTTTGGTTGTTTCATTTTGGGTTTTGTGTGTATGCTTTTTGTTCTTGTTTTTAGGTTGGTCAGTTGGGTTTTTTAACTCATTTAATTCACATTTTTCAATGTCCAGAGAAGGGCAACGAGGCCTCTCACCAGCCTCGTGCACAAGCCCTATGAGGAGAGGCTGAGGGAGCTGGGATTGTTTAGCCTGGAGAAGAGAAGGCTCAGGGGAGACCTTACTGCTGTCTACAGCTACTTGAAGGGTGGTTGTAGCCAGGTGGGGGTTGGTCTCTTCTGCCAGGCAACCAGCACCAGAACAAGAGGACACAGTCTCAAGCTGCACCAGGGGAAATTTAGGCTCAAGGTGAGGAGAAAAGTTCTTCACTGAGAGAGTCGTTTGCCATTGGAATGGGCTGCCCGGGGGGGGTGGTGAAGTCACCATCCCTGGAGGTGTTCAAGAGGGGATTGGATGTGGCACTTGGTGCCATGGTTTAGTCATGAAGTCTGTGGTGACAGGTTGGACTTGATGATCTTTGAATTCTATTCCAACCTTGGTGATTCTGTGATTCTGTGATATCAAAGAGCCTGGAGAAGAGGAGACTCAGGGGTGACCTTATTGCTCTCTACAACTACCTGAAGGGAGGTTGTAGCCAGGCAGAGGTTGGTCTCTTCTCCCAGGCAGCCAGTACCAGAACAAGAGGACACAGTCTCAGGCTGCGCCAGGGCAGGTTTAGCCTGGATGTTAGGAAGAAGTTCTATACAGAGAGAGTGATTGCCCATTGGAATGGGCTGCCTGGGGAAGTGGTTGAGTCGCCTTCATTGGAGGTGTTCAGGAGAAGACTTGATGGGGTGCTTGGTGCCATGGTTTAGTTGTTTAGGTGGGTTGGATTGGTTGATGGGTTGGACGCGATGATCTTGAAGGTCTCTTTCAACCTGGTGTATTGTATTGTATTGTATATATGTGGGAAATTATACAATTATTACTTTCTTTGATATTGATATCTAAATATTCTACTTTCCTACTTATAATTTTTATCCTTCACCAGGGTGTAATTTCACCAATACAAATGTAGTTTAATGTGTATTTTCAAAAAATCCAAGATAATGCATGTGTGCACTGAGAGCATGCTCAGGCTACTTGACCCTGATCACTCACAATAAGAATATTGAATGGAGTTGTATTTCTTATGAATACTCTTATTTGCATGGCTATTTGCTAACCATGGGAGGTGAGCATTTAATCTGTCAAACATTTGTAAAACACCAAAAGCAATGCAACCTTTGACTTGGGTCACTGAAACTGCAACCTTTGACTTGGGTCACTTCTTGTGATTTTTCTCTTCAACCAGCATGTTTCATATATTTGTCCCATGCCTTATGAAGCATGCAGACACAGTATGATCTTTGACATTCAGCCACCTGTAAGCCATACTTTTTGTGTGAAAGAAATAAATTACACGCCTGGAGACAAAGACTAAGACTAAGATTAAGACTAGGCCTCTATCTCTGTTTCTTAATGCCTTTTTCTTTCCTTTCTTTTTTTAATATATATATATATATTAATTGAGGTATTTTGCCAGATGAACTGCAAGACCTATCTGTGCTTCGGATTATAAAAATTCCACTATTTTGCTTTACACTGAACTTTTGCTAGGCAGGTATTACATGGCTTCAATTGATCAGCTATGAATTTATTCCTGTGAAAAAGTAAATTCAGATTAGATCATTCTCTCACTAAAACTGATGGCATACTCACCATGAATGATGAAAGTGACATGACATTGCTTTTTCCAAAGTGCATTTAAAAAAAGAAAAAAACCAAACATCTGAAACTTTTCTATTTCTCTCTTAGCATTAATCACAGAATCACCAAGGTTGGAAGAGACCTCAAAAATACAATACAATACAACACAATACAATACAATATACCAGGTTGAAAGAGACCTTCAAGATCATCGCATCCAACCCATTGACCAATCCAACCCACCTAAACAACTAAACCATGGCACCAGGCACCCCATCAAGTCTCCTCCTGAACACTTCCAACAAAGGTGACTCCACCACCTCCACAGGCAGCCGATTCCAATGGGCAATCACTCTCTCTGTATAGAACTTCTTCCTAACATCCAGCCTAAACCTGCCCTGGCACAGCCTGAGACTGTGTCCTCTTGATCATCAAGTCCAACCTGTCACCACAGATCTCATGTTCTGGTGCTGGTTGCCTGGCAGAAGAGACCAACCCCCTCCTGACTACAACCACCCTTCAGGTAGTTGTAGAGAGCAATAAGGTCTCCCCTGAGCCTCCTCTTCTCCAGGCTAAACAATCCCAGCTCCCTCAGCCTCTCCTCATAGGGCTTGTGCTTGAGACCTCTCACCAGCCTTGTTACCCTTCACTGGACACGTTCAAGAGTCTCAATGTCCTTCTGAAATTGAGGGGCCCAGAACTGGACACAGGACTCAAGGTGTGGCCTAACCAATGCAGAGTACAGGGGCACAATGACCTCCCTGCTCCTGCTGGCCACACTATTCTTGATGCAGAGGTATACACAAGAAAATACTGTAATTCCCTTAATTCAGTTTAATCAGATGTGAAATAAGATTATAAATATAAAAAAGCAATTATAGGATGATTTCATAATTAATAATTTCATAATTTCTTTACTATGTTGTACGAAGATAAGAAACCAAAGATCTAGCCATAGTAGTGAGAATAACTTAAATGAAGGCAACAGCAGAATCAGTGGTTTGCAAAGTAGGGAGGGAGGCATTGAAAAATAAAGCATCAGTATCTCCTCACACTGCTGCTGCCAGATGGCTTCAGTCCTTCCGTTCTTCAACTTCTGATCGGATGGCTGAGCCAAAATTTAAAAAAATACCAGATGTATTTTGTTGGACACTGTCCCATTCTATGTTCTTCTAATCAAGAATGGGGGAAGGATAAAGGAGATTGAGCCAGATATGCAGTGGCAAGCTTAAAGAGAAAACAACCCAAAATACACAAAAACTATGACGCATCCAGACAGGGCATAGGAATTAGAAAAGACTAGTCATAGAAAACATACCGAAAAAAACCATCTTTGAGCAGAAGGGTAACTAAGGAGGTAGGAAAGAAACTAGGAATAAGTCGGTCGTAGAAAGGGAATAATTATTTCATTCTAGAGATGCAAATGTATAGGCTTCCACACCTCCACTGATGTTAGCTTCTGTAGCAGGACCAAAAGATATAAACATGCTAGAGCAGATCTAGAAGAGGGCTATGAAAGGGAGGACCTTATTTTGACCTTTCATTATATACAGAGGCCTTGTGTGAAAGATGAAGACTTTACCTGTAGTGACAGAGAAAGGGGCAATAGCTTTAAGCTGAAAGAGGAAAGGTTTAGACATTTGGACATTTTTTACAGTGCTGGTAGAAACACTTTGATAAAGAATATTCTTTAATTTATAAGCTATATGACAAATATTAATAAAAATATTAATAACCTTTTATTAATATGAAAAATTTGCCCAAAACTTATTAAATAGGTTCAATGTACACTTAGAATATGTGTTTATAATGGGAATATACAGTATTTAGACAAATTCAACAATATCAACAATTTTATGCAAACCAGGAGGAAATAATAGGAAGAGAAAATCCACAGGAGCGAAATGGCGCTTGACCACATCGGGGTAGACTCAACAAGAACCATTAAGCCAAAGAGGCAATGAATTAATTACTCACAGCTGGTGGGGAAGGCTGCTGCTGTGTATTAGTATTGAGGCCTAAGGGCGGTCTCGTGCACCAGGCATGGCAGGTTGCTGGCAGGAATGCCATGCAGTCTTCGATGGCTGGTCTGGCTTCAGCAGATGGCAAGCTGTTCATGACATTTCTCGTGACGAGCACTTGCTTTGTCCTTGGAAAACTGAGGCATGGCAAAATTCTAGTTGCAAGGGGAAGGAAGGTTGGCTCCGGCTCCAAGGTTCATGGCTTCTCTAGCTTGCAGTGTAGGCTCATGGCTTTATCTCAAGCTCTGAACTGGACACTCGAAGCAATGCAACCTGAGGCAACTTCAAGCCAGACAGGTTCAAGCAAGGCAAGGCAAGGAAAACAGAAATCAACCTCTATATATATCTTGCCAGAGATTCAATTGGGCCAGCACATAGTTACCCAATTAAAAGGGGTTCTGCCAGTCTGTGGCCATAAAAGGCGTAAACATAGCCCTGGTCAAGCAGGAGCAGTGGCCAGTACACATGCTCTTACCCCACATACAGGGTTATTTACCAGACATGCATGGTCCTGTCTCCTTTGTTCATTTTCCTGTGTTACCTAAACTTTCTGCAGGAAGGTGGGGGCGGGGGGGGGGAAGGGGGATCATGTCTAGATACATCAGGGTCTGTCTGGGTTTGTGCTGGGGCTCGTTTGGGCCTACAATGACACCTTTAAACAGATCACCCAGAGAAATTGTGGGTGCACCATCACTGGGAGTCATTGAAGTATTTCGTATGGGTTCTTGTTCTTCCAGCTTCACTAAAGTATTTTAATTTTCTCTCTTATTTTGTACTATACCCTGAAGAATTGGTGCTTACATTGGGAATGGCAGTTCACAAACTGTAGTGAGCAAAATAGTTGCCCTTTGTTCCTATAGGACCTCATCCCAAAATTTGAGATAGCCACCAAAAAAAACCCTTTTAGTCCATAGCTTGTCTTTTTCACAGATAGTTTCTATGTGCCATAGCTCTCTTCCTAAAGCCACGGCTCAAGGTCATCAAGTCACAGAATCACAGATTGTCAGGGTTGGAAGGGACCTCAAGGATCATCTAGTTCCAACCGCTTTGCCATGGGCTGGGACAATTTCCACTAGATCAGGTTGCCCAGAGCGACATCCAGCCAGGCCTTAAAAACTTCCAGGGATGTGAAAAAAAAAAAAACAGATCTTGTATTCAAATCACCATATTGAAGAAAGTCGAGCCATACCACAGAAGGCAGATTTGATGTGGGCATGAGAACCCAATGTGGTGACACAACGTTCTATTACAATCTGGAGATGAAGCAAATGTTCCAGTATGCTCATCAGTTTTGCAATAACATAATAAAATGGACATTTATTTAGTGACAAATACTTCAGAAAGAAGTCATCAGGATTTCAAGCTGAATTAGCATAGTTATGAAAGATGTGATTTGCAACTGTTTGGCAGCTGCTTTTAGTTAGAATGCTTCCCATAGTTAACGGATGCACTATTGGCAAAGGACAATGAAATAAATTCCAGATCCTATTCATCCTTCATTCTGATGTTCTTTACCATAAAAAACAATTACTTCACTTCTTTCATTGCTGTCTTGATAAAAATCAAGGCCTCATTTGACCCCATGCTACAGGCAAGCAGAGCTCTCTCTCTAATGGGAATGATTTCTTATTTCCTACTTTTGATCCTAGTGAGTCAACCAACCATATGAAGCCACAAACTCAGAGGTTACTTTAAATGGTGTCTTGTGATTGTTGCTTTGTAATAATTTCCACAGGATGGCAAAGTTTTGGGTTTTTTTATGCAACTTTCATTATTATCAACCTTTACAGGCCTGAGTGAAAACTGTATGGCAGTTTTATGATATAGCCCTGTAAAAGCTTGACATGCTTCATCAAGGCTAACTAAGCTGCGTTCATCATCATGTTATACTCCCTGGATTTGGAAATAACTGTAAATTTAGCAACATTTACAAGATTTTTGGTATTCAGCAGTGTGCTCAGGCAGCCAAGAGGGCCAATGGCATCCTGGCCTGCATCAGAAACAGTGTAGCCAGCAGGAGCAGGGAGTTTTTTCTCTCCCTGTATGCTGCACTGGTTAGACCACACCTTGAGTCCTGTGTCCAGCTCTGGGCCACTCAGTTCAGGAAGGATGTTGACTTGCTGGAATGTGTCCGTAGAAGGGCAACAAATTTGGTGAGGGGTTTGGAACACAAGCCCTATGAGGAGAGGCTGAGGGAGCTGGGGTTGCTTAGCCTGGAGAGGAGGAGACTCAGGGGGGACCTTATTGCTCTCTACAACTACCTGAAAGGAGGTTGTAGACAGGTGGATGTTGGTCTCCTCTCCCAGGCAGCCAGCACCAGAACAAGAGGACACAGTCTCAGGCTGCATCAGGGGAGGTTTAGGCTGGCTGTTAGGAAGAAGTTCTATACAGAGAGAGTGATTGCCCATTGGAATGGGCTGCCTGGGGAGGTGGTGGAATCGCCATTGTTGGAGGTGTTCAGGAGGAGGCTTGATGGGGTGCCTGGTGCCATGGTTTAATTGATTAGGTGGGTTGGATGGGTTGATAGGCTGGACGCGATGATCTTGAAGGTCTCTTCCAACCTGGTTTATTCTATTTCTGGCATCTGTTAAGGCACAACTTTTAAATGGGAGAAATCAGAAATTGGCATAAGTGATCAAATAAGAATTAAGGAGGAGTTCCTGATCCACCAAATGGAGATATAATTATACATTGCACTGCACTTTCAAATACTTATACTGAACCATTATAAAATGCTTCATGTTGCTAGCCTGAGTATTCCTCCTGTCTTTGTCTTAATTTGAAACAATTTTTACCAACATGACTATTTTAAGCTTGGAAAAAAAAGTGTTAAATTGTAAAAGCAAGCTTTTTAAATGTAGAAATGCAACTTAGTTACCAATTTAATATCATAGCTTTGATTCTGTTATTTAAAAGCCCTTGAAATAAAATCTCACTACCAGGTTTGCGAACAGAAAACTTTAGAAATGTCTGTGCACCGTTGTGTATTTATTTCAGTGCTTAGAAACTTTTTATTTTTTTGCTATATTTGATCTTCTTTATGTATAGTTCTTATCACAAAAACTCACTGTCTTTCAGTGTAAGTAGTGGCAGGGTGCCTTATTTCTTCTTATTTCTGTTGTAAAAAACAATAAAAACTAGTTTTCTTGGCTCTTTATAGTGCATTTTCATGCAGTTTACAGAAGATGGAATCTTAAACAAAGAAATTAAGATTGGGGGGGGGGGGGGGAATGGTAGAAACTAAACTTTGATATAAACATACCAATTATTTTGTAGCTAAATGTCCTAATTGTGGAAGCATGTGAAAGACCTGCTTCCATGAAACAAACCAACAAAAAGAATTAATTTGAACTGCATTCCCATTACATTAATGTCTAACATTCCTCTCTGAATACCCATTATAATAATTACGATAGCTAACCACAGTGTTCAAGTGTTG
Organism: Colaptes auratus; assembly: GCA_015227895.2. Classification (NCBI taxonomy): domain Eukaryota; kingdom Metazoa; phylum Chordata; class Aves; order Piciformes; family Picidae; genus Colaptes; species Colaptes auratus. The sequence goes on along the minus strand of CM037631.1, from coordinate 88,441,614 downwards.
CACACACATCACAAACAAGCAGAGGACTTAGGCTATGAATCCTGGTTTCTGCAGTTTGGAAATAATACAATAATACAATAATACAATACAACAGGTTGGAAGAGACCTTCAAGATCATCACGTCCAACCCATCAACCAATCCAACCCACCTAAATACAATACAGTACCATACAGTACAATACAGTACAAAACAGTACAATACAGTACAATACAGTACAATACAACCCACCTAAACAACTAAAAAACTAAACCCTGGCACCAAGCACCCCATCAAGCCTCTTCTTGAACACCTCCAATGAAGGTGACTCCACCACTTCCACAGGCAGCTGATTCCAGTGGGCAATCACTCTCTCAGTATAGAACTTCTTCCTAACATCCAGTCTAAACCTGCCCTGGCGCAGCCTGAGACTGTGTCCTCTTGTGCTGGTACTGGCTGCCTGGGAGAAGAGACCAACCTCCGCCTGGCTACAACCTCCCTTCAGGTAGTTGTAGAGAGCATCTGAATTCAACTGAAAATCTAGCTCAAACACAATTTTCTTCAGTGCTTCTTGCCATTTAGCTTAGACCTCATCCTTCACCTGCTCACTAGTAGAGGATGTTCCCACTCACCGTAGGTGGATTCAAGTAGGGTCTCACCTTTGGAGACCCTTTCCAACCCCAAACATTCTATTATTCTATGATACATTCATTCATATCACAGAGTCATATATGCAGTTTTATGCTGCTGCAAATACTTTCACATAGTCAAATCAGTACTACAAAAAGAGGAAGATTTTTCCTGTTTTCTTCTTTATTCTCCTTATTTTAGGTAATTCAGGGTTTCTCAGCATGAATAGGTGGTAGATACCCTATGGACTTCAATCAGTTTGTCCTTCATGCAGTACTGATCAGCAGGGAAAGATTCCAAAGAATCAAGCATGAAAATTGTATCTTTAACACAGAAGTCATATAGAGCATTAACTGAACAGCTCTGTAGCATGAGGGGTGGGTGTCAAGTGGAGGGGGCCAAGATCTTTTTGGTGGTGCACAGGAATAAGACAAAGAACATGAGGAGAAACTTCTTTACAGTGAGGGTGACAGAGCACTGGAACAGGCTGCCCAGAGAGGTTGTGCCGTCTCCTTCTCTGGAGACTTTCCCAGCAAGTCTGGAAGCATTCTTCTGTGGACCCTAGGCAACCCTGCTTTTGACAGGGAAGGTGGGCTCAATGATAACTGGACGTCCCTTCCAAGCTCTAACATTCTGTAATTCTGTGATTCTATGTGCTATTTTCCTTTTTTACATAAATACTAAAGAATGGCAAACACAATATGCCATAATTACATGGCATACACTTGAACGTGTCCCGAGAAGGGCAACAAGGCTGGGGAGAGGCCTTGAGCACAAGCCCTATGAGAAGAGGCTGAGGGAGCTGGGATTGTTTAGCCTGGAGAAGAGAAGGCTCAGGGGAGACCTCTACAACTACCTGAAGGGTGATTGTGGCCAGTAAGGGGTTGGTCTCTTCTCTCCAGCAACCAGCACCAGAACAAGAGGACACAGTCTCAAGCTGCACCAGGGGAAGTTTAGGCTCGAGGTGAGGAGGAAGTTCTTCACTGAGGGAGTCATTCGTCATTGGAATGTGCTGCCCAGGGAGGTGGTGGAGTCACTGTCCCTGGAGGTGTTCAAGAGGGGATTGGACGTGGTACTTGATGCCATGGTCTAGTCATGAAGTCTGTGGTGACAGGTTGGACTCGATGATCTTCGAGGTCTCTTCCAACCTTGCTGATACTGTGATACTCTGATACTGTGATGTATTTGCTGAGGTTCTATGTGGGTTTTCTTATGAACATCAAAATAATCTAAACTATAATGTGACAAGTAAATGTGGGAGACAGGAAGGTGTATTTTTTTTCAATTTTCTGTCAGTCAAATTCCTACGTGGTTTTTAAAATGAAGAAGAAAAATATAACATGGTAGGATCATTTCACCACAAAAATTTTGTGATCATATTTTACTGGAGCTGTGGCTGTCACTTTAAATACAATACTTCTTAGCAAGTATATCAGTTTGGTGCTACTGACCAAAGTATCTTCTATGACATTACTGAAGGCAATATGAAATTTATGAGAGCAGCATCACAGGGTCAACTACGTATCACTTAGGTTGGGGTCAAATGTGGCAGTGATTTCATCCAATAGGTTTACACCAGAAAAATGCCTTTGGTGTGCAATGCTGTTCCTGAAAACCAGACCCTAAGGGTACTTGAGAAAAAGCCATTAGGATGATGACATTCACATGTGAAAGGGATTATGTTCTGCAAGAGTTAATATGCTCATTATTTCACAAAAATATACTTCATTATCAAAAATCCTGACATAGTCTGGATTATTTTGAGGCATTCAGCTGGTAAATGACACGTTATAAAAATTAAGGTCTTGCTTTCTTATTTTGTTTTGTGATTTGGTTTTCATTTTTTGTTTTGTTCTTGTTTTTCTTTTTGTCTGGGTTTTGATTGCTTTTGATGGTTCTGTTTTGCTTTGTTTTTAATCGAACACAAAAGACAGTGACTCTTCAATGGATTTTTGGGGAGTATTCAAATAAATTATAGATATCTCTGCTGGCCACTATATTTCATACAGTCCATAGTCATTGAATAACAGGTTAGTATTGAGTTCTGGAAATCATCCCCCTCATTCAAAGCAGAGATGACTTAGAATGGGTTTCTTGGTTGCTGAACTGTTTACCACAACTGGGTGGATTCACCTCACCTAGCTAAAACACCTTGATTCATTTTCCCCCATATCAGTGTGTAGTGCCACTGGAGATTCCTTAGGTATCCAAGAAATCTACATGGTGCTATGAGATCCGAGTACTGATGGGAAGCTACTACTTCTTGTAGTGACAGGTGGGATACAGACAGGTTACCTAGCCACAAGGATCATTTGACAGCAGTGAATGAGGAAATGAACTTATTACCTTCCCATCTAAAATTTACACACCTAAGATTTGATAGGGTTTTCTAAAATTCAGCATAGATCCTATGTGAGTTTAGGTCCCAGTATGAAATGTAAACCTCTACTCTGTGCATGTCTAAATTAAGACTTCTCTATGTGTCTGAAATGGAAATTGAACGCTACCCATAACTCTGAGATGGCTAAAACAATAAGTATTGCGTAGATATTCATTTTCTTGGGCCAAACTAGATAAAACAGAATGCACTGAGAAAGAGAGCCATGTATTGATTACGCTTGTGAAAACAGAAACAGACCAAGAACAAAATGTTGAATCAGAAAACATACTATATGAATATATATGTGTGAATCTGAAACATAAATGTTTATATAATTTTATATATTAATACAAAACCATTTTTGGTATGAAGCTGAACTTTTGATTCTACCACTTCATTAATGTCTAACTGCTTTCTGAGTGCCTGTTTGCTTGCTTTTAAATTTTCACTACCTATTCATCCCACAGAAAGCAAGCTGTACACATAATTAATATCAAAATTACTGAAGCAGTTCTCCTCATCTTCTGATGCCACTACCATGCCACATCATTAATATTTGACATCATTTAATATTTCAAGTTCCCTGTTTTAAGTCAGATTCTTAATACTGAGGGCACAACTTCTAACCTTTATTCTTTTAAATATGGAAGATTTGACACATCCTAAAAGACAAAAATAAGTCTGTGCATATTGTTTGTAGTGTCTTATTTTTAGATTGTCCTATTAATCATAAAATTCCCGACTGGTCTTAGAAGCACAATCTACCTTTACAATGTGACATTGATCATGTCACAGCTGGAGATTAGATGCTGTATAAATACTGCATGTGGGGGCCCATGTCAGCAATTTTGGGATAGTGTTAGATTTGTCTCTGTTACTATGAACACAGCGAAAGCAACACAGAAGTTGGGACCGTTCAGGAAGATGGTCAGTCTTCCACTGTCAGTAGAAAAGAAGACTGGATCAGTGTAATAAATATCTCTATGTTAAGGAGACGGGTAGTATTTTCAGATTTCAACAAGAAAGCTGTACCAAAATCCCTTTTTTTTTTTTTTAAACTCTTGAGTCAGACACTTGAGAAAATCTTTCTCCTTGCACCTAGACAAAACTGAAATCTTTGTTATCTCAGTTTATTCAGTCACCATAAAGTATGAAGCTGTTTTCCCAGTTTTCCTATTTGCATGGAAAAGCATATGAAAATCCAGGCTTCTTCCTCACCTCTGACCACTTTAAATGTCAAGAGTGACATTCAGCTTTACCATTTGGTTGCTGGTCATCGGGGGAAATTGCCTGAGAAAGTTACTTGATAGTGCTTTTATGTTATTTTAAGCATGATCTTGAATGTGTATCAATGGAAAAGACCTTTAGAATCACAGAATCATAGAATTAATAAGGTTGGAAGAGACTTCAAAGATCATCCAGTCCAACTTGTCACAAGTGCCACATCCAATCCCCTCTTGAACACCTCCAGGGATGGTGACTCCACCACCTCCCTGGGCAGCACATTGCAACATCTAACAACTCTCTCTGTGAAGAACTTTCTCCTCACCTTGAGTCTAAACTTCCCCTAGCACAGCTTGATACTGTGTCCTCTTGTTCTGGTGCTGGTTGCCTGGGAGAAGAGACCAACCCCCACTTGGCTACAACCTCCCTTCAGGTAGTTGTAGACAGCAATAAGGACTGCAAATATGATAAGAATTCAAATGACCTATGGAAGAATATATTCATTTACTGCTCCTAATTCCTGTAAATGCCAAAGTTGTCATTGCAAAGTCTTTTGAATGACCCCAAATTTTAAAATGTATTATACCTGAGCAGAGAAAAACTTAGAAACCTGGAAAGAGCTAAAGCCATGTGATCTGATGCCTTAAGCTGACATTTTATGACAGGGTTATATTTCCTTTGGCTACAGGAAGCTTTGTATATGAAGAAGCGGAAAGCAATAAGTCAGTCCTGAGGAATAAACTGTTCCAGGAATATAATAAACTCTACTTACCCAGCTGGTCTCAGAGAGCCTGCTAGCACCTTTCTCTTCCTGTTGAAGTAACATCTGTTTCTTAAGTGAAAGCATATAAAGAGAAAGAGCAAATGTAGCTATGCACAGAGACATGCAGGTGAAGGAAGTGATTTATTATACTTCATGCAGACCTTTTCTGCTTCAAAAACAAAAGCAGGACCTAAACAGGCTCCTGTAATATTTTTTTTTATTTGATGCTGCTTTTTTTTTCCTCTTTTTCACTTGAGATGGAGCAAAACTCATAGTACAGGTACAATATGAAAATACAGGGTAGAGAAAAATCTAATCAGCAGAGTGAATGAAAACAGACCTCGGTAAAAAAAAAAATCATTAATAAAGGGGCTCCTGTTCTTAATACAAGGCCTTCTTGACTTCAAGGATTATTTTTGCCCAAATAATTTATACTTGTTCTAAAGGATTTGCTGCTGGATTGGTTAGGTATATAGAGGTTGAGGAGTTGGGATGTGTTCAATGGGAATAACAAACTAGCTCTAGTGAAACTTTCTGTGAAATGCTATGTACAAGATATCGCTTCTCAAATTCTGTATTCAGGTGCCTGTCTCATCTTGTGAAAAGTAATTGCTAGACAACAGCACTAACTGAAGTGTTAGAAATTGTCATTAATATGAATTTAACCCAGCAAAGCTGCACCATGGTAGCCTTAATGTGAATAAAACCAGTTAAATACAGCTCTATTATTTTCCCTGACCCCAAAAGATGTAAATTGTTAACTAAATACAGTATCAGTCTCATAAACACCAGGACAAAGATTAACTAACATTAAAATTCTTCTATGAAAATGATTTTAAACTCTACATTCAAGTAAAAGAACTAAGCATAAGAATAAAGCAGCAGAAGCACAGAGAACAGAATCTGAATAACTAAAGATAGGAAACAGCATAGATTTTAAAGAGGTCACACTTAACAAATCTAAATAACTTGTTATAGGAAATAAAAATAAAAACTAATAAAGTCAAAGTAGCAGATGTAGTCCGCATTTGAACTTTAAGAAGGCTTTTGATACAGTACTGACTGGTGTAAGTGGTTTAGATAATATGATATTGATGAACAAATCCCAGATAGTTGAAAACATTGCTGAGAAACTAAGGCCAAATTATAAATGATCCTAGATTAAGTATCAAAATTCTGTCAATGTTAAAACACTACTGACATTAAATCTACCTAATTACTGGCTTGATGGGGGAATGTGTAAGAAGGTGATCAAATGTGCAGATGATATGACAATCAAAAAAGAACGAACAAATTAAGCAAGTTGTATTGACTCTTCAATGTGACAGTCTCCAAGATAATTTCTGTATTTCACAAACAAAAACATGGAGATCCAGACAGGGATCCTGGGGTACTCTTTCAAGCTGCAAAAGGCTCAGATTTAGTGTCCCTAAATCAGCTATTAGGAGGACCTGCAGAAGAATATTTGTGTGCTCCAGATCCTGGTTTAGGCCCCTAGTCTGACATGATAACGGTTGTCTTAGTTCTACCTTCAGTCTGGAGTTTGAATACAACTCGGACAAAAATTTCATTCAAATGTTACCAAAACAACAACAAAAAATGTTGATGAACCAGCATTTTCTGATTATTTTTTTTGGTCAAAAAATATCAAAGCTTTTCTATTTACTAGTTCCTACCAGCCTAATAAGACTATATATAAGGTAAAGGTGAACATGTATCTAATTATCTTGATGATCTCTGAGGTCTCTTCCAACCTTGGTGATTCTGTGAACTTTTGGTATCAGATGAATAGCATTTAGTTCATACATTACAAGCATATATTGATGCAATGCCATTTCCACCAAACTGAGCAATAGAAACTCAAGAATACAAATCAAAACCCATAGATCATTCACTTCAGGTCTTGTTTTCATTTTTAGGAAAATTTAACAGCTTCTCCAAAAGAACTTTCTGTCACTTCTACTCAGTTGAGGTTCTCATCAGAAATTTCGCATGATCTTGTTTTGCCAAAGAGCAAAATTAATGCTTTGTAGTCATCTCTTCGATACATTAACTTGAAAACAGCAAGGTGTATTTTTACTTCATATTTTCTGCACCCTTTAATTCTTTAGTCTAGTTTTCCTTTTTCTTTTGCTGGTCTAGTTCTGTCACCAGACTGTGCTTCCAATATTGTTCACACCGTTTTCAAAGAATTTATAACAACCTTTAGCTGAACTCTCCCACAGTCACAAATTAAACAGTTGATGTTACCAGAACACATTGATCTCCAGTTTTGTTTGGACTGAAACGGTGATACCATGTTATATGCCATTTCCTATAACACCACCTCTGTTACCTTTTCCTCAGTAACAGCAGCATCTTTATGTCTGCTGTTCAAGCCCATAATCTTATCACCATATTCATCATGGGCCTTTCTCTAGGTTTTATATCTAGCATATGTCTGTCCTCTTAAGTGCGGATGTCATGAAAGGCTCTCACCATCACTACTGCAACAGACATTTATTTATGTCTATAAAACATACTCATGCTTTGCCCACTCCAGCCCAGTTAAAACAAACAAACAAACAAAAAAACCACACAAACTACCATGACTATCAAAACCTTACAAGTTTAGAGTCTCAAAACTTACCTGGGTTTGCCTTGCTATAAATGGGCTTTAGTTGTAACTGTTGCCCAGTGGTTAAGTGACTAGTGGATATCCTGGTTTAGTGCAGGTCTGAAAACACAATGCATGCCAAAGGGACAACAAAGCTAAGTAATCACTTCAAAAATAGCAACACTTTAAGTTCATTGAAGAGAGTTGGCTGTTATGCAACTTTTAAATTTAATTGAGATCAGATTAAAAAAGTAGTCTATGGTGACTTATAAAAAGTGTCCAATGGATTGAATATTGCAGTGTTGTTATTAATGTACCTGTACCACTAATAATGTCTGTTGTTTCTTTTGCTTTGTGGGTTGTTGGTTGTTGGTGGTGGTTTTGGTTTTGATTTTGTTTTGGTTGGTGGTCTGTTGTGGTTTTTTGTTTGTTTGTTTTTAATGATAAAATTTAGCTGTATGCATGGGAAATTTCCTTTTACGAACTGGATTTTCAGTGTAACATAATATCCCTCTGGAATGCCTATCTCCCTTAACAATTTGAACATCATCACTGCTCTGTATGTCCCTTGATTAATTCTTCACTCTTTCTGTCATCAAGAGTGATGATCTCGTTCCTCTTTGCTCCTCAAACTCTTTCTCTCTTAAGCTTACACTGCATGATTAAGTGATAGGAAGTAAAGCCTTATTCTGTGTAGAATTCCAAAGTTTTTCACCTTTTGCATAGCTGTAGGAAAAATTATTATTGTACTCATCCCTCCCAATATTTTTTTAAGACATAGTAAGAATGCGGATTAACAACAGACAAATCTTCTTAATTCCTCTTTATAACACGTTTTCTCTGAAGCACACTAAAAGTTTTCAGTGCTATATGACTGGTTTATACACACCAACGTCTTTCTGAGAATTATGTCCAGTTCCACAGCCTGTATCAACAGGTCTACTTATATCTATATTCTCAGCTGCCTTAGTGAGGACTGTCTATTGTGTTTGCCCAAGACCTACACAATCCTGGTAAGTACTTTTTATTTCCATTCACTATACCTATGTCTCTCCAACTAAGTAATAGAGGGAACAGGACCTGTTTTCCGGGCCTCAGGCCAAATAACACCAATTGGTGTACATACACAGGTCAGAACAGGAGGACTTTACTGGTTCAAAAAAGAGAAGAGAGTAAATACTTTAAGTAAATCAGGTATTGAAGATTATTTCCTGCATCTTTTTTTTTTTTTCTTAAAAATACAGGTGTACCCTCTATCATGTTAGAATGAAGCATAATAGCAACTTGGAAGGGATCATTCACTTCCCATTTCAAGAAATGTTCTCTTTTTGCTTTGACCTTTACAGAATGGAAATTTAGAAATAATCAGTGTCATAGCTCCTACTGCCTTCTAAATTCACTTCCACATTTTCTATACCTTTTCCTTCTTGTGATCTTTTGGGTTCTGAGTTAAAAAACACAGGTAAGAAATTTAGTAATTCCATTTCAGGTTTTTTTTGCTGCACAATTATATCTATTAGCATATGACTCTATATATATTACAACATTTTTTAAAAAAAAACAATGTTCAACAGGATGGTCTGTTCATAAGAAAATAAATCCTTTTTATGTACTTTCTGTGATGATAAACAGAATTCAAAATATTCTGGTGAAACAGAGGTTAACATTACGGTTATAGGTTTAAACAGTTAAGCGTTCATTCAGAGAAATTCATCTTTGCATTTAGAAAGTTTTGGCTTTGAGCTTCTAGAGCCCATTATGGGTTTAGTTTGGTTTTAAATGTCTTCCCAGAAGGTAATTAAGAACAATCAAGAAGGGTGACCAAAGTACTGGACAAAGATATTACTGTCAATTGCAATTTAAGAAGTACATCAATTTAACAGATATAAAGAAAATAGCCAGAGTATCAAACAGTGATACCTTCTTGCAACATTTCAGTACAGCCTCTGAACTATTAACAGAAGACAACCATCCAAGTGAAACACATTAAATGTATTATACAAACACAAATCAAGGAAAAACTCCTCTTCTGAGTCCATCCTTAATCCCATTTACTTTGCAAAATACAGTACAATAAAGCAAGAAAGGCTCCGCATGTGGTATTGCAGAGCATTCCTGAACTCCTTCAAGGAGTTCAAGGAAAGGAAACTTTCAAATAAAAGGAATCATAGAGAGCCATAGAGGGTCTTCTTGTTATTAGACCACCTGCAATACAGATGATTTAAATAATCAACAGGTTGGGAATCAAGTTTGAAATAACAACAGGAAGAGATTAATCCAAATGCAGTATACCTACTCTCTCTGAAAGCAATCATCACCTCATTATTTTGTTATCTTACATTTGCTCTCGGCAAGTTTAATATAAGTGCAAGTTTGGGGGAAAAAATGTATTTAGATCATGGCAGGAGTTGGAGGATACATACCTTTGTTCTTACTGTTTGTCCTTACAGGTAACCTTACCTGTAAATAAGGAGCAAATGTTACTCTCAAAAAAAATGCATACAGAATTATTTGAAATCATCATTTACTTGATGTAATCATGCCTAGATGAAATAGGCTTTTATCAATATTGACCTTGACTCATTAACATCATCTGGACATCTGCATGATTATCCAAGCACTTATTTTTGATCTAATAGAGCATGTAAAGATATAGGCCGTTTCAAAACTACCAGGAAGAAGATTTAAGGAATAGTTTTATTTTGACATTGTTAGGCTGACCTGTGCAAAGCAAAAGTATGGACTTAGAGGAGTAGACCAGAATTTTCTAGTCAGAATACTCTAACAGGGTCTTCAGTCAATGGTCAGCTTATATGTCTTCACCTCCAGCAACCCTCTGCTGCACAAAGGCAGAGGAAAGTGAACCAAAACTTTGGTTGTCCCTTAGTTGAAACATCATCTTACCATCAAATTTTATAGAGAGGACCACAAACAAATGGAAAAGTGATGTGAGACAGTTCATGTAACTAAAGCAATACTAAGTGCCTTGCTGGATTAGTTCTCCCTTTATTGCTGTACTCAAGGAGAGCAAGAGTAATAACTGAAAGCATCAAGTGATAGGCAAGGAAGATTTATCTCCTCTCCCTACTTTACAAGCTAGCCTCCAGGACAGCTATAAGCAAACATGAGCTCTTTGGCTTTACAAATTATTCTGGCTATTGGTCTGTGGCTATGCATGTGTCCTATGTACCATAAAAGATCAGAAAAAACACATAAAGCTCTGAATGTGAAATGGTGCACTCTTCCACTCTAAACATGCTAAAAGTACCTTTCAATATTGTGTTTCCTTTGACCATCATAGGTTCAGAATGTTTTCTTCTTGCAGTGATCAGGAATAAGCTACAATCCTTCTTTGGTAATATGCACTCTAGATCTTAATCATCTATTTATACAGACATTTCCTCTTTACAAATAAATGTAGAGTGAAACAGAATAAATATTCATTTAAAACCCAAATGTTTATGTTTTGGAAAATGCCTGTTTACCAAAAATTCTTCAAACAGAATGATGTTCTCCAGCTGCAGGAAGGTTTTAATTTAAATGCTTTTATATTCACTACATTCCCTACTCTATCAGTGACCCTCTGTTGGGTAATGAGTGAGTTAGAGTTTCAGATTACACAAAATCCTTCCTTCTATCTCTAACAGGAAGGCTGTGGTGGTGTAAATTAGCTGGTTAGCTGATGAAAGGACACAATAGCACCACAAGAAATGCAAAACTTGCTGATCCTTATATACACTGCAAAGGCAGATGTTTCCTTTAGAAAAAGCTTCTTTAAGGAAACACTTTATGTGATTCACAAGAGTACAGCAGTGTGCAAAGTAAAAAGGGCACTTCCTAACTCCTTTGCACTGATTTCCCCAACAGCAGCCTAGATACATGTCCAGAGCACAGCCTGGCTGACAGCAATACCTCAAGTTGATCATTCACACTGGATGATTTCACAATCGTTTTCCAAAGAGGCTGCCTTCAAAACAGTTGAATGACTTCCTACTACCATCACACTGAAGGAGGGCAACATGCAAAAAGCAGCCTGTCACTTTACAGCTCCTCTGCAAATTTGAAAAGTTAGACTAAGAAGAATCCACAGTTGCTGTCTCTCCTTCATAGGCCCACCCAAGTCTCCAGTCTATCTTCTACAAGTCCTTGAACTTTCTCTTAAACCTGTCTCAAAGAGGCAATGTCTCTCAATACCATCTAACATTTAATATTATCCTCTCTTCTGAGAGCCCCAGTCTGTTGTGAAGTATGCCAGACTCATGCATGAGACCCATCATGACACTAGAAGCTGGAATTCATACAATGATTTAAATCATATCTTGCTCATAAAATATTAAGAGAAGGTTGCTCATAGAAAATATTGGCTTATTTCCTGGAAATGCTATGGGACAATTCTTAAAACATTTAAATTGTTCATTGTATTTTATAAAGCACTGATTAGTGAGTCCTTCATACCACTCTTCAATACATTCACAGGAAGTCAGCTTTTCCTGTTCAAACTTAGATTAGTTACAGGCAGAAAACAGTAAATAATAAAAGGGGCCTTTTTCCTCTGGCACAGCAACAGCAGCAGTGAAGACAAGCGCTTTTTCAAATGAAGGAATGTAGCTATTTTACTTCTTAGTGCAACCAAACTGATGTACACTTTGGGTAGTGATAGACTGTTGGTTTTTTGGTTTGTTTTGTTTTTTAACTACAGTATGAGTGGAGGAGAAAATCATGCAATAACCAAAGAAATCTAAATTAAAATAGCTTTTTGAAATGCTGGCATTAGAAGCTTCTATGAAGGAGTAAAATACCAAACTACAAGTATATGAACTATGTGTGACTGTACCAGAAAGTCACTTTAGTTACTTACTACTGGTTGAGCAGTATTTTACTCCTAGTGAAATCATTAATATCACTACCCAGGGGAACAATTCATAATGGATACTTCTGGCTGTAAATGTGATGATTTTTCACTTAACATAAAGATTATAAATTAAATTCCTAAAGCCATAAACTAAGGTCTGATTTTTTCCCATTAATGCTTTAGCTATTTTATCTCAAAGTCATTTGGATTCTTCCCTTTCCTTCGCATTGCAAGAGGTAATTCTTTGCCTAAAGAATTTGCCTCAGACTAACCTTGGGTCCACTCTAATCCAAACTGTGCATGGTTCTCTTTTTTATAACATTTATACTCATTTATCAATAATACTATTTTATCAGTCTGCCTTGTGAGTCACAGGATCACAGGATGTCAGGGGTTGGAAGGGACCCAAAGAGATCATTGAGTACAACCCCCTGCCACAGCAGGACCATACAATCTAGCACAGGTCACACATCCAGCCGTCCCTTGAAAGTCTCCAGAGAAGGAGACTCCACAACCTCTCTGGGCAGCCTGTTCCAGTGGGCTGTGACCCTTGCAGTAAAGAAGTTTCCCCTTGTGTTGAGGTGGAACCTCCTGTGCTGTAGCTTATATCCATTGCTTCTTGTCCTATCACAGGGAGCAAGTGAGAAGAGCCTGTCCCCTCTCTCCTGACACACAGCCCTCAGATATTTTTAAACATTTGTTAAATCCCTTCTAAGTCTTCTCTTTTCCAAACTAAAGACCCCCAGGTCCCTCAGTCTCTCCTTCATAATGCACTTGCTCCAGTCCTCTAATCATCCTTGCAGCCCTCCGCTGGACCCTCTCCAGCAGATCCCTGTCCCTCTTAAACCAGGGAGTCCAAAACTGAACACAGTACTCCAGATGAGGTCTCACCAGGGCAGAGTAGAGGGGGAGGAGAACCTCCCTCGATCTGCTGGATGCACTCCTCTTAACATACCCCAGGACCCCATTGGCCTTCTTGGCCACTAGGGCACATTGCTGTCCCACAGATAACTTGTTATCCACCAGGACTCCCAGGTCCCTCTCTATGGGGCTGCTCTCCAGCAGATCACTTCCTAACCTGTACTGGTGCAGTTTATTATCCTCCCAGATGCAGGACTCTGCACTTGCCCTTCTTGAATCTCATTTGGTTCATCTGTGCCCAGCTCTCCAGTCTGTCCAAGTCTCACTGAATGCTGCACAGCCTTCAGCTGTATCAGCCAAGCCTTCAGTTTGGTGTCATCATCAAGCTTGCTGATCAGACAGTCTGTTCACTCATCAGTGTCTGATGAAGATGTTGAACAGCCCTGGACCCACTAGTTACAGCTCTCCAGCTGACCTGGCACCATCGATCACACTCTTTGAACTCTATCTTGTAACCAGTTCCTAATCCAGAGCAGAAGGCGGCACTTCTTACTGTAGCTATCAGAATTTCTCACTCTTTTACATAATTTCAATTAAATAATTTTTATTAAAACCCCACTTATATCAAGGACTATGATTTTATTTAAAAAATATTGGAGTTGCCCTAGGAAATTTACAGATTACCATGATCATCCCAAAATGGACAATCTTGATGTACTTGAGAACCTGAAAGTAAGTCCCCTTTTCCTGACCCCCTGGAAGAAGCAATGAGTTAGAGCTCCTGAAGGATGCAGCAGATATTATGAAAGGTCAGGACTCCCCAAATGGAGTAGTTTATATGGATATGGGACAGGGGAAGAATCATAAATGTCCATTCACTGAGCACATATTTGATCATTTCTTCCCCTCTCCTACTTTCCATGAGCAATCATCATGTCCTTCACAAAAGCACAGCTGTCAGAGAAGTCAGTCAGAAACAACAAATATCTAGCAGCTAGGATGAAGGACATAAAGGCAGTAATTCTCTCTAGCTCAGTTTCTTATAGGAAGTTCTGCTACTGACTGAGTTCTTCTTATGTGGATGGACTGCCTTCTGCCAAACCAGGAGTACCTCCAAATTCTTCTCCTAAACTAACAGTAGTCAGGAAAGCCACAGTACTGGGTCAGGGTCAGGGCAAGGTGGGGATGACAGTGGCTTTAAATTTTCTAAACAGAAAATTTAGACAGTTTCTGAAAGGGGAAGAAACTGTCTCATGGATTGACATGAGGCAGTTGCTGCTCAGGGAGCAACAGGAGAAAAAATGCTGCTAAGGTGTACACAGCCTTAGCACAAATTAGTTTGTTTTCTTTGATTTGTTTACTTTTCTACAATCCCCTTTGTCTTGACCCCCTCTAACTGTCTTTATGGCAGTTCTGGTCGTAGCCAGACCTGTTTTAAGTGACCACCCATGAGACCAGAAAATCTAATTTGCCTTTAAGAACTGTACTTTATACAAAGACAAAAATGAAAGTCCTTGAAAACGGCGATATGCTGTGCCACTTTAAAATAATTGCTTAATAACAAGCAAATGCAACATTTCAGTTAACATTTAATCAAACTGTGTGACTGTGTAACAAAAAAGCTGGAAAATATATATTTTTTTAAAGGGACTAGAATTATTTTTTCAGAAAATGTTGCTCCCTAATAACTTTTCCCTATGGTGATACAAGACAGATACCCTCCAAATAGAGGCACTCAAGGCTGTGGGTTATTTTAGAAGTTTAAGTCTACACATACTTGATAGGAAATCTGAAAGCTAACAAACATAAGAATTTTTTGGAGATTTTCATTCTATATTTAAAATATTCTGTCTCAGATCCAAGCTATGAGTTTATCAGCAACTGTAGTGAAGTCATGATTCCTCTTGGGCAAACATGGCTGTATTGCATGTCCTGTCTGAGAGAATACAAAACCTCCTTATCTTTAATGCCTGGATCTGAAAAGTTAATAATATAGAGATAAAACCACAAAGAAAACACAGAATATTGTGTTCCTGTTTTATGTTGTGAGTAAATACTGAGCATTAAGTGCTACATGCTGGGAATTAATACTAACTAGTTTATTATTTCCTTTTGAGGAAATATTCATCCTTTGAAAAAACATTTGTGATGTAGACAAACATTCCTAAATATAGATGATTCTAGTAATTTACTCAAAGAAAATAAAATACTCTTTGAATAACTGAGGTTGATTAAGATCAAGCTTCTACTACTCATCAGAGTTCTTCCTACATGAGTTGCTGGACTTTGACTGTAAACCTGAAGACTTACATTTTTGGAGTTTTTCCCTTCTAATTAACAAAGCCAGTACCTGCTGGAGGTTGTCCCTTAAATCTCAATGACTATGTCCCTTTCATTCTCCTTGTACCTATTACAAACTGACATTCCAAGTGGGCTCCTTCCTGATCTCTGTTTCATGGGAGGAGTAGAGATTGCAATCAAGTGCAAATCACTTCAGCCGCCTGGCTAGACTACGAAGCTATCAGATCTAAAAGATCACTTGTGTGTGGCTTGTGCTTCCAGCAATGGGTAAAATGCATCTCTAGTGTCTTGTACCAACAATTTTCGTATGAGAAAGGTAGTGATTGGAGTTGTGCCTAACAACATCAAGCAAATTCTTTATGTTTATATCTCCAACTTAAAATGTAAGGAACCAGAACAATCAGTAAATCTCTGGTGTCCTCTGTTCTTGGATAATCTTTTAAAAAAGAAAAAGAAAAAAGGAGGGGGTGGAGAGTGTGGGATAGAAATAAGAGATCATAAGCCTATTATTTCACTGCTAATTTGTTAATGTCTTCTAGAGTTTTTTTCTCTTAACTCATATTCATCTTCTCGCTATTAGACTAAGGCATGAATTAGGAGATATAGTTGCTTTTAGGCAGGTTTTCTAAGACTGAGATCAGTTACTCTCTTTGCATACTACACATTTACTGTAAATGCTTCACAGCCTAGACCCCAGAGAAGGCCAGCTCAGTTACTGTGGAGACATAAATGCACGCAAGAAAGGGATTAGGTGCTGATTGATACAGACAATCAATTAGTACTTCAAAGGGAAGCTGACTCCTTGTTTTATACACACAGAACATGGGATAAAGGATTGTAGTTTGATGTCTTGTAATCTTTGTTGCTTCAGTGTTGACCAGGACAGCATGATATTGGAAGGTTTCTCGGAAGTTAAAAGAGTCCCGCATTGATCCCTAATGGAATGGAAACACTAAGAGAAACAATGACATTGTGTGATCTGTACACACTAGCTTTCCTAAAGTATTTCAGGCTGCACTGACTCTCTGGGACTCTGTCTGTTCAAGTCAAAGTATTCTTAATCTCTGTGATGTGCTGATCAAACCTTGAACTGTCAGGTCAAATTATTTCCACAAAACCAGTTCTATTTATGATTAATTAAATTTTCTCCTTGTTGCATACAGTCTTTATAATGTATAATCCCTTCATTGTGAAGTGATTGGAGTATGGACCCAATCCCTAAAATAAAATAAAAATCTATTTCAGTGCACGTTATGCCTATGGTTAGATGTATTAAGGAAAAAACCAAAACAAAACAAATCACAGAAATCTAAGTTGATAACAAGTAAACCAATATATTGTAAAGGAACAGTTTTATACATAGTGACTATATAAGTACAATTTCATTATGTACATTGGATTCAAAACTTATTATACAAAAGTGTCCTGGTTCTGCTGGGACAGAATCCCAGGCCAGCTGTGGGATGAATGCTATTAGCAGTTTTGAGTCAGAGAGGACAGCTGATCTGCACTGGCTCACAGGTGTATCCCATACGATACCCATACCAGACAGCTTTGCAATACACTGTGGATATGTTTTCAAGTTTTGGTGTCTGCTCTTCTCAAGGTAGCAAAGCATCAGATTAGTAAGTAACTACAAACAACACAGTTAAGAAAACATTTTGTCTTATATATTTGGTTCAATTGGTTTGTTCAAGTAAGGAATATAAACAACAATGGAATTATTCAAGGATGTGACAGCTATAAGTACGGTATTCATACATTATTTTTGTTATTCCAAATGTTCTTTTGTTTCTTCTTGTTACCCCTTTTTCCTCTCCTCCTTTTTTGCCTCTTGATAAAAATCTTGAAGTGTTCTCTTTCCCTATGCTAATTATGTTAGGTCTATTTGTTCTTTCTTTTCTCCAAGATAATCACAAGTGAATATCCTGTCCAAATGAAACTAAGAGTGAAAAAAGAAAAACACAAGCTAGAATGGATCTTTAGGGTCATCCAATTTAAAATTTCACTTGATGCCATTAAGTAAGAAGGGTAGGAATGCTAGATTCATCCCACCTAACTTTACACTATTAAATTTAGATATCTTCATGTGAGTCTGTCTGCACTACAATGAAAGGCATTGGTCTCCTAAGTGCTAAGATCTCTGTTTTATCAGACATTCTATCACATGATGAAGTTCATATAAAGTAAGTGAAGTTCATCATTGAATGAAATAAATTACCCTCCACAGAGTATTTTTTAACTGCCTTTAGCACAAAGTAGTCTCTTTCTGTGCTGCTTGTCAGAAAAACTACGATAAGTTTTTATTTGTTTCTTATTTTGTGTATTGAACAACAGAGATTTTTTAGAAACTCCAGATAAAGAAATAATTACGTGTAAGAACTGATTGTTCATTGGGTGTTTGCAAAGTGTGATTAAACAAATAACTGTACTAAAATGATTTTCAAAGCCTTGGCATTATTTTGCTCTAAGCATGCTAAGTGATCTGCTGTGATGTATGTGTGCTCCCGCCAAATCTTCCAGCTTACTTAGACAGGTTTTCTTCCTTTGCAACTATGTGAAACTTCCTTCCTTTTTAGTTCATCTTAGCAGTTTCCATGTCTTCATATGCATATTTTCTAGCCTAGCCTAGAGGAAACTATTCCTCAGTGTAACAGCCAGAGTGATACTACAGTGCAGATAAGGTTGTAAGAACTGTACCGTAGAATGCCAGGAAAAGGAATAGAGTTTTTGATGCTTTCTGGTTTTCAGTTGCAAAGTCACATTGTGAGTGAATTATGTTACTGGGTTTTGTTTCTGTCACTATGTAATAGTATAACTTGGAATTTTAATTGCTTCCAAATCCTACCTTACCTATATCCAGTGCCAGTGCTGTGATAGCACTGTGATAACATGTTCTAAAGGGCAGAAACAAATAAGCACCTTTTCACTGATGAAAAGCTAAAATGTACATCAATGTTCCTCTTGTAATGCTGAGATCAACTGACAAAGACCTCTGCCTAGAAAACAGAACTCACTATACAACACAGAAACAATGCTTGAGGTACACAGTTCAACCAGGTCCTGGAGTGACTACTGGAGCTCAAGAGTTATCCAACTTTCACTATATTTATCTTCATTTGCAACAAATGTGATTTTGTTTCTCTTTCATCTTCATTTATTTAGCACAGATTCAGGTGTTCTGAAAGGGGAGAATACTAAGGTGTGTTGAAATGTCTGAAACTAGCAGTTTTGTCTGTGACTTTAAAAAAAGAACATCCTGAAATAATTTTGGGGAAAAATTTCAAAAAATCTTGGGAAAAAGTGGATATAATAGGAAATTAAAGTGAGACAATCAAATCCGACACATGAACAAGAATGAGTATTTTATGTGGCTACTCTTAGATTAAGAAACAGTACTATAAAGCTCAAAAAAAACCAGAATGCATAGAATTATGGGACAGCTGACACACACTTAGTTCAGCAAAAATGTTTTTGGCTATATAATTCTACTAAGATTTGTGCCTCAATTTCCTATATTGCTCTGATAAACCCATCTGCTTCCCACAGTTCTTACAGTAGCTGCACCAGGAGATAAGAAAATACACCAATATCACAGCAGTATCACTAGGCCTATACCATGATGGAGAATACTATGCAAACAGTCACACTATAGTGCCATCTCAGTATGACTCATTTTCCATTCTGCATTGATGTGCACATGCCAAAAGGTCCCCCTTCAGTACTGTCAGTCCATGCAAACAAGGTCTACACTGCTAAAACACCCCAACGCAGGGAAGACATTGCCTAACTTTTCACACTGCCACACCATCAGCCTTCCGTCTCATCCCTTCCTTGGGCTTTTAGCTTCCAAAATGAAACTGGGGCCTGGGTAGTATGCTCAACCAGTCCTGCTAACCAAGAATTCCTACCCAATATAATTAAAGTTATTTAAGAGGATTGTAATGCTAGTAATGGTTTCCTGAATCTGAAGCAGTTTCAAGGAGGAGTTTTCAACTGAGAAATAAATGATGGTGAGACGTCCAGCAGTATGATTTCAGAATAATCCTTAAGTTGCCTACTTCTACGCACAGGCTTTGTTGAATGCTGCTCTCCTGAGAGAATTTCAAGTTTGTATAATATTTTGAGACAGGATTCTCTTGAAAGTCCATTTTGCCTGCATGATATATTTCTCATTTCGATCAGTTGCTCTAAACAACTTTGCTTGATATATTTTCTGTACAGTATCAGAGGATGACTCACAAAACATAAGGACAATCAGCCCTTCTGTCACAGACCCTCTATGCCCAGCATACCCAGTAAGAATCCAGTTGGATAGCTAAGAATTTTTTTTCCTCTTCTGATACAAAGGATAGTCTACACCAAAGGCAGCTGCTTCAAAGTCGGAGAAGCATTCATTTTCTCATAATTTCATTCTTCCTGTTTGCAGTGTCACTTGCCCAGAGGGTTGAAGGCTATGTCTACTGTATATATTTTTTTCTTTGTCCAGACAACCAGCACCAGAACAAGAGGGCACAGTCTCAAGCTGCACCAGGGGAGGTTTAGGCTGGATGTTAGGAAGAAGTTCTTCATGGAAGGAGTGATTGGCCATTGGAAGGGGCTGCCCAGGGAGGTGGTGGAGTCACCATCACTGGAGGTGTTAGGAAGAAACTGGAGGGAACACTTGTTGCCATGGTATAGTTGATTAGATAATGTTGGATGATAGGTTGGACTCAATGATCTCAAAGGTCTCTTCCAACCTGGTTAATTCTATTCTATTCTATTCTATTCTATTCTATTCTATTCTATTCTATTCTATTCTATTCTACTCTCCAGTATTCGGTAAAAAGCCATACAACATCCTGCATTTGTAGCATCACTCAGGATTGCAACCTCTTACAATTATACTCCTACATTAGTCCTCATGAGTTCTTCACTGTCCTAAAATTTTTATCTACTGATTTTTCTGGAAGACTAACAGAGATATGATTAGATAAAATTATGTTTTCTCTTCACTCCACTGCAAAAATAAGTAGTGATGCAAGCAAATTCCCACAGAGTTTATGTCTCTTAGAAAAATTATTCTTATACATTGGTAGTATCTGTTGTTTACTACTTCAAAGTAATTAACTTTAGTCAACAGTGTTCTCACTTTAAGACAGCACTTTTATTTTTTTTTAAAGATGCTAAGGAAGGTTTACAGAAAGATACAAATGCAATTGTTAAAAATACATTTAATATTTTAATCCATTAGCATAATAGTGGGTTTCCATTAAAAGCAGAGACAGGTATACAATACAATACAATACAATACAATACAATACAATACAATACAATACAATAAATTCAGGTTGGAAGAGACTTTCAAGATCATCATGCCCAACCTATCAACCAATCCAATCCACCTAAACAACTAGATCATGGCACCCAGTACCCCATCAAGTCTCCTTCTGAATACCTCCAATGATGGTGACTCCACCACCTCCCTGGGCAGACCATTCCAATGGGCAATCACTCTCTCTGTATAGAACTTCCTCCTAACATCTAGTCTAAACCTCCCCTGACACAGCCTGAGACTGTGTCCTCTTGTTCTGGTGTTGCCTGACTGGGAAAGAGACCAACCTCTGCCTGCCTACAATCTCCCTTCAGGTAGTTGTAGAGAGCAATAAGGTCACCCCTGAGTCTCTCTCTTCTCCAGGCTAAGCAACCCCAGCTCCCTCAGCCTCTCCTCATAGGGCTTGTGAACTAGGAACTCTTATTTACTTCCTAAATTGTTCACGGTATTTCTTTGTTACCCATGGGTTCTCTTGAAGATACCAGCCCCACATAGGCTGACAGTGTAAAATTAGGGAAAGGCACACTGTGGTGACAACTGTTCTGGCTCTGCATGAAACAATTTAGGCTTGAAAGCACCGTGACTGCATTATGCAGTGTTAACTGCCTGAGCCTACATTAATTTGCAAGTCTCAAAACTCTGCTAATTTCTGTGGTGGATTTGACCTTACAGATGTAAATACTTCCCGTTATTTTTTTTTTAGTCTAGCATTCAGTTGTCCTTTTATTCATTATATCCCTGATTCACTACTGAGCACTGGAATTTCCAATTTTTTCCTGATTTCCAGATTTATACCAGTCCGAACTGCTGAACTGCTCAGCATCAAGTCCCAGCAGAATTAACAAAACAGACATTTCTGTGAATTGCTCAATTTTAGAAATGAATCAGTGAACACTTTCATGTCTAATACAAGAAAACCGTTGGAGAAAAGTGCACAAGAAACAACCTATCAAATTTAAGACCCCATAAGATCTCTTCTGTAAGATGGTTCATTATGGATGAAACCCCACAAGGCACAGGCAGGGATCCATCATGCACTGCATCTGAACAAGAATTCATTGTTTACATGTCCAGTTATTCACACTTCCTTGGCATCTGCCTTTGCAGTTTTAAACCTTCACAGACATTTCTTCAGGCTTAGGGATCCCAGTGTGCTGATTTTTAGAGCAGCTGCATATTCCTTTTGTCCATTCCCAGGTTTCCCATGCTGCGTAGCACCTAATGAAGCCGGAACTTGTGTGAGTGACAGAATCATATAACCTGATAGAATAATGTGCTCCAGTTTATTACACAAACCATCACCATTTTTTAACCTAGGTTGTTTCTTTTTACAGATATACAGTGATGAGACCTGCTCTCTACACAGATTAGTTGATCCCTGTCTCCAAAAGGGAAGAATACTGAGTTTGTACCAGAGCAATTTTCCCCCCTCTGGCTAGTTTTGGCTACTGTGTCAATTGTGGTGTGTATGTGACCATAGTGATGATTCGTGCCTCACTCAACAATGAGTTTAATGATTTATAATCAAATAAAGCCCAAGCTTCATCTCTTCTGACTAGCGCTCTAACTCCTGTATCGTACTCAAAAAGGCAATTACCAAGTGCCCTTTTCCATGCAGCATGGGGCTTTGAACGATGTTCACTTAGCAAACTGCCTTCAAGCGGACATATTCTCCTGAAATTTCCTTTCATTTTTCAGCACTGACCACAGAATTATGTGCTTAAACTAGATAGCATGCATTCTGCAACACAGCCTTTGGATTATTATCAGACCCAAAAAGTCACTCACATTGTGTTGTGTTGTATTTCAAGAAAGATTTTCCTGTCTAATTGCTTCGTAGTGTCTTCTGCAGACTAATACTTCTATGAAAAACTGAAAGCTTTTCAACACCTCATCATAGTGGACTTTATTTTCTGCAAACACCTTTTCACCATAACATCATTACTGCTAATGAATTTAGTTGTTCTGATGCAAGAAAATGGTAACACAGATCTGTTCTCTTTTAAATTTTTTTCTTTTCTTTTGCTATATTTTTTTATCCCTCCCTTTCCTTTCCTTTCCTTTTCCTTTCCTTTTTCCTTTCCTTCCTTTCCTTTCCTTTCCTTTCCTTTCCTTTCCTTTCCTTTCCTTTCCTTTCCTTTTTTCCTTTCCTTTCCTTTCTTTTTTTTTCCTTTCCTTTCCTTTCCTTTCCTTTCCTTTCCTTTCCTGTCCTTTCCTTTCTTGTCCTGTCCTTTCTTTTCCTTTCCTTTCCTTTCCTTTCCTTTCCTTTCCTTTCCTTTCCTTTCCTTTCCTTTCCTTTCCTTTTTCCTTTCCTTTCTTTCCTTTCCTTTCCTTTCCTTTCCTTTTTTTTCCTTTCCTTTCCTTTCCTTCCTTTTCCTTCCTTCCTTTCCTTTCCCTTTCCTTTCCTTCCTTTCCTTCTTTCCTTTCCTTTTCCTTCTTTCCTTTTCCTTTTCCTTTTTATGCTGAGTCAGATCTTTGTTACTAAGGTTTTTTCCTCTCTGTATTTTAAACATTAATGCACTCATGATGCACAATGACTGTTTCTAAAAGACTGAACTTAAATTTAACCACACTGATTCTATTTGATTCAATGGGAAGTGTGCAACTGAGTGCTATGCATTCATTTAACATTAAGAAGATGTTTTTTACCCAGTCAGGATTTCAGTGAAACAGACTTGGGAACAACTTTGTGGCAATCTCTGTAAATCCTAGCAACCAATTCTTAGTTAAGCAGATGCTTTATAAATAGGTTCTTTAAAACTTTTATGTAATTCTTCTATGGGTTTTCATATTTTTAAAATTGAGAAATACTGGCATGCATTTCTCACCTGCTTAGCATTAATTTCTTATTCATAATCCCTCTACAAACAACAGGTTTATTGATTATAAAACCTCCTGCAAGGCATTCTTGCCAGTGTGTGTCTTTTCTATGAAAACGTAAGAAAAAAAGCCCCAAACCCTTGAAAATGGTGACTTGGAAATGAGCCACCTTTATTTTAAGGAGTTTTTGTGGTCAGCATGTTGCCACAGCACCCCAGGTTCTTACTGTCTGGCAGAAGGCAGATTTCTTTGGTTCCATGATGATGCAAAGCTGAAAGAAGGAGGAGAGAGACAAGCAATGAAAATTCACCATTTCATTATTCTAATACATGAATTACACTGAGCTGCAGCCAAGCCATGGGTCTTATCCACAGTGTCCTTCAACACTCATTCAAATCCTTCAGTGCTGCAATACTTCATTTCCATTAATTATAATTACACAAACTCGGTGTAAAGATAGCATTCATCTCAATTCAGGCATCCAAAATAGTTATTCATTAAAGCTGAAGCTCATATTATTATGCCATGAATTGACAAAGATTGTGTTTATTTCCCTTACCATTTTTCACGAACCCCTTAAAGAAGGAAAAAAAGAGGGGGGAGGGCAAATCCCCCAACTGAAATCAGTGACATTTCTCATAGGTGAAAAGTGAAAAAGAACCAGAAGTTAGTGGCCCATAATCCTAGATCTTTATTTAATATCATCACCATGTCCTTATAATCTTGTTCAGTTAATACATTTTAAAGTGGAGTTCTATGAAGATTTAAAAAGGATTGCCCTTAACACAAATTCCATTGTTATTAATGGAAAAAGGTGGTGTTTGAACAAGCTTACATAATAAGAATACATTTCAGCCTTTGCCGTGGTCCATTTTTGGTACACAGTTACAAAATACCTTACATTCACTCAATCACATTGCACAGAAGGGAAAAAAAATAAAATAAACAATAGTGGGTGAGAGAAATAGCAGTATAAAATAGGTCATCAGATAACCAATTGCAAAGAATTGGCAGGAAAGGGAGGAAAGACGTCTGAAAATACACACAGAAGTATCTGAGATAAGTCAAATCTGCCTTGCAAAAAAGTAATGACAATCAAGGAGTTGTCTGTATGATGTACAGGATACAGTATTGTGGCTTTGAGATCAGTTCTTGTGGTAGTTTTACACTGTGCCTAGAAAACCACAAATCCTGAGCAGAAAGTGATAGAACGTAAATAATCATTATTGGATGTAAAAAGGAAAATAACAATAAGGCTAAATAAGTCCATCGGTCTGACTACCAACATAAGTTTAGATTTGTAAACTAACTTTCTCCCTTTTCAGCTTCCTTCACAGATACTAGCTGGCTTTTGCTTTGCTGCTGCTGTCTTTGAATGTGTTCTTGATATGGTTAAGGAATAGAATAGAATAGAATAGAATAGAATAGAATAGAATAGAATAGAATAGAATAGAATAGAATAGGCTGCCTGGGCACACTGCAGGCTCATGTTCAGCCTACAATCAGCCAGCACCCCCAGGTCCCTCTCTGCCTGGCCGCTCTCCAGCCACTCTGACCCCAGCCTGTAGCACTGCATGGGGTTGCTGTGGCCAATGTGCAGAACCCAGCACTTGGATGTGTTAAATCTCATGCCCTTGGATTCTGCCCATCTGTCCAGCCTGTCGAGGTCCCTCTGCAAAGCCTCTCTGCCCTCCAGCAGATCAACTCCTGCCCCCAGCTTGGTGTCGTCTGCAAATTTACTGATGATGGACTCAATGCCCTCATCCAGATCATCAATAAAGATGTTGAAGAACATGGGGCCCAGCACCGATCCTTGGGGCACACCACTTGTGACTGGCTGCCAGCTGGATGTGGCACCATTCACCACCACTCTCTGGGCTCAGCACTCCAGCCAGTTCCTAACCCCATGCAGTGTGCTCCCATCCAAGCCATGGGCTGATAGCTTGGCCAGGAGTTTGCGGTGGGGGATGGTATCAAAGGCCTTGCAGAGGTCCAGGTAGACTACATCCACAGGCCTCCCCACATCCACCAGGTGGTCACCTGATCATAGAAGGAGATCAGGTTGGTCAGGCAGGACCTGCCCTTCCTAAATCCATGCTGGCTGGGCCTGAGCCCTTGGCCATCCTGTAAGTGCTGTGTGATTGCACTCAAGATGACCTCTTCCATAATCTTGCCTGGCACTGAGGTCAGGCTGACAGGCCTATAATTCCCTGGCTCTTCCAGCTGCCCTTCTTGTGGATGGGTACCATGTTGGCCAGCTTCCAGTCTTCTGGACCTCTGCAGTGAGCCAGGACTGCTAAAAAATGATGGAGAGTGGCTTGGACAGCTCATCTGCCAGCTCTCTCAGCACCCTAGAATGGATCCCATCCGGTCCCCATGGATTTGTGGGGATCCAAGCGGCTGAGGAAAGCTCTAATTACTTCCTCCTGCTATGCTAACAGCAACTTTCTCTGCTTTTCTCCTTCCTTCTCCCGTGTACCAGGAGAAGGGAATGGAGCAGGAGGAGAAAGCTGTTGGTAACCTCCTGGTTTTGTCCAGGGGGGTCATGTGTTGTTTATAAATTGTAAATATATGTAAATATCATATATTTTGTACATATCTTGCATTTCATTTTTTTAGATTGCAGTTTTGCTTGTAAGCACAGCTTCATTTGCTTTCAGCTGAGATGGTCTGACAATTTTATGTTGGGGGGAATTTCGCCTCACCACAGTTCTTTAGTCTCTAACATGATCCTTCATCTCTATATATGATACAGACACTAGGCAGCCAAGACATTGTTTTGTTTAGATGGAAAAACATAGATCGAAGGCCATACAGTAGACATCACAGCAGCATGGCTTGCAAATACATACAGGAAAGTTTGTATACTAACCCACAAGTATCAGCCACAAGACTGAAGATGAGAACTGATGTCCAAACCAGAGAAGGAAGTACTTTTCAGTCATTACAGCATTACATTTTATACACCACATTTTGCTACTTGATGTGTCTATGAGCAAATGGAGATTTTGATAGAAATGGGGGACAGTAAAACCTAAAATAAGATATACATTACATTTATAGGCAATTTGGTAAATTTAGTTCTGAGGAAACTCAGAAGTAATACCACTGTGACACCATCTGTGATACCAGGTGTGAACACCAATATGTGTGTTCAAAGTCTTACAAAGACTACAGAAAAAGAGGGGCGCATTTCCTCCTATCATGCAAATATGAGACACTGGAAAATTCTTTGTACTAAGAGAATCTGGAGGCTTTGGCATATGTCTTGTATAGTATTATTGTGAAAAAATAATGGAGTGATGGCACAATGTTGGTGAAACTTGTCAATACTGTAGAAGTTACTGAGTGGGATGAAAGGTTGAACTGTGTCATGAGCAAATCAACAGTCATTTCCAACAGATTATGAAATTAAATACCCTGGAAGTATGTTGGTATGCTGTAAGATTTT
>CM037631.1:88324325-88413945 GCA_015227895.2 Colaptes auratus | reverse complement strand
AGAATTAGAAAAAAAGTAATAATATTATGCCAAAAGTAATATGCATAGTCATAGAGAATACTTAGAAACTTTTCACTCAAATTCAAGGATTTTTGGTTTACCAAAAAACATTAAAACACATCAGCATACTTGAATTTGTATATGTGTGGAAATGAAAGTATGATATATATTTAAGAATCAGCCATTCACATGCAACTTTTTCATCCATCATTCATAAGGAATGTGGTAAGATATCCCCATGGCAAACCCTTCTAAATTCTAGTGGAAATGAGAGATCTACACATTCAAGGTAAATACTACAAACAGTATACCAGACTTCTTATATACAAACTATTCCTATATGTATTTGTTCATACCTTTAGATCATGTTTGTTAAACTATTTTTTTATATCAAGTTTAAATGAAAATAATAAATTATTAAACAAGAAAAAGTACTTAAAGTATTGGATAAATCATCTTTTTGAAAATTAGTTTACAGTTTTGTGATAAATACCTAGTATTGAATAAATCTAATGATAGCATGACAAAAGTTTCCCTAGAATTGTAAAACTCACAGACATACAGAATAGAATAGAATTAACCAGGTTGGAAAACCCTTTGAGATCATCAAGTCCAACCTATCATCCCACCAACTACCTAACAACTAACCATGGCACCAAGCACCCCATCCAATCTCTTCCTAAAGACCTCCAGTGATGGTGATTCCACCACCTCCCTGGGCAGCACATTCCAATGGCCAATCACTCTTTTGAGAAGAACTTCTTCCTACATCCAGCTTAAACCTCCCTGGTGCAGCTTGAGACTGTATCCTCTTGTTTGGATGCTGGCTGCCCGGGAGAAGAGACAACCCCCACCTGGCTACAATCACTTCAGGTAGTTGTAGACAGCTATAAGGTCTCCCCTGAGTCTCCTCTTCTCCAGGCTAAGCAACCCCTGCTCCCTCAGCCTCTCCTCATAGGCCCTCAGGGCTTGTGCTCCAAACCCCTCACCAGCTTTGTTGCCCTTCTTGGACACATTCCAGCAACTCAACATCTTTCCTAAACTAAGGGGCCCCGAACTGGACACAGTCCTCAAGGTGAGGCCTAACCAGTGCTGATACAGGGGCAGAAGGTTATTGATGTATTTGCTGCATGCAATGTGTGTGGAAGTCTTACTGGCACATATACAGTGTAACATAGCAAAATTTAGCCAAAAGGAGTTCACCATGCATTGAAAACACCATAAACATTAAACTCAAACACCTGCCTCACCCTTCTGAAAGTGAGAAATGACTCCTCAGGCCATTGTGTCTGTTTTCACTTTCCTGATGGCTATTCTAGATACTTTTTTACTCAGGATGCTCATTTGTTTTATTTTCACAGGTGTTAGCTGTAATTTCTGTTGGAAACGACATGTACTATAAAATAATTTGCCTTCACCGGGACAAAAGCTGTGGAAGTGATTTGATCTGGTAAGAATTATTGGCATAAAATTGTTGCCAGAATGAGTTACTTCTAAGAATTATAGTTATCTGGTACCTGCTGATTTTATAGCATCTCCAGTATCCTACCTATTCCTAAAGATAAGGATCAAGAGATACAAATTAAAATCAAATCAAATAAAATCAAAGAAGCCACTTAATAGTTTCTGGGATTTGTGTGGGGGTTTTGTGTGCTTGTGTGTGTTGGGTTTTTTTGTTTTTTTTTTTTTTTTTAAATCCTTTTTCTACCATTTTCAGATGTGGATTTTTCAAGCTTTAGAGCATGTACTCTTCATAACAGTACTTAATAGTACTATATATCAGGCTGGGGTCAGAGTGGTTGGAGAGCAGCCAGGCAGAGAGGGACCTGGGGGTGCTGGTTGATGGTAGGCTGAACATGAGCCTGCAGTGTGCCCAGGCAGCCAAGAAGGCCAATGACATCCTAGCCTGCATCAGAAACAGTGTGGCCAGCAGGACAGGGAGGTCATTCTGCCCCTGTACACTGCACTGGTTAGGCCGCACCTTGAGTACTATGTCCAGTTCTGGGCCCCTCAGTTTAGGAAAGATGTTGTCTTACTGGAGCGTGTCCAGAGAAGGGCAACAAAGTTGGTGAGGGGTTTGGAAGACAAGCCCTATGAGGAGAGGCTGAGGGAGCTGGGGTTGCTTAGCCTGGAGAAGAGGAGACTGAGGGGTGACCTTATTGCTCTCTACAACTACCTGAAGGGAGGTTGTAGCCAGGCAGAGGTTGGTCTCTTCTCCCAGGCAGGCAACACCAGAACAAGAGGACACAGTCTCAGCTGCACCAGGGGAGGTTTAGACTGGATCTTAGGAAGAAGTTCTATACCAAGAGAGTGATTGCCCACTGGAATCAGCTGCCTGTGGAAGTGGTGGAGTCACTTCATTGGAGGTGTTCAAGAAGAGGTTTGATGGGGTGCTTGGTGCCAGGGTTTAGTTTTTAGTTGTTTAGGTGGGTTGTATTGTACTGTATTGTACTGTACTGTGTACTGTATTGTATTTAGGTGGGTTGGATTGGTTGATGGGTTGGACGTGATGATCTTGAAGGTCTCTTCCAACCTGGTGTATTGTATTATTGTATTGTATTATTGTATATAAAATAGTCATTGTACTTTAGAAAGATACTGTGATTTCCAGCAAATTCTGAACTACAACATGTTTCTTCTTCATTATTCAAATAGCAGAAATAAGGTTGATCTTAGAAACATATGAGTATTTAATAGATTTCAGAAAGGGTTTAAAGAGAATAATGCATCCGAAGTTTTCGTATAAATTGCTTTAACACTCTACACTTCAAAGTTTACAGTTCATTCAGAATGATTTCCATTTAAGCAATGATTTCACTCAGAATGTCTGAATGGATGCACATCTATGTCTGAGAAAGGAGATATGTCACATAATCAGATATACAGCCTGGGAGATAAAAATAGAAGGTGAGAAAGCGACAGAGTCACATATGGAAAATATTAGAAGAGTCTGTAAAATTCAGTTACAAATCTGATATTTCTTTTCATTTTTTTGCACAGTTCTAAATCAAACACTGGCTATGAATCCATTTTCTAAAACCTGTGGGTTCAATATGGGAGATTCAAAATTAAATCTGAGTCAGAATTCTGTGTCTCAGAGCTGACATTAATGTTGAAGCATACTGCAAATATGACAGGGTGAGAGATGTGTATTTGTATGCACAGCTCATGAAAATCCAAAACAACACTAATGGTGTTTTATTTGAGAGCCTTTGATGTTAATAAGAGACAGGCTTACCCCAAGTCTGGCACATCAGAGTTTGAATTGTATAAAAGCAGCAGCCACAGCAGCTTTGTTCTGCATGAAGGCTTACATGTTGAAGAGAGAGAGATTGTGCTTACAGTTGTGAAGAGTGTAAAAACATTTTCAGAGCTGTTTGATGTCAGTTATTTGTTGAACAGGGCAGATCATTGACCAGCTGACAGTTTTCAGACTAAGGGGAAAATGAATCAGGATTTCCTCCTCCTTTTTACACCAGAAAATAGTTAGCTATGCCCCGCCCTAAAAGAGTTCTTTGAAATTGTTCTATTTCATCATCTAGTCAGAAAATAAATATTCCTAGCCTCCATCTTCATTTAGTTTCACTTGGGAAAAAAAAACACCACTTATATTACAAGTGAATTTACTTAAGAATCACTTCTGCTGTAAGGAGGAGAAAGTTAGAAAACCCAGCGATATATTCGAACACTTGTAAATTTTATACATAGTTATAGTCATAAATATGGCTTAAAATTAAAAGCATGGCAATTTTTGAATGATCATAATGATATTAAGTGACTAAATACATCAGCGTTCTGGGATTCTTCCAATGCTTGAAGTCATCATCACTATACAGCCACCTAAGTATAGTAATCTAAATGTTATTTTGAACACTTAAGCCCTAATTTGACATTACTGTCTTTGGCAACCCAGGGCTTGATTCAATTGCTCATGCACAGATACCATAGTGGAAAAGTGCAAGAACATATTTGTACAACTAGGTTTTTAACAAAAGTAATCTTTTTTCTTATTGCTGTTGTTTGGAAGAGAATTCTAACAGATATGTACAAGACAAAACTTTAAAGCACTCTCTGCATTTTGTGTGCCTGTTGTCAGACACAGATGATTTCTCTTAATTTCTCTTTTCTGTTTAGCCTTGTGCCATTTCACATTTCTTTAAATTTCACTGACATAATTTTCCCACTTTCGACTTTCTCAGTTTGTACCTTTGCCTTCTCCCCTCTTTTTGTCTGGCCTCATAACTTCTAGCTAAGCCTATACCTCACTGGTCTTCTCAAGGAATGCCAAAGAAAGAATTAGCTCTCTTCCTCCATAAAGAGTACCTGCCTCCCCTTTCTAGTAGCACTGCTTTAACTTTTTTGTCTCTGTTATCCATGTTATTTTATTCTTTTCAGGATTTCTTGCTTCCCTATCTTCAGGTTTACCTTGCATAATCCCTCCACTGATGTTGATGAAGCCTGAAATGCTTAAAAGGTATTTAATTTACCAGTGTAGATATGGTGTTTCTACTCTGGCCTTCACCTTTTGGGCTTTTGTCTCTCTTGAATGTAAAAAAAATTCCATTCTCCTTATGAATGTGTTTTACTTCAAGTCCAAGTTGAAGCCCACACACTACAGAAGCTGAACACAAGCTTAATTTCTACTCGTATCATGTTAAAAGGTTAAAAATAGGCTGTGCATTGTGTATGTACTGCATTCAACATCTGAAAAATAATGGGATGACTGATAACCCTTAGTGCACACTCAACTACACATAACAAGTGATGCCTGGATGACTCTCTTCCATATAACTTGTCTGCTGTGAATCAGTCAGGGCCCTTGCATGTGAGTAAGTGGAGAACAGGCAGGACTAAGTTCTTAACAGAAATTCCTGTGGATGTTCAAGCACTCAGTAATACACAATGTCATCTGGAGATCAGAGTTCTATCCATTTTCTAGCTAAGAAAAGGGGCAATGTGTACAAGCTATAACACAGGAAGTTTCACTTGAAGAGAAATTTTCCTCTGAGGGTGACAGAGCACTGGAACAGGCTACCAGAGAGGTTATGGAGTTCCTTCTCTGGAGACTTTCAAAACCCACCGGATGTGCTCCAGTGCAACTTGCTCTGGCTGACTCTGCGGGTTGGACTAGATGATCTCCAAATCCTCCATACATCCCCCCCCAACTTACATGTGTGTGTGTGTAATAACAATAATCCAAAGTAATTTGTGTACTTTTTTTTATAAATTTATAAGAGCAATTTTGACATTAATGAAGTATATCACAGTTATTCCATGCAACTCATTTCTTCCTAAGATTGTGTGAAAATCAATTTCCAAAGTAATTATGCTTTAATTTTTAAAAAAGCTTAAAAGATGCATTTTAAAATTTAATGTGTATCACAGTTTATGCAAAATCATTCTTGGTAGAATCAAACTTCAATATTACAAAATAAATCAAAAAAAATCTAGCATTGAAAATGAATTTTTTACATGAACTTAACACAAGAAATCAATGTTAATTAAAGTTAACATTAATACAATTGCATTATTGAATGTAAGTATTGTAACTATCCCAAAATAAAGTATTTTTGTACTAGCATAAAGTCAGAAAGTCTAAATGCTATATGACTCTACTTACTTTTTTCTTTTTCCCTAAAGTTTACATGCTGTCACATCCCAAAATTCCAAGAGACCTAGTTCTGACAATAAGCCCTGTTTAATCCTGTCTTCACATTTAAATTTCTACCAAGGGTCAGTTTTCAGCATTCCTAATCAAATTCCCTTTAACGAATGACTTTGTATTAATTAAAGCTGAGACATCCAGTGCACTTGTGTCCTAGATGGTAGAGAATTATTTTTCAGCATTTATATGACTGTAGCATACATATTCTTCGGGAGACATTAATAGAAACAGAAATCTGCTAATATTTAGAATAAATAAATGAGATTACTGATTAAATTATTTTCATTCAAATGGAGGTTTCTAAAAAAGAATAAAAATCGCAATATATAGAAGCACTGCAGAGTAATGCAAACCACATTTTATAGTGATAAGAATTATATAAGATTAGATTAACCCCCAGTTGTATTCCTATTTGATTGTTTATATTAACCCATTGCTTTAAGAAATGACAGTGAGAATGCAATTTTATTGTTCTAGCTCAGGTGATTAAAAAGCCCAGTTCAAAGCTTGAGTAACTGAACATTTTTAAGCTCAAAAGTATTTTGTATAAAAATACATTTAAAAGCATATTGAAGTCATAAAGGTAAGTGCTAAAAAGTTGAAGAGAATCATTATTGTTGAGATTTCCTTAGCATAATCACCTTTAGGGAAAGCTATCAGATAGTTAAATCAAAGAGTAAAACTCTAATAATTAATAAAATAACTGAGGTGAAAGGCTATAATAGTTAGTGCAGGCCAAAATCAACTCTAAATTGATTTACTTCCTTCCCGTATGACAGAGGCCTCACTCTTTTTAGAGGTCCCAAGGCTGATTTTAATAAACTTTCAGCAGTAGCATTTGAACTCCTGCTTTCTCACCATAAACCATGGCTATTTAATGTAGCTTAATGGCCCACTGGAGTAGTTTTCCAATCTAGGATAGGCTTGGTTTATAGGCCAAGTTGAGTTTACTGCTGAGCCTTCCTTAAGGTGTGGTTGCAATCAATCTTGATGAAACTTTGTAAATTATTCTCTTAAGGGTGTTTTGATACCTTTCAATGGAAATAATGGAGGTATTGATTTAAAAAAAAAAAAAAAGGAAGAAAAAGTATATGACCAGTTCTGGGCCCCTCAGTTTAAGAAGGACATCGAGACACTTGAATGTGTCCAGAGAAGGGCAACGAGGCTGGTGAGAGGCCTTGAGCACAAGCCCTATGAGGAGAGGCTGAGGGAGCTGGGATTGTTTAGCCTGGAGAAGAGGAGGCTCAAGGGAGACCTCATTGCTGTCTACAACTACCTGAAGGGTGGTTGTAGCCAGGAGGAGGTTGGTCTCTTCTCCCAGGCAACCAGCACCAGAGCAAGAGGACACAGTCTCAAGCTGTGCCAGGGGAAGTTTAGACTCGGGGTGAGGAAAGAGTTCTTTACAGAGAGAGTTGTTAGCCGTTGGAATGTGCTGCCCAGGGAGGTGGTGGAGTCACTGTCCGTGGAGGTATTCAAGAGGGGATTAGATGTGGCCCTTAGTGCCATGGTTTAGTCATGAGGTCTGTGGTGACAGGCTGGACTTGATGATCTTTGAGGTCTCTTCCAACATTGTTGATTCTGTGATTCTGGGTGATTCTGTGTCCTGGAATCAAACTGGTAAGGGTCTAGAACCAGACATGTGAATTTAAAGTCTATTATGATATCCAAAGACCCCATCTTTAAACCACCTCCTGTTACTTTTAATTTCCTTCCTGTTTTTTTGTTGGTTTTGTGGTTGTTTTTTAAATTTTATTTCTCCTTCCTTAGGAATTTGACAGAATTCTAATACAGTTGGCTATTCATCCTTCACACAATATATTAAAACATTTCAGTATCTTTTTCCCTCTGAAATGAACACACACATGTCCACAGAGATGAATCAGTGCTCTTCTTCCTATCACTGAGCATTGTCCTTGATGTTCTGCAATTTATATTAGTACTGGTCTGTACTTTTGTGGCATACACCTGAGGACTTTAATTTTTTTTCTTTTTTCAAATGATGAAAACTGCAGCTAAAATCGTTAACACTTTATTGTTGTTTTTTTATCTGAGGCAAATAGTATGTATCTTGCCTGAGCAACAACCTGCTTTTGCCTTAGATGCAGGAGGGTTGTGTGAGCTGACCAGTGGAAAAATCAATGTTGGAGCTACCATAAGTGTATTTAGTATTTTCTCTCTACTTTTCATACGAGCACTCAGCCTGCTCTGTCTCTTTGTTAAGGAGAGGGATTCTTGGAGTAACTGCCTGGACTGGAGTGTTATAGCAGAAGCCTGTTGTTTTACAAAGTGAATCTCCTTCCTGAGGAAGTGTTGGTGTGAGCAACTGAATGACAAATTAGAAACAGTACCTCACCAACCCAAGCACTGATGCGGGCACATACCTTTCAGAAGCAATGAGTAGTAGTGATTATTTCTTCCATTTCCGACTGTGTTAGCTTCATGATGATATTTTTCTTGTCTTTCCACATGAAGCATATAAACAGGATGGGTGGAGTAAATGGTAAATTCCTTGTAATTTAACATGGCTCGTGCTATGGAGTGTCTTGGTCATTGCTGTTCTAAATTTGTGATGAAGGTCACAGAATAACTTTCTGGAAGAGTGACGGGGAGATGTGGGATAGGATTCAGGGAATGATTTAATTCACTTAACTTTAGATGTCGGTAATGCATATGCCTACACCTGTACAACTGAGAGAAATAGATAAAATGGGAAGTAATCAAGATTCTTGATTTAGGAGGAGATAAAAGAGGCCACTAAAGCCTACAGTGGAGATAATACGATTAACTCACATATAATCATCCTGCTTCAAATACCTAAAATTATATTGAATGAATTTTGTGTGATTTCTGGTATAGAAAGCACTCAAACCCTTCTTATTTTCTTCTTTTATCTTCAGAGAACGATACAAAATCACTGCAGCTCTTCTAGAATGATAATGGAGGTTCTTGAGAAATGCAGAGTATTCTCAGGAACAGCATAGTCTTTACTGCTAGATTCTTTCCCAAGCAGGCTGGTGAAATAATGGGCAGTTTAAATGACAAGCATTGTGTCTTGTACCTCACCTATACTGAAGCAATGAATAGAAGAAAATAAGCTAATTTCTCTTGTAACTTTCTCATTTCCTGGTTGCTTTTCATTACTGAGAATGTCTGTATTGTTTAAACTGACTTTAAAGTCATAGCAAGGAGTCACTTTAGCTTTTGGTACTCTGTCTGAGATGATAAATATCTTTGGGGCTGTGCCTTTGCTTTAAACAGAGTTCAGTAATTTATTAATTACTGATAATGTTCAGTAATTAATAAAATGAATAATAGTCACTAGCAAAATACATCTTGCTCTGCTTTTCTCGTTCCATTTCTTCCCCTGCTTTCTCTGCTGGAAGCAGTAATCTCAGCTCCAAGAATTAACATTGGAGAGTCCTGATACAGGCTAACTTGTTCACTTATTCAGTTGTCCTGTGTTTAACTTGCTCCTTCTCAGCTGTTTTGTCTGGAAATGATGAGAGATGAATAGAAACATGAGTGTTTCCCATCTCCAAAATGGGCTTATGAAAGTAATATTTTAGACCTCTCTCTTTAAATTTTGTACTTTTCTATGTATTCTTCTACTCCAGGTGTAGAGGTGATTTCAACCAAGCCAATAATCTATCCCTTGAAAGCTGCAGATTCCTAGATTAATTAAATAGTGAAAATTAATTACTACATATATCCTTTATTTTCCCTGCCCCCTGCTTCTAATATCTTCTAATCTAAACTTGGGTTTCCTATCCTCGATTTTCATCTTATTATGTAAAGAAGGTCCTTCAGCAGCAAATGTAACTGGATATTGGAAATTATAGTAAGCTAAACTGAAGACAAGAATGCTCATACAGGCTCCCTGTAGATTCCTAGATCTTCTAAACCTCTTTACATCTTTTCTCTCAAAGCCCAAATTCAACTGATATATAATTTGTGGTTTCAGTAGGGCCAGATGTTTGGGGTAATATGAACCACTGGTAGCTATTCTCAAATCCAAATATAGGTAAAACACTAACCATAAAAAAATGAATCTGCTAAACACTTCAATATTATGAAAGGCTTATAAAATCCACTCTAAATTAAAACCTTTGAACTTTCAATAAGAACTGTGGCACTGGACTTGTAGTTATGATGCTTTACTTTTTTTTCTTTAAGTGTGTCGTTGTTGGGTTTGTTTTTGAATGTCTGTGAAGTTGACAATAATTTTCATTTTGTAGAAACTCATGAAAACATTGCCAGAGCACAGAGGGAGCTAGTGTCAGGGATGAATGAGACAATGTTTTATTGCCACAGTCAGATCAAAATTTCCAAGAACTTCATAATCCTGAAAGAAGCTCAGTCTAAATGCAGGATATGGAAAAGGATGTGGTATGTTCTAACACTTACATACACACACACACGCCCCCATGCATACAGATACTTCTTGAATACTGCAGCAGATCTGCCTAAGACACAGAAGACTTCATTTGATCTCGTCTGGCTTTGGCAGTGATCCTGTCTACATGATGAATATGGAGATTTCCACAGAAAGCAGACAGGAGTGAAAAACAGAGCCTAAATGCTATTTTTACAAATAACATTTTGTTTCCTTATTTTTTACAGATCAGATCCTGAGAAAATGAGGGGTTTACTGTTTGAAAGCTGAATTTTCCCCCCCTTCCCCTCCAAAAGATAATTTGCTGGGACAGACAGCTATGCCTGAAAATCTGTAGCACCCACAAATTCTAGAAATAACTACATGCAACTTTACTGATTTTAAAAATTATTTATTTAATATACCAATTTGTTGCAGAAAGAAAACATAAAATAACGGCCATTTGTTTGAATAAATGCTCAGAAGAGCTCAACCTCTAACAGAGTTTCTTCAGTAAAGAAAGCAAACAACTCCCATTCACAAAATTCTTTACATTTCTTGTGAAAGAATTACTGTTTCTAATTTCTAATGACTTTTGAAAAGCAGGTCAGACGCACTATCTCCAATGCTAGTTTTCTAATCTTGCGTGTACTAAGCTAATTACCCATCAGAGCTGAGAGTATTCAACATTAGGATCTTTCCCAGGCTCTGAGCTGCACTCTTTCAATGTAGACTGCCAGTCCATCAGCTGTTCGCTGGGCCTTGAACAACAGCTGCTAGCAACTGCAAACATCCGGCCTCCACTGAAAAGCATAAAGAGCCAATTGATAGGAACAAACATCATGATGAATAGGAATTCCTGCACAAGTAAAAATTAATTCTTTGAATTTTAATAGTCTTAATAGAATGAGAAACAAATGGGAAAAAGGAAGCTGATGTTAAGCTAAGGAGGTTGTGTGATATATTGATATTACATTCCTATTTGCTCTGAGATGATTGTGAGTGATTTTTACTAATGTTGTCTTGGATTTAGTTCTTTCTGACCTTTATTTCCTGGGCATCTATCCTCACAAGAAATTTTTCTGCAATACTCTCGTAAGCTGCTTAGCCAAACATTGTTTGGCTCCAGAAGCAGGCTGATTTTTTTCCTTATAGAAGGACAGTTAAAACAATTATTCTACCTCCAGAGAATCACATGATAGATTAGGTGACTGATGTCTTTCATGACTCACAACCCTGCCAATCTGACTCTTGTACTGCAATTAGTCATTTTTAAAATATCTTTCTGATATCTTAGGTGTTTGAGTGAATAGGTGCTGCTTTGTTAGGAGAGATCTCTTCTGCCAGATCACATGGAGTTTCTCAGTATTTCCATAGTCAATCCTCTACTGTAAAAATTAACATACCTAATAGAAAAAAAAACAACAAACCACCACAAACAACCTTCATGCTGCTAGATATGACTAAGTGGCTCACAACCAGTTATTGTGACAAATCGACTCTTCATGCAGTTAATGCAGCATTTCAAAATGAGTGACTGTAAGCCTGGAGCTCATGAATGAAGTATGCTCAAACAGAGGAAAGCCACATTTAAATGGTTGCATTAGGAACTCCAGCAGACAAACCTAAGATAATTCAGACTCTATGGTTTTGCCCAATGGCTGTGAGAACTTGGAGACAGGAACAACAGCATGAGTTTATAATGGAATGTCATCCTTAACTCTGAATTTCCTGGCAGTAATTCATCTGAGTCACAACTTTAACAATGTTTATTTTTTTGGTTCCCTGTCCCCTCCACATGTGAATCTCTTCACTGTTTTTCTTTTCATTTTTGTGCTTGTTTTTGTAACAGTTCCTCAGTATTATATAAAATTTTAGAAACACATTCCACTAGTATTTTTAAAAATCATTTTTTTCAGGTATGAAACACAGCCTGGTCTCCATCAATAGGCAAGTCCAACAAGTGGTTTTTTAGCCACGTATAGGCTTTTGGCTGGCAACCTAAGTTTTTCTTGTTTTTTATCTGGAGACAAGAAAGAGAAGTACCTGGGATTACTAACTCCAGCAGGAAACAAAACCCAGCTTTATGGAAGCCACACATACAGGAGCAGAAAGGCCTTGGAAAAACACATATAGACCAAGACTGATGTGGGTCTAGATAATCTAATACTGAAAAAACATTTCCACCCTGCCTCTCTATATAACATATCTCAGAATCATCCAAATACAACCTCAGATGCCAATCTTTGATGGTTTCCTGGGAATAGACTTTATTGTCCCCTTTTCCAACAGCACCTTTGACAGATCCTAGCTGAGGATTCATACTGACACTGTTACATCGTTGGCTTTTCAAAGCAGTGTGTATCCATGGCTTAATAATTACAATAAATCAATCAATCTTTAGCTTAATTCTTTTCTTGCTGTTCGCAGGGAGATACCAAAATTGTATCTGTGCTGACAGCTAAGCTTTACGTGCTTGTCTTGGAAGAGGCATTAACAAGACAACCTGTTTTGAGCCACTGCCCCTCTCTCCTCCCTCTCTAATACAGGGTCCAGATTGAGGTCGAGGAGCCCAATAGGCAGGCTCTTTTAAGGCCACCTGGAGGGGGGTGGAAGCTGAACCCGATCCCCGAGCCTCACGTTTCAGAGAGGTGACTGCACGTGTTAGATGCCAAGAGAGAAGTGCAGTTTACTCGCCACATAAACATTTTGAATTGATTGGCGGGATTTGAATGGCTGATGTGCCATTGGGCCATTCAGTTTTCAAAAAGGGAATTTATAGGGGAAGACCTCCTATACTTCTTGCTCGTTACACTCATAGCTTGCATGCTCGTTATTCTCTTATCTCTCTCCCCTGTTCGTTAATGGGATTCAAGGTGGCAACAAACACCTTACTTGCTTCTATCTTCACGGCAATTAGCTTCTTTTGTTTTAGCAGCATAGTGCTCAAATTGGGCCTCCACTACAGCAGCCTGCTTCTCATTTCCTCTAATTCTTTTGGACTATAACTGTGAACTGAAAACATCTCTTCATTTAGCAAGGGGTTTGGTAGTTAGCAGCTCGGCGGTTCATGAGTAAATTACACTAATTTACCTAGTTATTTCTGAGGTTTATAGCTTGTTACCTGTTGGTTAGCTTTATTGTGAGCTCAAGGTGGTCCATCTATGCCACCTGAGGCAGCATTGCTGTGTGGTTTTGCACGCATAGGGATATTCCAGTTTGTACCTCTGTATTCCAAGTTCTGATTGTTCTAGACTGTTATCCTACTGTTTATCAGCCTTCTATCATGTGTAATCAATCTATCATCGACTGGGCAAATGAACCTCAATCAAATTGGTTCAGGAAAACAAATTTTTATACTTAATAAATCATATTAATATGTTATCATATTTCCAGCCAATAAATCTATATAAACTAAAACAGTGCTACAAAAAGAAAATTCAGCATGTATTCTTGGGGTTCTTTTAAAATTATCAGTAGACAAAAATATTTGTTCATAATTTTCCTTTATTTTCTTCTTTTTTCTTTTTCTTCTTTCCTTTTTTCTATGCTGTTCAGATAAAATTAAGGTATGAGACTGAACACGCTACTTTCATGCAAGCAGACAGCCCACTGCAATAGAAGACATTATTTATCACTTGATTTTGGATATTCATATTGTAGATCTTTGCATCTGAGCAGCTACTTTGAGTCTTTTATTCAACAGAAGGAAATGGACCCCTTCATCCTTCATGTTATTGAACTTTGCTTTGGTAGGGAACTTGGATAAGATGAATGCCTACTCATAATTATCTTTACCTCTAAAACACCCATAGATGAGTATCTAAAATGGATCCATTTACATTGTAGCAGGGGATGACTTCTACCCTCAGTGTCAATAACAGCTTTACTTGTAAAAGTGTTCCAGGAAGAGAACAGAGATGGTAGAATCACAGTATAGTGATCACAAAACTTGGACAGAAGCTCATTGCATTTTTTCCCCAGCATGGAAGTTTTATTTTGTATAGCCAGTGGGAACAATAGAAATTCAGCCTCCCCATAGACTTTGTGCAAATAACACAGAATTATTTATTTTTTTTAATTGATATACTCTGGCAGGACCCTGTTGCTTGCCATTTTCTCCCTTTTGTCTCCGCTTCCTAGTTCTTGCCATTAAGGCATTAGGACATTTGAACAGCTCTTTAATGCAGAAAGTATAAAGTCTTAGAATAAGGAAATGGAACTTGAAATCCCCTCCTTCTGCCAGGGGAATGCAATCACCATTTTGAACAGAAGCCCAATATTTAACCAGAGAACCTTCCCACTGAAATCACAGTTTTGTACAGAGTCTGGTAGTTTGGCACTATGTTTAAAAGAAGAAACAACAGTCCAGGAGAAATCTGCAGATTTTCTTTCTCATTTTGTTGGGAAACAATGACACATGGCTATGTGGTTTGTGTTGTATTTGATGCTGTGAGTAAGCTTCAGGTGTGGTCTCTTTCTCTCATCTCTCACCCTCTTCCTACACGTATGCATTTAGCAAGACTTAGGCACAGTCTTTTGCTTGATGCAAACTGCCTTAGACATGAGATAAATACCAAGATCTTTGGCTCTGACAATGGCAGCAACTCTAAACAAGTACAGCAGCAGAATTTTAGGCATCTGTGTATGTAGACACTCCTTCACTGACCCCTGTGGAAACTGACTGGTTAGGCAACTAAGCTAACTGGTGCCTTAAGTCAGTCACGATTTCTCTGCATAGCACGCTTGTCTAGTCATCAAACTAGTGGAGTTTAGTAACTTCTAGTAAAATCCTTTAATGTGAAACAGGATATAGTGACTGTTGAGACAAGCATAAATGTATTTGGCCTGAAAGGAGCAACATACATTTTACAAATATAAAGGAACAATGCTGCAGCTTCTTTTAAATATAGCTTATTTCTTTAGTCTGACCCATTAAGTTTTCTAAACCAAGGCTTGTGGTATTTGGCATCAATTCTTCTGTTCTTTTGATAAGTACCTAAACAGGATGTCCTTGAAAATTAAATGAAAAACAGCACTGAAAGATTTCCTCCCTCAGGAATAAGTATTAAGATTGGCAGATGGTTTAAGTGGAAATACACAGGAATGCACTTTAGCCCGTAGTTGAAAATCGTTTCAACAGATATTGCAGAGACGGATTCAGGAATCTCTATCAGACATCCTTCTGCATTGAGTCAATTTTTAATGGCCTCAAGTGTTTTAATTTTTTCTAACCTAATTGTTACAAAGCAGCCTTAATCTAAAAAGAAAAATATATTAATAACCTGAAGTAATAGTATTTTAAAATAATATTTTGCCACAGGAATATCTTTAGAGTTTCTTGGTAAGGAAAGTTCTAGAGAGTACTCTTCTCTGAAAATTTAATGCAAGCTCTCTTAAGTCTGCAGACAACTTGCAGCTGAGTTCAAATGTGTGTGTGCAGTGATTCATGCAAGCATCAAGTTTAGCATACTGATGTGTGTGGAGAAGGTTTGTATATAATTAGCTGCATAAACAAGATGCTTTATATATCTACTTATGCAGTTCTGATCCCCTCATAAGAATTGTGCACTGAAAATCTTTGCTTCATAAGAATGTGAACAATTAGATTTTCTGAGCAGTGTCCAGTGGCAAACAAGCAGAACAAAGTAATGACAAACTGCCAGAAATAATATTTGCTTTTTCCTCACTCAAGATACTTCCAGCATTAGCTATGTAATGGACAAGTAAAAGAAATCTAACATCTACTGGCCCTCTAGTGGTAAACCGAGAGCTTTTGGGAAAGGAT
Source organism: Colaptes auratus (assembly GCA_015227895.2). Lineage (NCBI taxonomy): Eukaryota > Metazoa > Chordata > Aves > Piciformes > Picidae > Colaptes > Colaptes auratus. The sequence goes on along the minus strand of CM037631.1, from coordinate 88,398,120 downwards.
GTATTCTTCAGATACAAGCAGAAAATACACCAGGTCTCCTATCATTGGAAGAAAGTAAAATAAATGATAACTTAGTGTGCTTTTGTATATGTGATGTATATATGTGGATGGATAGAAGATAGTTAAAATAATTTTTAGAGACTTACTGGACTAGACCCTAGGTGGTTTGAGGGTCACCGCATTCCATTACACAATACTAACATGCCTGATGAGAATACTGCTTTTTTTCTTCATAATAAATAAGGCCTGGAATTCTTTAGCTGAAGGAATAAAAGAGCATTGAGTGTGCTGAACAATCTAAAACTAAGAAAAAATAAATGTATTAACTAACAGTATTTAATAGACATATATAAGTAAAGAGATGCATATGTGGGGCTTTTCACTGGAAAGAGAAGAAATGAAAATATGTTGGAAATTTTTGGCTATGATCAGGCAACTATTTTAGCTTTCCCTGATTAACTAACAGGGCAGGCAGAGAGACAGCAGCTTTGGCTTTGCCTCTACATTTCTTTAAAAGAAAGAGGTACTCTTAACCTGGTTTGGTTTCATTAGGTTTTTTTCAGGGACATAGCTGCAGTGTGATGAGACATGACACTATGCATGTTGAACTGTTTCACCGTTGTAAATGGGAATTTCCGTGTTGCTCTATCACCTGTTCCATGCCATCTGGAAACTGTGATGTGAAATAAAACAGCCTACACAGGTGCTACAATTTTCAGTGTAATTACTACCACACAGCAGAATACGTAAGGGAGAGAGCATTGACTATTAAATTGTTTAAGTGCTGTAAAGACAGTTCAAAGGGCGAATTAGATAATAATTTAAATGCAAGTACTTACAGAAGAACAGACAGTGGGCTTAGTGTTATGGTAGCATTACAATTTTCCTTTTCAAAGATTGACAAAGGATTGCATTCTAATTCAAGGACTCTTACATAGGACCCATTCCAGCTTTGATTTTTGCAGCAATACAATTCTGGCTGACTTTGTATAGTAAGATAGGAACCATACTTACTCTTATGGAGTACTTTTCATCATAGATTTTCTATTTAATATATTAAATTATAACTAAAACTGTATTGAAATATATTAGAAAAGATTGAATGACTATTTTTTTTCATGTGCACAGTAGTGTAGTCAGAGGATTTTAAATTTTATACTTGAAAACACGCTAAACCTATAAGTTTTTCTGTAGTCAATGAGAAAGTGCCCAGATTGAGTCAGCAAAGAAGAAAATGTTGCTGTTAATTGCTGTCGTAAGTTGCTCGCTGTACGATGTTAAAAATGTTCTTTTTCATACTTTTGTTAAATCAGAATTGCCTCAGAGATCTTTTGTTCAATCAGAATTGCCTCAGAGATCTACATAAAAGGAAATTTTTTCTTTGATAAAAAATATACAAAAAACTGTTCTTGTCAGTGTTGAAACATCCTGGTTATCCCCTGAGCATGGATATCCCTGAGATACATAGATTCACACGTTTAGATGAAATAGATGAAAGACTAGATGGAAATCATGAAAAATATGGCATAGTTCTAAAGTTAAAAATCATCTTTGTAACCATTCTAATGTGAAAAAGATGTCTGCAATTTGAACATCAGTGCCTCCTATGAGTGGTTCTATGACTTTCTAACTGCTAAATTTAAATTAAAGTATTCCATTATGATCTCAAAATTTCTGACAGAGAGTAACAGCAAAAAGTGTGAAGGTTTTAGAATGCTGAACTGTATTTGAAGTTTTTGCTGTTACCAATCCTTAGCATCCCAATTTTTAAACTTATTTGAAACTTACAAGAAAATCAACCTTTCTATCCTATCCTAAAGAAAGTTTTTTAAAAAATATATTCCCAACACAACAATTCAGTAAGGAAAATAAGCTGAGCCACACTGTGATGAAGGTAAAAAGAATTGTTATTAAATGTTACTTTTGGGTTCTTTTTGAGACAGAGATATTAATGAAGAGACTATACTTTGAGGAACATTTCTCTTCCACTTGCAGGAGTACAGAACTGAGAACAAGATGGATTACTCTAAGCACAACAATTTTTAAGCATGAAGTCGATGTGTGTCTTCTCCAAAGGAGCTCAGGTTTATTTTAACTTTAAAATCAATTTGCCTGTAAGAAAAGCTCTAAATTCAATACAATACAATACACCAGGTTGAAAGAGACCTTCAAGATCATCGCGTCCAACCTATCAACCAATCCAACCTACCTAAAAAAATAAACCATGCAGCCAAGCACCCCATCAAGTCTCCTCCTGAACACCTCCAATGAAGGTGACTCCACCACCTCCACAGGTAGCCGATTCCAATGGGCAATCACTCTCTCTGTATAGAACTTTTTCCTAACATCCAGTCTAAACCTGTCCTGGCGCAGCCTGAGACTGTGTCCTCTTGTTCTGGTACTGGCTGCGTGGGAGAAGAGACCAACCTCTGCCTGTCTACAACCTCCCTTCAGGTAGTTGTAGAGAGCAATAAGGTCACCCCTCAGTTCAATATACTCTTAGTATTTTCTTGGTCAATAATTTCCTCACTGCTCTGGCATCAGGGTGAGCAGCATGTGAGATGGAAAACTCATTTTTTGCAGGGGAACACTTGTGGACATAGACTAAAATTCTTAGGGAATGCCAGCTGATTTGCCATCACTGGAAACATTTTTGTGCTATGATGTCTTTATATGCAGAAATGATACACTAGCACCTGCCTTAAAATGTGTTGCCTAATTAAACAATTAAAATTCCACCTTTTTTTTTGGCTTAGTGCTTTATTGCCAGTAATACTTGCCAGTTAAAACAACAAATATCCTGAGCACAGATGAAATGACTTCCTGTGATTTGAAATTTCATCAATGTTCATGTCTGCCAACATATCAAAACCAGCATATGATGGGTAGAATAAGCCCACAGGACAGTGTTCAATAATGAAGGACAAATCCTTACTGTTAAAACAGCTCTACATAGAAAGATATCTGCCTCTTCAGATTGTGAAATCCATGGGGTTCCTTCTGGGGTTCAACAAATTGTCCAGAACAAGCAACTGGAAAACCTGCAACTTCACCATAAAGCACTGAGATAAAGAGAAAAAATTGTTAAATGGAGCTGATGATTTCAGTGCATTTTGGATGAAACTCATAATAAGGTGAAGACAAGTTGTATGAATTGGCAGGTAGACCTTTTTTCATACTCTGAACTGATGATTGCATAAGCAATTTAAATAGCTTTCCGCTCTCTTATCTATAAAATGTGTGTAAAAACTATTCAGAACAAAAGGGTTTTGTATGACGTGCGCAAGAAACCAAGACCCCAGACAAGGACAAGTACGAAAAAGCTGTTTCAGTAACAGAATGCAGCTGTCTGCTTCCAAAAGCAAAAGAAAAATATAGAAAAAACTCAAACAACAAAAAACAACTGTGTGCAGTATTGAGAGCTTTTGGCTCTGAGGTACTTGTCCTATGTGGATATGTCTATTCTTTGTCACTTTGATTCTGATGCTTGCATAAACTATTCCCTGGAAAACAACAGAACTAGATATTTGATTTAATAAATAGTGTTTTGAAACTCATCTTATATCAACTTTGTAACATGTTATCATCCCAACAAACAGCAGAAGTAGAAAATGTACACTGAAGATCAGCTAGCTCTACAACTACCTGAAAGGAGGTTGTAGCTATATTGCTCTCTTCTCCCTAATAATAAGTGATAGTATGAGAAGAAACAGTTATGGGTTGCATCAGGAGAGGATTAGGTAGCATATTAGAAGAAAATCCTTCACTGAAATGGTTATCAAACACTGAAATGGTCTCCCAGGGAGGTGTCTGAATCGCCATCCATGGAGATGTTTAAAAGACACATAAATGTGGTTCTAAGAGATATGGTTTAACACCAAACTCGGTAGAACTGAGTAATGTTTGGACTCAATGACCTTAATGGTCTTTTCCTACTGAAATGATTCTATGATTCTGTGATTAAAGTAGCAGCTGGAATTCAAGTTTGGGTACCTTGACTCTCAAAGTCATATGAAGAGGTCATGTGAAAAGAAGAGAGTCTTAAATGATGACTTTAAAAGAGCAACAAAAACATCAACAAGTACAGATGTGATGTCTGAGAAATTAATGAAAAAACAGTATTGCTTAAGTTAAAAACCAGAAGATTTACAGAAAGTGATAACTCTAATCGGATGCAGAAAAGAGGTAAAAAATAGTCTGTTTTTCATAACTATGACAATTAAGAGCAGTAGTAAGTTATACTGGTTTGGGATGTTTTTAGCAAGTTGATCATGTTAGATATCAGGGAAAATTTTGTAAATGAACTAAAGAACACAATATGTTAAGTATATATCATGTGGTCTACATAACTGGAACATTGCCAGAAATAGATATATATCATCATGCCGTGGCAAAATTAGACAGAGAAAATGATTTCTGAGATAAAAGTAACATTATTTTCTTATGATTCCTTCCCACAAGAATCTAATGACATTCTGTAATGTGCAACAATGTACTGTTTTAAAAATAAATAAATAAATCTTAGTGCTCAGAGCTATGGGATAATGTAGAATCTAAACATATAAAAAACTCGAGGAAGTAACTAAATCGATTTGCCTATGACAGTCAATAAGTAACTACAATAAGCAGTGGTCTAGCGCTGTAATGTTTATATAGGATGCTTTCATCACTCAATATACTGGAAAGATTATTTTGAGGCAATCTGTTATGCTTGCAGATTTCTACGTATACTTTTAAAATCTTCCATCCTGCACATATGTTCCATTAAAAAAAAAAAAACTCTCAGATTTTCTAATATTCACCTGGTGCTTTTCTCCTTTCCTTTTTTTTTTGTTTACTCATTCTATTTGCCTATTAAAAAAAAAGTTTTCTATAATACAATAATATGGATTCTTCAAATATATATAAGCCACTGCTCTTTCTGCACTTTTACTGTTGTGCATAACCATCAGATTTTATGGACTTTTAGCAATATTTATACTATACCTGAGGTCAGTCTCTTAGTGTCCCTGTCCCTTTGTGCAATGTAAAATGATTTTTTGGCATAAGGTTACTTGATGTTTCAGGCATACATTTTTTATGCTAGTTGATGCAGGAATCCCTAGTTGGTCTCCTCTTCTGGAACAGGTACAGATCATGGATGGAAATCTGCCAGAAGTAGCTACTCATTCAGTTTTTGATGGAGGTACAGACATTTTATTCTTTTAAAGAGGAAAGAGGAAGAAAAATGGATAACAATTATAACAGCATATCTTCTCAACTGGTGATTCAAAGGGACATTATCCTTCCAAAGGAACTGAAAGAATAATTCTCTGTCAACATGGAAGTTTGGACGCATAGCAGTTTGAGCCTTAACTGGAGTTTAAAAGCTGACATGGTCACAAAAAAATGAGAATTCTTCCTCCCCTGGCCCCCTCCTCTGATAAAGAAAAAGGAGAGAAAGAAAAAAAAAAAAGGGGGGGGGAGGGGAAAAGAGAGGGGGGGTACATCTACCAAAAAATAATCTGGAGTCAGTTTGGAATCAGGAGAAGTAAGTATTTTAACTCTCCCTCTCTCTCTCTCTCTCTCTCTCTCTATATATATATATAGCAGTAACAGGGAGGATTTACAAAGATAAGGTATAAGGATGAATTGGAAAATATACAAAACCAAATTTGGATGGCCATGTATCTCCTTCAATGTATGTGGATTTCAGTCCTTTAGAGAAACATGGATGTGGCAGGGAGAAGATCAGGCCCAAGCACGTGGCAGAACCAGGAGACTATCAGTGGCTGTTGGTCCTTTCAAACAGGCGAGGCAGGAGCAAAAAAGAGAAAAAAAAAAAAGTGGCAGCGTCTTCCTTTTTATAGGCTTGCTGGACAGGAAGGGGGAGTAGAAGAGACTACCTTTGACCCAGGGGAAGCCCAAACCCTCTCTGTTCACCTGGATCAGGTTTCTTCTATCCCCTGGGGAAGCAGGGCTCTTGCAGTCCTCCCCCCAGGATGGATTTAACCCAGCACAGAACATAATGCAGCCATAAAGGCCTCTCCTCACAAAGCAAGTAGAAGCCTGGGAATGCCAGTGAAAAGGAAACAGAAAACTGAAATGTAGGATGCATTTACAAGGAAAATAAGGATAGCATGTGAATTTATTAAGCAGTTCTGCTTGTGCAAATGCTTCCAATGCATATGAATGCATATGAAGCATTTTTAAAGTCATATGCATAAGACTGCATACACAGCATTTTTAAACTAGACACTGAAAAATGTCCATATTTCTACATACAGAAATAATAATTTTCAAAAAAGTCACATAGAATATAGGAAATTTTTAAAGTAAATATCAAAGTCTTTTTAAAAAGGAAGTCTACTGTTTAAAAGAATAATCAACAAGAATAAAACATGAAGTTGAGTACAAAAAATTGTTAGAGAAGGAAATAAAAACGTAAATGCTTCAGAGGTGATTGAGATGTTTGAAAGATAGTGCAGATAGAAAAAAAATGATGAAAATTTTTGTGTAGTCTTAATAAATTTAAGAATAGACCCAATGTTTCATGTGCTTCCAAATGAAGCAACTGAAAATGACTAATCTTAATAAATATGTACTCTGAGAAGCAGGACGGTTTCCTTCAGTGAGACAGTCTGAATGTAATTAATAGCTGCTGTTTAGATTAGAGGCAATTCTCATTACTGTAAATAATTTTAGAAGGATATAATTATAGAAGGATATGTCTTCACTGTATTTTTTTAACATACTAATTTCTAGGCTTTTATTCCAGAGTGGGACTAGGAGACCTCAAGGGGACTGTGCTTCTCGGAGTATTTAAAGCCTTATCAGGAAATGAAAACTCAGGGAATTCCTATAAGGATGAATGAAGATGGGCTCTTTCTCCTTGAGGTTGTTTGAAATGGCAGGATAATACAGATTTGTTTTGGACACCACTGAGCTACATCAATGTGGCAGAGTGCCACAACAAATATAATTCCTGCTACTGCCATCCAGACAGACATAGCTGATCTTTGCTAGGAGTCATGCTCACTTAGAAACAGCATCAGGCAAAAGTAGCTACTAATTTTTTCTGACTGGAGTTGCTTGTCTTTAGTCCAGGTTGCAGAACAAGCAAAAGACATCATGTCATTTTACATTTGTAAGACTTGTGTAGACATCAGGCTGTTCTACATCTATACATATGATCAGTGTTGTGTTTATTATTCACTTTAGCAATAACATATTACTATACCATTCATATGTATTTATGTGAAAATGTGTGTGTGTTTATATATGTGTGTGTATATATATATATTCTGGGGTGTATCAGCTGATACATCTCATCCTAAGGTAAGCATTTAAGAGCAATCACATGAATCACTTTCTGTGATTCTTAGAGTCTTCTGGTTTTTTTTTCACTAGTTCTCTTTGTAATTACAAACATTTTTCTATTAATTTGTGGGAAAAAACGTGCTTTTTGGATTATTGTCACTTCAGAGACAGACAAATGTTAGAAAGGTTATCTAGGGTGAATTGGTGTAAAGCGTACCTGTTGCTCAGCAAATGCTCACATGCTACGTCAACATTACTTAGTGTAGCATACTGCATCTGCTGAAGGAACCAGCTGATTCTGACATATCAACACTACATTCATTTCAGAAAATTTCACAAACTCTGGGGTAATCCCATGGGCTGAACATTTTGGAACACAAACCCTATGAGGAGAGGCTGAGGGAGCTGGGGTTGCTTAGCCTGGAGAATAGGAGACTGAGGAAGTGACCTTATTGCTCTCTACAACTACCTGAAGGGAGATTGTAGACAGGCAGAGGTTGGTCTCTTCTCCTAGGCAGGCAGCACCAGAACAAGAGGACACAGTCTCAAGCTGCACCAGGGGAGGTTTAGATTGGATGTTAGGAGGAAGTTCTATACAGAGAGAGTGATTGCCCATTGGAATGGTCTGCCCAGGGAGGTGGTGGAGTCACCCTCATTGGAGGTATCCAGGAGGAGACTTGATGGAGTACTGGGTGCCATGATCTAGTTGCTTAGGTGGCTTGGATTGGTTGATAGGTTGGACGCGATGATCTTGAAGGTCTCTTCCAACCTGGATTTATTGTATTGTATTGTATTGTATTGTATTGTATTGTATTGTATTGATTATCAGTTAGAAAAAAAAAAAAAAAAAAAGAGTTTATTCATTGAATGTATCTTCCATTTCACTTTCAGCTAAACCTAAGCTATTTAACACTCCTTCAGACTACATCAGGAGGAGAATGTCTCCATATTAATCAGGAGATTTAGTTTAAAAAATGCACTCCTGATATGACTCAATTGTAGATACACCCACCAACAGTGATAAATGTCTTCGCGTACACATTGTAGAACCAGAGTACTAGGATGTTTAACAGTGGCTAAAATTAAACTCTAGCAAGGTTGAAGCTCTGGCCAATTGGGTGAAAGAACTGATTTTGTCATTGTTCCAAGAACTGCTATGGAATTCAGCTGAAATGTTAAGAAGACAAACATAAGGTTTTATATGATTATTATGCACAGATGCTTCGACTATTTAAGTGCACAAGATGGTATGTCCGTTCATCCCATCACTCTCCAGCCACAAATAAATATGAAAAGGGAAGGAAAAAAAATAAAGAGGGAGAGAGAAGAGAAATTAGATTTGATCTTTAGAAATGAAAATATAAGTAATAGATGATTTGAGGTGGTGTCTCAGACAGCTACACATTTTCATTTGTCCAAGTAATTTTTAAACTTCCCACCATTGCTTTTTGATTTTTTTCTTTTTTTTCCCCCCTTTTATTCCTTTTTTACAGTAATGCTTGACAGCTGCTCATGCACATATAGTTTATTTTTTCTTTTGCACAAGAGATCTATCAATGACCTCCTGTGCCAAAAAGAATTGCTGGACAGGTGGTTGGAAGTGTCTGCTTCTTCCTGCAAATATTTTTTTTTTCATCTTAAGTCTCTATGGGATTAGTGGCAGCAGAACAGGAATTAAGGGAGGACTGCTATAAGCAAAACTAGAGAGTACTCCACCTGATTGTGAACAGGTTTCCCTAACTTTGGCCTTGAATGGTCCAGTCCCCTCCAGGGCAAGTTCACAGAAGTGCAATGGCCTGCTATAGAAACACTATATTTTCTAACACCTGGGTGATGAATGGAGTTTCCAGCTAGCAATTAGACACTGTTTGCAGGCAGCAGAAGAGTCCCTTTATGTACATTGTTTTCAAAGGTGGAGGAGGGAATGAGGTGCCTTAAATGCAGAAAGAAATAAAACTTCATACATAGCTTTTCAAGTTAGCTTACACTCCATCAGGAAAACAAAACAAACCAAACCAACAACAACAGCAACCTGGGATTGAAGTTAGTTTCATATTAAATTTCATAAGACATTCCTGCTGTATTGTCATCCAATTTTTTTCACTTTCTTAAATCTCAGTATCATCTCAGTATCTCAGTATCATATTACATAACACTTCATACATAGCTTTTCAAGTTAGCTTACACTCCATCAGGAAAACAAAACAACAACAATAACAACAAAACAACCTGGGATTGAAGTTAGTTTCATATTAAATTTCATAAGAAGACATTCCTTCTGGATTGTCAACCTATTTTTTCACTCTCTTAAATCTCAGTATCATATTACAGATATTGAAAATAAATGTGTTTTGCAAGCTAATGGGTAATGAGGCACTCAAGAGAAAGCCCTGGATTCCTACATCTCTCTGGAGCCCAGAGAAGTTAGCTTTCATTGACAGCTCCAAGGGGATTTATTTAAGCTTAAAATAAGTATTTCTTTAGAGTTAATTATAGCAAGTGCCTAAGCTGCTTGATTCAAATACCAAAAGGGATTCATTTAGTTCAACATATATTTTTTCCTGCTCTGAAATTAAATCTCGGAACAGCTTGAAACAAACAAGCACAAAACTGAAACCCAAAACAGAAAAACAAACAACAAAACAAACAACCAAACAAAAATGAAACCCAAACTAAACCAAAATGAACATAACCTGGTTTATTTTATTTTATTTTATTTTATTTTATTTTATTTTATTTTGCTTATGCCTAGTTTTGAGCTCAGCTTTATCCCTATGTACTAAAAAGCTCTTTGGAAACCAGCTCTTGCTCATCACCTTCTGAAACAAGTACGACAAGCAATTTTGTTACAAGAAAAAGCAGTACAGATTAAAGCTCAAAGAATTTAATAGTTTGAAAAATGAGATTTGCTTGGTTTATATGAGTTATCATGTGTATATACAGGATTAACACAGGAATGATTGATTATTGGTTGTTAAATTACAGCTTTATTTCAGTCTCTCATATAATTCTCTTAGAACTGAAGGTCAGAAATTCTGACAGAGTGCAGTTTCAGGAAGTGTTGTGAAACACTGACAGCAAATATCTGGCCCTGATCTATTAGAAGATAACAAGTTCTGATAGACTGTAATAGCCTAAATATTCGGTATCACGTGCAATCACAAAAGATCTATACTGAAAGGGCATGGGGTACTTATTTGGGGTAGTTATGAATATTTGGGGCATGCTTTGTGCTCAGTCAGACCACTGTAACTATATTAATTACTACTGACATTTACTTACATTTATCTATGTATTTTGTATTGAAATTAGGGTCCTGCTTCTGTTCGTTCTTTTTTTGGTTGCCCTACCTGAATATATACTTCCAGGTGAAACAGAGGTAAAAGTTATTAAATCTCTGGATTTTTTTTCAGTTGTACCATGAGGAGTTATTTGTCACTTTTGCCCAGAGCTTATTGTTAGTGTAAAAGCTCTGGATCTATGATGATGGTAGTATAAGAAACCTCAGTTAAATGCTTTAATATGGTGCAATATAGCAATATTGTTTAAAAACAAACAAACAAAACAAAACACCCCAAAATGACAGACAAACAACAAAAAAAACCCTTGTCCACAGATCTGGCCCTGATGTAAGGCTGATGTAGATGACTGAATTCTCTGAAATTCCTTGAGTTGTGTAAAACCACTTGTATTACATTGCTTTGAAGGCTGTGCTAAGTTTAGTCAATTGGAAATTAAGGTCTCTTCAATGGCATCGGTGAAGTGAGCTGTTCTATTCCTTCAGTTCCTCATGATGTCCCAGACAACTAGCCTTTCTGCAACAGTTTCTCTTAAGCTCTGCCACTGCAAAGCACAGATTCAGAGAAGATGGGACAAGAGAAAAGCAAGAAAGTTCAGTCCTTTAGTTAAAGCCTATCTCCTTCTCCCAAGCTAAGTGTTGATGTAGTGAACTTGGACAGAAGATGAGTGCTGTGTCCCAGAGACTGGAAAGGGAGCCAACTCTGTCCATGCTTTTGCACCACTCCTGTATCCCAGGCTGTTATAATCTAGTTTAATAAATGCACATATATATTTTGTTCACTGGTCTGGAAATATAAGGGTTGTACTGTAGTCACCACAAACATAGGAAATAACATCTGACATAAGGAAGAGCTACTTCCTTTTTATACTAATATTTATATCTGCTTCATTAGAGCAGAAAACATTGCTGAGCAGGCAAGTGAAAATTAGAACTAAGTGGACAGGAAAAAATCTCAACCAAATAAAGATGCATTAACATGTATGAGAGCATTAATCTAGTTGGTCCAGAACTTTGGTTGTTAAAAATAAGAATATCCTCCTCCCTGAAGGATTTCTAAGTAATTTTGGACAGGAAGAAAAAAAAAAACAACACAAAATCAAACAAGCCATACAACTAAGATGAATTCATAATTATTATAGTTTAGTGCAAGGGCTAACATTCCTGCTCCCCCAACACAAAAGTGAGGGGAAGAGTAACACACAAAACTCAGGACTGAGATGAGGAGATAAGAGTTTAATATAGCATGAGATATCATAAGCACAATGCCGAATTATCCTAGCTAATGAAAATTAATCTAAAAAATACAATGCATGATTACCTTAACATAGTGAAACACACAGGGAAAAAAGAATTATCACAAAACTGAAAGCCAAAACCAGCAGCTAACTAACTCCCACTCTCCATTGTCATGTCTGCAGAAAAGAGTCAACACCCAAGAAGCTGGAACCCAGAGCACAAATTGCAACAGGAAGCCGTCCTGTTGCAATGTGAACTTCAAGCCCCATAATACTTTGCACCAGGCAGCACTTTCATTTTTGAAGCTGGCATGACTGCGGCATGGTATGAATGACATCAATAGGTTCAACTCAATCCGTGACAATGATTCACATAATTTCATGTGATACGATGTAAACACATGAATAAATTCTGTAGAATTGAATTTACATTATTGGCAGTTCTTTCTACTGCATTTATCAAGTTATTGTGTGTTTATGCAGCACCTGAGATTTTTTTTTTAATCACAGGATCTGTCTAGCTATATAGCTTTAAATTCCATTGACTTCTTTCTTTCTTTCATGACAAAGATTTCTTTCTTTTCTTCTTTGTTTATAATCTTGCATTCTAATAATGCATTGATATTATTTCTGCACATTTTTTCAACCATATGTGTGTGTATGTATTTTCAACCATATACATATGTATGTATGTTACTATATATAGTATATAAATGTGTTAAATAAAATTATACTGGTTTAATTTTATTTATTTTGTGGAATTCAAAGATTCTGCTGTGCACAAACCAAGCTTCAGTCTAGAAGCCTGATTTAAGATGGCAGGAGTTTGCAAGAGAATAACATTCTTCATTAAATAGCACCATTGTTTACATTTATAATAGTCAATACTATATTTAATGCAATACCTTTACACTGATTAAGATTATGTATTAAATAATCATATAGTTATTACAGAATAATAGTATGCAGAGGGACCTCGACCAACTGGACAAATGGGCGGAGTCCAATGGGATGGCATTCAACAAGTCCAAGTGCCGGGTGCTGCACTTTGGCCACAACAACCCCATGCAGAGCTACAGGCTGGGGTCGGAGTGGCTGGAGAGCAGCCAAACAGAGAGGGACCTGGGGGTGCTGATCGACAGCTGCCTAAACATGCGCCAGCAGTGTGCCCAGGTGGCCAGGAGGACCAATGGCATCCTGGCCTGCATTAGGAATAGTGTGGCCAGCAGGAGCAGGGAGGTCATTGTGCCCCTGTACTCAGCATTGGTTAGGCCACACTTTGAGTCCTGTGTCCAGTTCTGGGCCACTCAGTTTAGGAAGGACATTGAGACACTTGAACGTGTCCAGAGAAAGGCAACAAGGTTGGTGAGAGGCCTTGAGCACAAGCCCTATGAGGAGAGGCTGAGGGAGCTGAGATTGTTTAGCCTGTAGAAGAGGAGGCTCAGGGGTGACCTCATCGCTCTCTACAACTACCTGAAGGGTGGTTGTAGCCAGGAGGGGGTTGGTCTCTTCTCACTAGCAACCAGCACCGGAACAAGGGGACACAGTCTCAAGCTGTGCCAGGGGAAGTTTAGGCTCAAGGTGAGGAGAAAGTTCTTCACCGAGAGAGTTGTTCGTCATTGGAATGGGCTGCCCAGGGAGGTGGTGGAGTCACCATCCCTGGAGGTGTTCAAGAGGGGATTGGACGTGGCACTTGGTGCCATGGTCTAGTCATAAGGTCTGTGGTTACAGGTTGGACTCGATGATCTTCAAGGTCTCTTCCAACCTTAGTGATACTGTGATACTGTGATTTGTTAATTTAATCAAAATGCTAATACTATGTTTGAAGCTGAAGCAAAATTTAAAAAAATTGAGCTAGTGTTTTTCAAAGCCAATTAAATTTATTGTTTAAAACATTACTGTTCTTTTTTGTTGATAGTATGACCTTAGCCTGAGTTACAGCTTACATTTTTTAATGTATGCCTGAAAGAAGGACATTTCTCAAATTTGTAGTTCATATTCTTGTCTTTAGTACTGATATAGCTTCAAGCAAGTACTAAGGATTTCAGAGGCCAAAATGAGGACCGAAAGACATAAGGTTAAATGGGAGCAATATTGGAGTGTATGTTTGAAAAGATTGCTGTTCTGAAGAGCATTACTCTCTACTCGAACACAAATTGTGTCAAACAGCTTGTATATTTGTTCACTTTTGTTTTCTTATGATGAATAAAAAGCATTATGACATTCTAGAAGATTAAAAATAAGTAGAAATCAGTTGCTTTGAAGATTGTTGCCTTTGTGTTGTGGATACTGGACTGTTGATTTTACTCTCAGACATTCTTGCAGTCCTACTTAAAAAAAAAAAAAAGCTGTTTAATAATGATATAATCTGGAATTAGCAATGGAATAATTTCAGTTTGCAACACTGGGAGATGCAGAGGCACAAATAAGGGGAACACCTTGGAAGAATACCACCACAGCTGCACACTGCATAAATGAATTAGTAAAATACATAAAAGATCACTTCTCTGATCTTTGGTGCTCTTTATAAAACATGTATGTCCTATTTTATCAGCTGAGGCCAGATGTACATCTTAAGCAGAATTTGACCCTGCTAGTTCAAGGAAGCTGGAACAAATCCTTTACAAAAGTCATGTTTCAAACTCAGTGTAGCATACAGATTCTCATGTAGTCAGATAGCTGTTACAAATCCACAGTTTTAATTATGCTGATCTCATTTAGATCAAAACCCCAGATTTTCTAAGAGGTATTCTAAGCGACTAAGTTCAATACAAACACGGGACAGGAAGAAATGGTTTCAAGTTCTTCTAGCAGAGGTTTAGACTAGGTACTAGGAACAATTTTTTTTACTGAACAGATTGTCAAGCAGTGAAACAGGCTGCCCTGAGAAGCAATTGCTTTACCATTCATGGGGATATTTCAAAAATGCATAGGGACATGATTTAGTGGTGGACTTTGGTAGTGTTAGGTTAACATTGAGGTTAATGATCTTAAAGATTGTTTCCAAATGATTCTGTGATTCTGAATCCACCTGGGCACACTGCTGGCTCATGTTCAGCCAGTTGTCAACCAGCACTCACAGGTCCTGCTCTGCCAGGCTGCTCTCCAGGCACTCATTCCCCAGTTTGTAGTGCTGCATGGGGTTATTGTGGCCAAGGTGGAGGACCCTGCATTTGGCCTTGTTAAACCTCATACTGTTGGCCTCAGCCCACTGACCCAGCCTGTCCATGAACTCTACCAACAGTAGAGTTGATCCCCTCATTCAAGTTATCAATAAAGATGTTCAACAGAACTGAGCCCAATACTGATCCCTAGGGGACACCACTGGTCCCCAGACACCAACTGGATGCCACACCATTCACAACCACTCTCTGTGACTGGTCATCCGGCCAGTTTTAAATCCAGGAAAGGGTGCACCTGTCCAAGACATGAGCTGCCAGCTTTAGCAGGAGGATGCTGTGGGAGACTGTGTCAGAAGCTTTGCTGAAATCCAGGTAGACCACACCCACAGCCCTACCCTCATCTATCATGCAGCTCATCCAGTCATAAAATGAGATCAGATTGGTCAGGCAGGACTTTCCTTTCCTAAACTCATGTTGGCTGGGCCTGATCCCCTGGTTGTCTTGTACATGCCACTTGATTAAAACAGCAGAAAATTGTTTTATTGAGTCCTTGATCACGTCCACCAGTCCTCCAAACAAAAGGCTAAAAATGCAAGTAAAAAGACTTCTTAACACATATTTGGAGAAAGAAAAGGAAAAACTGTAGTAAATTTTTTAACTGTGTTTTATCTAGATGTGATCACATGAGCTGTGTATGTTCTAAACAATTTAATCATGATTGGGTTTGGGTTGTTTTGCAGTTCCTACATTTATTTATTCTTCTCCAGAGTAATGGCTTCAGGATTTCCCATAAGAAGCCTGGGACTTGAAAGATCATATATCAGGAAATGAAAACTTAAATGTCTCCAAGGAAAACATGTTTCATTTGGGGATTTAGAGCAGATGTTTACATTTTTTTGTTATTTTTTGAGGAATAACATATGTCTTTCACATTGATTTGTTTATTGAATACTGATGTAGAATAAGATTGTTCCTGTAGTTTGTAATGAGAAACAATACAGAGGTTTAGTTACCAGACATTAAAAATAAGAAGATCCATTACAAACCTTGGAATGAAGAAAAAGAGATTCTTCAGTTTATGTCTTTGGGTTTTTTTGAGAATATTCACCAATTTGTAAAAAAACAGTTTACATTTTAAAGCGTAAAAAAAGGGCATTTTCAGTTGTATCATCAGGGATGGAGATTGGCCTCCTTATTTAGCAGACAACTGTATATCTCCAAATAGATTCATGATCAGCTGTCAGCTGAGCAAGAGGCCTGAGCCTATATGTAGACTGCCTCTGTGTGGGATTCTATTCTGCCTTTTGCTGAAATTCTTGTTAAAACTCCATCTACAAGAAGGGTGGGTTGGAGGAACCCAGAAACTCCATGCCAGTCAGCCTGACCTCAGTGCCAGAGAAAATGATGGAGCAGATTATCTTGGCGGCAATAACTGCACACCTGAAGGACAGCCAAGGGCTCATGTCCAGCCAACATGGATTTAGGAAGGGCAGGTCCTGCCTCTCCAACCTGATCTCCTTCTATGATCAGGTGACCCGCCTGGTGGATGTGGGGAGGCCTGTGGATGTAGTCTACCTGGACTTCAGCAAGGCCTTTGACACCGTCCCCCACAGCAAACTGCTGGCTAAGCTGTCAGCTTGTGGCTTGGACAGCAACACTCCATGCTGGGTTAGGAACTGGCTGGAGGGCTGAGCCCAGAGAGTGGTGGTGAATGGTGACACATCCAGCTGGAGGCCAGTCACCAGTGGCATCCCCCAGGGATCAGTGCTGGGCCCCATCCTCTTTAATATCTTCACTGATGATCTGGATGAGGGGATTGAGACAGTCATCAGCAAATTTGCAGATGACACCAAGTTGGGAGTGGGTGTTGATCAGTTAGAGGGCAGAAGGACTCTGCAAAGGGACCTCGATCGATTGGACAGATGGGCAGAGTCCAATATGATGACATTCAACTTCTAAGTACTTTCATTTATATGTAAAGGCCAAAGTATTTGGTCTTTAGCTTTACTGTTTTCTGAAAGTCAGTGATTCAGGATAGATTTATTTTATACTGAATTGATGATTTTACAAGGTACAGAAAAATTGGTACTTTGTGATTATTACCTCAAGAGCAAAGGATAGTATAAAAATTGGCACAACATAATAATATTCAAAACTTTAAATGATGCTAGCTCAGGTAATTCTGCATGGAACTGTGGTGTGCAGGTGAGTTACATCCTTAAATCTACCCAAGACCAGCCTGGTCCCTATTCTGCTACAATATACCTGTTAATATAATTTCAATACTCATCTGCTTATATTTAGTTCTCATTCTACATTATAACCAGAACTCTGTCTTTTATTCTCTTAAGAAAATTTTACACTTTCTTTGTAACACTTTTTACAATTACTGAATTGGAAGACAACTTTTGGCCTTAATCGAGGTGATCTCTTTATTGACCTTGAATGATTTGGAGAATTTGAAGTTTCAAAGAATTTAAAATATTTTAATTGCTCCCTTATCTTCCTTCTGCTTCATCTGTAATAAAGCTTTTGGTCTAAATTATTTATCTCCTACCAACTTAGACTCAGCATCCGAACATTGATATACTCTGAGTTTACTTGTGATATTGCCTGCAAGTGTAAGGTGATATTTTGTATACTGAAAGAGAAGTGAGGAGTCCAAAAAACCCCACCTCCCAAAGAGCTGAAGGAAAAGGAATAAAATTCATTAAATTATTAGAAAACTATTAATCATATTAAGGCAATACTTCTGAATATTTTCAAAACCCTTTTGCACCCTCTAGCTAACCAGGGAAGCATTCAATGTCCATAGGAAACTACATTTCTCCTAGTGGCAGAGAGTGACCAGAGAGATTGACAGCCAGCTGAACATGAGCCAGCAGTGTGCCCGGGTGGCATGGAAGGCCAATGGTATCTTGGTCTGTGTCAGGAATAGTGTGGCCAGCAGGACTAAGGATGTAATTCTGGCTCAATACTCAGCACTGGTGAGGCCCCTCCTTGAGCACTGTGTGCACTTCTGGGGCCCTTACTTCAGGAAGGACATGGTGGTGCTGGAGCAGGTCCAGAAGAGAGTAGCGAGGCTGGTGAGAGGGCTGGAAGGAAAGTTGTATGAGGAAAGGCTGAGGGAGCTGGCATTGTTCAGCCTGGAGAGGAGGGGACTTAGAGGGGACTTTATCATTCTCTACAACTACTTAAAAGGAAGTTGTAGCCAGGTGGGGGTCAGACTCTTCTCCCAGGCAACTAGTGACAGGACAAGAAAGCATGGTGTGAAGCTATGCCAGGGGAGGTTTAGGTTAGATATTAGGAAACAATTCCTCACAGGAAGGCTGACTAGGCACTAGAATGGACTGCCCAGAGAGATGGTGGGATCACTGTCACTGGAGGTCTTTAAGTAAGGATTGGATGTGGCATTTGGTGGCATGGTTTAGCTGATGTCATGGTGTTAGGTCATAGGATGGACTTGATGATCTCAGAGGTCTTTTCCCGCCTCAATAATTCTGTGATTTTGTGAAAGATATTAAACAGCACTGGTCCCAGTATGTATCCCCGAGACACCACTTGTCGCCCATCTCCATCTGGATATTGAGGCATCGATCACTAACCTCTGGGTGTGACCATCCAGCCAATTTCTTATTCACTGGTGTTAT
Organism: Colaptes auratus; assembly: GCA_015227895.2. Classification (NCBI taxonomy): domain Eukaryota; kingdom Metazoa; phylum Chordata; class Aves; order Piciformes; family Picidae; genus Colaptes; species Colaptes auratus. The sequence continues at coordinate 88,379,513 of CM037631.1, read as the reverse complement.
GATGTGCTCCAAACCCGCCTTTCCTCCATCTCCATCAGCAGTGGTTTCAATGGGGAAAGACAAAGGCATGAAATTGCCTTCCAAGGTGCGAAATTGCCTTCCCCTTCTCCTGGGGACAGGTAATTAGTGCCCATTCCTCCTGCCAGGGCAGAGCTTCCTTCCCCTTAGGGGAAGTCTGCTGGGTTTGGGAGCTATGATTAACCAGGGTGCTTCACGCCCATTATTCATTGGCCTTGGACACATTGCCTAGGAATACCTTAAACAGAGTGACCAGAAAGCGATCAAGGCTCTCGCCATCGTCTTGCTCCTGGCCTCACTCTCGCTCTCCTGCTCTGGCTCCTGCCTTCGTCTTGCTCACTCTACTTGGACCTGGCTTCTCCCCGGACCTGCCTGCTGCGGAGTGTACCTGTCTGCCGTGAAACCTGCGGCTTTCTTGCACTGTCAGTGCTGCTGCTCATGAGTTTTCCCTTGTAGCAGAAGCGTCTACAGACACTTTGATTCTGGTGGGTCCTTTTCCTTTGGATCGTGCTGCCTTACCCACAAATTGGATTATAAAACCTGCAGTTCCTGGAGCCTGCCACCGACGAGAGACCTAGGGGCCAACGCCAAATTCCTGCTCCATGCTCATGAGTACAACCTGATGCTCTCATTGGCTTTCCCAAGGTTCCTGGCATGCCTCTAATTATTAGTGGGGTGAAGCTATTTTGTGGCTTCGCCTTTTCCATTTTTTGAATTCTCTAAATTGTACTAAAGTTGCCCCAAAGCATCCTGGTAGAATTACCTGTAAGTAATTTAATAAGTTTTATACCGAATTTTGGGGAAAAACAAAAATAACTGTATTTCTATAATTCCTGCCTCGTTAATTCAGCCCCTATCAAATCAACTGAACAGTCCATCCACCAAACCTATTATTAGAGCATCTAGGAGTATCTGTTCTATGATATTCCCAGGCACTTAAAAAAAAATAATAATTGTAGCCAGGTGGGGGTTGGTCTCTTCTCCCAGGCAACCAGTGACAGAATGAGAGGACACAGTCTCAAGCTGCATCAGGGGAGGTTTAGGCCGGATGTTAGGAAGAAATTCCTCACAGAAAGAGTGATTTGCCATTGGAATGGGCTATCGAGGGAGGTGGTGGAGTCACTGTCCCTGGAAACATTAAAAATAAGACTAGATGAGGTACCAAGTGCCACAGTTTAGTCGATTAGATGGTGTTGGGTGATAGGTGTCTTCCAACATGGTTAATTCTGTGATTCTGTGACAAAATCAAATATGCTTTTGTTACAGAATCATAGAATCATTTAGGTTGGAAAAGATCCTTAAGATTATCAAGCCTATTAACCTATTATTGCCAAAGTCCACAGCTAGACCATGTCCCTAAGTACCACATCTTTACATATTTTAAATACATGCAGGAATATCTACACCACTTGCATGGAAGCCTGTTCCAATGCTTGACAACTATTTCAGTGAAGAAATATTTCCTAATATTCCATCTAAACCTCCCCTGCTGCAAACTGAAACCATTTCCTCCTGTTGTATCACTTGTTGCTTGGGAGAAGAGACCAACACTCACCTTGCTACAACTTCCTTTCAGATAGTTGTAAATAAGGCCTGTCTTTCACTCCAGGCTAAATAACCTCAGCTCCCTCAACTGCTCCTCATAAGATTTGTGCTCTAGACCTTTCACCAGCTCATTGCCCTTCTTTGGAAGCAGCAGTGACCAAAACTTAATTCAAGGTGCAGCCACACCATTGATGGCTAGAGAAAGACAATAATTTCCCTAGTCCTGCTGGGCTCACTGGATGCTGTTGTCCTTCTTGGCCTCCTGAATGAATTGCTGGCTCATACTTAGCTGGCTATTGACCAATACCCTCAGGTTCTCTTTACCAGGCATCTTGCCAGTCACTGTGCCCCAAGCCTGTGGTTGCTTGTGGCTGCTTGCGGTTGTTGTGATGGAAGTGCAGGACCCAGGTTCTGGACCTTGTTCGGTCTCATACAATACCCTTGACCTATCAATCCAGCCTGTCCAGGTCCATCTGTAGAGCCTTTCTACATTCAAGCACACTGTCTTAGTTTAAAGGAGTGAGATACAGCTCTTCAACTTCTTCTCAAATGCCTTAATACTCAGACATCAGGGCTTTTTTCTCTGATCCCCCCCTCCTCCCCCTCCAAGCCTCCTTTCATTAGGCCCAACCAGGCCAGGATTGCACAGACGAAATTAGCCAAAGCTCTCAAGGCTGCAGATAAGCCCCAAATCCTCCCCCACACTAGAGATCATAGAATTGTTAGGGTTGGAAGGGACCTCAAGGATTGTCTAGTTCCAACCCTCCTGCCGTGGGCAGGGACACCTCACACTAGATCAGGATTCACAGAGCCACATCCAGCCTGGCCTTAAAAAGCTCCAGGAATGAGGCTTCCACCACATCCCTGGGCAACCTGTTCTAGATTCTCACCGCCCTCACATGATAAAGAACTTCTTTCTAACATCCAACCTGAATCTACCCATTTCTATTTTTGCTCCATTCCCCCTAGTCCTAACACTACCCAACATCCTGAAAAGTATCTCACCATCTTTCTTGTAGGCCCCTTTCAGATACTGGAAGGCCACAATAAGGTCTTCTCGGAGCCTTCTCCTGTACAGGCTGAACAGCCAAAACTCTGATTCCGTAGGAGAGGTGCTCCAGCCCTCTGATCATCCTTGTGGCCCTTCCTTGGACACAGTCTGGTACATCCGTATCTTTCTTGTAATAGAGGCTCCAGAACTGGATGCAGTACTCCATATGGGGGTCTCATCAGAGTGGAGTAGAGGGGAAGAATCACCTCCCTCGACCTGCTGGCTACACTCACACTTTGAAAGCTCACACATTCCCAGGAGCAGAGAGAAGGGAGAAAAGAAACAGAATTGACCATTCAGCCAACTTAGACATAGCAGAATTATGGGATAGGATAACAATTTTACAGTTTTCTGGTCCTCCTGGAAGGCTTCCCTATAGTTGTTAAAGGCATCCAGCCTCAAAACATAATGCACACCCATACTTCCACCTAAATCCTGCATGACCTTGTCAGTCTCAAGGTATTTTAAAAGTTGCTGTCCTTCAACTGGAGTAATAGTCTTTTGTTACAGTAATTTATTTTAGATTGCCGGGTTTTGTGTAATGAATAGCTACACAATGACTATTGTGTAGTTTTGGTTTGTTTGTTTGTTTTATTTTTTCAAAGATACATTTGTAGGCAGCCTTCTCCAGGAAAGAGCTGTTAACTCCTCATGGTCCAGAGAATCCCCAGGCAGTCCCATTCAGATTCCTAATCTGTAGAGAAGTTCCTTCTGCCTAGCTTTGCAGTTTCCTGGCTGGGATTTGCAAGTTTTCTGGATTTCCTCTCTAATTTCCCTTAACCTGGAGTTTGGATTTCCCTGAGAGTGCCAAGTGTCTAGGAATTAAAAGTTACAAGGTTTAATCATAAGGCATCTGAAGATTTAGCTTTACAACTTAGTGTTGAAAGCTTTTGGATAAACTTATGTGTGCATACACATATTTGTAGATCCAGGCTATATTTATACATATAGCAAATAATAGATTTTTCTTTGTTTTGTTTTGTTTTGTTTTTTCCAGGTACCATACAAGAGTATTGGAAATATTTCTCTAGCATGCCTTTACAGTAGGAATGACCACAAGAAGAGTCATACTCCTCAATACAGACTTAACTCTTCATTATATACATAGACAAATAAATAAATTAATTTAAAAGGTCACAAATTGTACAGTTATGCCTTTAGATTTGGAAAAGATTTTCTGGCAAGTTATAAAATCTGGAAAGCTCCACAAAAAGATGCAAACTGTGCTGAGATCTCAGTGCTTTTCTGTTATTTATTGACATCTGAATCAAATCCCATTGTAATTCTCTTGAGAGTAACCATTTTCAATGTGCAAATCAGATAATAATAAATCAACCAATATACCATACAGAGACCCTTAAAATAGCAATGTGGATCACATGAAAATAATTTTATTGAAACCAGGACCCAATAAAAGAGCTAAGACCAGAGTAGATACTGTACTGTACTTACTTTTAATTAGATAGAACTCCATGTATTAAATTACCCAAGCTACAGAATTTCTCAGTTATGAATCATTTATAGCTTCCTCTGTCTTGGGTCACTGAACATTCACTGTTCATCAAAATATACAGCTGCATTCTTCTGTTACTCCCATAACATATTCTCTCATTAATGCCTTTTTTTTTTTTAATGATCACATCAGGCCAGAGTCAGTTTTATTTAATTGAGCATAATGATAAGCAGTGTAGGTACATAACATTTAAGATAAAATAGCAAATGAATAATACAAAGTTCTTTGTAGACACACATTTGCAAATTATCTTTCTTGGAATACTTTTGCAGGAATGCTGAGCACAAAAAAATGAGGTTGAATCCTTGTAACAGATGTGTCCTTGGCTCCAGCTAGCTATTCACAAAGGAGAAATATATTTTCATTTTAAATGCAGGATATTGGGTTGTTTCTGCTTAAGGCAAATTTAGAGTTTAAGTGTTCACAGGATCCTCTTAAATTGTATTTTGCCTTAGCACTTGCTAGTGGCTGGTTTTCTCAGCAGAAGATTGCAATGAAAATTATTGTATTCAAAAAATATGTAGTATGGAGATACAATATCTGTTCAATTCTGGAATTAATTTGGGCGTCCAGAGTTTCTCAGTCCATTCATAAGCGTATGTGTTTATTCTTTCAGATGACATCCACAGATAAGGCAGACATTTAGAGTTTGATGCTGCTAAAAATAATTGCATCCTATTGTAATGGGTAGACTTTAGATACATGAGTCTCCTCTGGTGTGGTGCAGGTCCTTCATACACACTGAAAATTTATTTTAAAGGCTGCATATCCATTAACAGAGTTTCCATACTAGGGGAAACCTGATATTACATAAAACTTATGCAATATGCTGTTCAGTCTATTGCTTGTGAACATAGAGAATTTTACTGTTAAAAAAAACCCCAAAAACCCCAAAACAAGCAAACAAACAAACCCCCACAAACAAAAAAACCCATCCAAACAAAACAGACTGCAAGTTCCTTGCATTTTCAATAAGTACTCAGGCATTCAAAAGGCTAAATAGGGTAAGGAGTATGGTAGTTTTACTCCAAACACCATATTTTAAGATACTCTGTAATTTGTCAGCAGCAACTGGTCTATTTGCATGAAATTTACTCTTCGTAGTCCACTGGCATTTTGGAAGTTGCATATAATTTTCTTGGAAGCTCAGGGAATTGAATGCATGCTTGTGAATAGTACTGCAGTGATTAATCTCCTCTAGCACATGATGTGATATTAAACGATCAAAAAATCAAAAGTTCAATAGACTAGCTGAAGGACTGGCTCTAGCCTCTATCTTAAATCAAGGTTGTGTGATGCAGAAACCAGTGTTCAGATAGGTAATTGCACATGGTGATCAATTTTTGATGAACTACAGAAGAGTCATAGAAAGGAAAAAGCACAAGACTATTGCCAGTGCCACAAATAATTTACAGGTTTATGTGACTTTCCTCATATTCAGAGCCAAATCTTCAAATTCGTTTGCTTTAGAAGATAAGGTATGAAGTGTCTGCCTTGATTTTAATCATAGCAGAAGGAATGAGAAGAACACTTAATGTCACAAAATTTCGGAGACTGTACCTACAAGTAAGATATCTTGACTTTTAAGATCAAATGGCAGGATAAATATTATGCTGGTATACCAATTATAATATTTAACAGTTGTAAAACCACTTTCCACAGTGTTTGTGTCAGGAACTATGGATTTTTAAAATTGTTTACCTTTCTTTTTTTCACTCACCATAAATAAAATTAATACCCGTGATCTATGATCTATGGTAGGCTGAACATGAGCCAGCAGTGTGCCCAGGCAGCCAAGAGGGCCAATGGCATCCTGGCCTGTATCAGGAGTAATGTGGCCAGCAGGAGCAGGGAGGTCATTCTGCCCCTGTACACTGCACTGGTCAGGCCGCACCTTGAGGACTGTGTCCAGTTCTGGGCCCCTCAGTTTAGGAAGGATGTTGACTTGCTGGAACATGTCCAGAGAAGGGCAACAAAGTTGGTGAGGGGTTTGGAAGACAAGCCCTATGAGGAGAGGCTGAGGGAGCTGGGGTTGCTTAGCCTGAAGAGGAGGAGACTCAGGGGTGACCTTACTGCTCTCTACAACTCCCTGAAGGTAGGTTGTAGCCAGGCAGAGGTTGGTCTCTTCTCCCAGGCAGCCAGCCCCAGAACAAGAGGATACAGTCTCAGGCTACACCAGGGCAGGTTTAGGCTGGATGTTAGGAAGAAGTTCTATACAGAGACAGTGACTGCCCATTGGAATGAACTGCCTGGGGAGGTGGTGGAGTCACCTTCATTGGAGGTGTTCAGGAGGAGACTTGATGGGGTGCTTGGTGCCATGGTTTAGTTGTTTAGGTGGGTTGGATTGGTTGATGGGCTGGACACGATAATCTTGAAGGTCTCTTCCAACCTGGTGTATTCTATTCTATTCTATTCTATTCTATTCTATTCTATTCTATTCTATTCTATTCTATTCTATTCTATTCTATAAATGAGTCTTACATCATCTGACAAAAAATATACATTTATTTATTTATTTATTTATTTATTTATTTATTTGAAATATGGAATGAGGAAATACAGCTTTTTTTTCCCTTTCAAATTGATTATTTTGACTTTTTAAATAGTATCCTGAAAGCATTATAAAATCTAGAAAATCTGTGTATTCAATTTGTCATCCACCAACTCTGTTTTCTTGTTGGAGTTCTGGCTTACATTATTTTACACTAATAAAAGACTTTGGGACTCCATCCGGAAGCTGTTATATTCTTTGTCTCCACTTATTTTGGTGAAATTCTGATTCTGATCTTGTTCCTTCCAACAGAGTTTGGATCTTTGCTGTAATTTCCAGCAAAACCATAGTCGTGGCCACTTCATACCCATTTATTCATGCTTTGCCATTATACTTTTACCTTTGATATGCCCTAGGAGAAAAAGAATCTCTAAAGCCAAATTCACCACTTTTCTACTTTTATCTCATCCTCAAGGTGAGCCATTTTGAAAAATAACAACAGCTTATTTGCAAGATATGCACTGTGCCAGAGATTCATACAATGTCAAACCTCCTACTTTAGTTTTATCTTGGACAGCATCATACAAAAACCAGCATTCAAGTGAGAAGGCCAGAAAAAGAAGAGCATTTGTCCATTTGTGGTGGACATGGCGTTCCCATAATCTTGTGATTTAATTTCTGGTTACTAGGTATAATTCTACTATCTTCAATCTCTATTAAGGATCAGTATCTCCTATGATGATCTGTGGAGTATTTAATTCATATCTTTTCTTGTATCAAAGTAATTACCAGATTGGTTTAAAATCCTTTCCAGATATTCTATTAATAAACTTCTTGTCTGTGACCAGTTCTAAATGTATCAGAAGGGCCAAAATTGTTTCCTTTCTCTCCAAAAAGATCAGAGATAAGCTTAGATTCTGAAGTATAGCATCCGTTTGTATGACTGCCACTGTGTGTTTAAAGAATAAGTTTTGCTATTACTTTGACTACTTTGAGTACCCTTGATTCACAAGCATCTCTTGATCCTTTTCTTCAGGTCTTTCTAAGTTCTGGCATTTCTGCACTGTGAGAGAGAATCTATTATTAGAAATCCACATGGCCTCCCATTTTGACATCTGTATGTTTTATAAATAGGAAAAATAATAAACCTATTATCTGCTCTTTTTATTTCCCCCCCTCTGTACTACTTACCACATTGTGTGTGTTTATTAAGTCATTTCATATTTGATAAAAAGTATCTCGGGCTTCTCCAGAGTTTCATTTAATGAAATTTTTTCCACAGGCACAGTTACTGTCATGACTATATAGTTACTATGCTTGCAACTTTATCCATATAGAACCATAGAATCATAGACTCAGTCGGGGTTGGAAGGGACCACAAGGATCATCTAGTTCCAACCCCCCTGCCATGGGCAGGGACACCCCACACTAGATCAGGCTGGCCAGAGCCTCATCCAGCCTGGTCTTAAACACCTCCAGGGATGGGGCCTCAACCACCTCCCTGGACAACCCATTCCAGGGCTTCACCACTCTCACGAGCTCATGTCCAGTCTGAATCTCCCCATCTCCAGCTTCATTCCATTCCTCCTAGTCCTGTCACTACCTGATATCCTAAGAAATCCCTTCCCAACCTTCTTGTAGGCCCCCTTCAGATACTGGAAGATACTGAAAATAGCGACATACTTAACACAGTATTTGTAGTGAAGAGATACCCATAGTTTAAACAATACATGATAATATTCTATAAGCATAATATTCTTTGTTTCATTCCTCAGGTCTTCTAATGTTCTTGTTGACTTTTTAATTCTTATTCCACATAAAATCCATTGAAACCATCGATTAAACTGAATCTTAAAACTTAGATTTTTTTGTTTGTTTCTTTCCTGAGACACTAGATCTACTTAATAAACCAAAGTTGTCTGGTTTAAATTGTTTTTGCTAATAGGCCTTGTTTAGCATCTGAACATTCCAGATTTTTTTTTTAAATCAGAATATGTATCCTTTTGTTCTCCTTGATTTTACAGTTGTATAGGTAAAAACAGCTAGCAGAAGGTTATCGTTAGTAACAGAGACAGGATTTATATTCCTCTGAGGGCAGCTTTAGAGGCAGGTTGTTATTTGGGTTTTTATAAATGATTCAAGGTATCTTTCCTATGTTAGACAGATAGGGCTCACAAAATGCATGCTTCTTTCAAGTGATTATGAAGGGTGTCAGTCACTGGTTCGGGTGAAAGTCAAGTCAGATTTCAGATAACACAAATACTTGTTAACATGTCCTTCTTCCTGTCTTTCAAAACAACATCACTTTGTTGAATCAAATCGAATCGAATCGAATCGAATCGAATCGAATCGAATCGAATTGAATCGAATTGAATAGAATAGAACAGAATAGAACAGAATAGCATAAACCAGGTTGGAAGAGACCTTCGAGATCATTGCATCCAACCTATCAACTAATCCAACCCACCTGAGAAACTAAACCATGGCACTGAGCACCCCATCAAGACTCCTCCTGAACACCTCCAATGATGGTGACTCCACCACCTCCCTGGGCAGTCCATTCCAATGGGCAATCACTCTCTCTGTGTAGAACTTCTTCCTAACATCCAGCTTAAACCTCCCCTGGTGCAGCCTGAGACTGCGTCCTCTTGTTCTGGTGCTGGCTGCCCGGGAGAAGAGACCAACATCCACCTTTCTACAACCTCCCTTCAGGTAGTTGTAGAGAGCAATAAGGTCACCTCTGAGTCTCCTCTTCTCCAGGCTAAGCAACCCCAGCTCCCTCAGCCTCTCTTCATAGGGCTTATGTTCCAAGCCCCTCACCAAGTTCGTTGCCCTTCTGTGGACACGTTCCAGCAAGTCAACATTCTTCCTAAACTGACGGGCCCAGATGTCTCTATGTCCAAGTCATTTGCCATCAACATTCACTTCTCTATTCATCTGTTGATATTTCTATATTTTATTTTCTCAAGTCTGGTGCTATGGGCTCAGTAGTGGCTCCACATTTTCAGTGAGTACAGACTACCCCAACCTACGCCATAGGTTATATCTTTCTCTGGTGAACAAACTTTTAAGATCATGATATCACATAACCCTGACACGAATTTACGAGGAATCACAGATATCTACAGGCGGCTATTATATTTTCAGGAATATAAACAAAGAGTGGATTTAAAACTTTTCAGGAAATCAAGATTTCTCATATTTTTGTGTCACAACACAGCTGCTTCTAGTTGGATGTTTTGGAAAATTTTATATATGTCCTCAAGAATCTGCACAAGATTTTGCATCCGTGTTTCCAGGAACTATTTAATATTTCTTAATATCCTGTTTCTGAGGCAGGTTTCTGCCCATCTACATGAATATCCTTAGAAGGTAATGTGATCCCTTGCAAACTGACATTTGTTTTGCTCAAGGTTAAACCATTAGTCCTTAAAAAGCTTTAGAAGCCTTTCTCCTCCTGCCAGATGTTCTTCCGATGTTTTATGGAAACAAATGAAGTCATCTAAACATGTGAGGATGTCTGACATTCTCAAAATGTGGCTTAGATCATTTAATGCCTTCTGAAATTCCCTCATACACTCACAGCTTGAAAGGCATTCTAAAGGACTGAAATAACTGACAAGGTGTCATAAATATGTTTTCTTCATCCTAATCTTCACCATCTTCATGCACTGATTTTTTTCTGGGTTTGTGCTTGGGTTTTTGGGTTTATTTTTCTTTCCGAATTCAATGGTATCCAAATTCTCAATTAAAACCAGTAAAATGTTTTGTTTGTGACATGACATGCAACATGGAAGACAGCCAGCAACTATCCTGGTATCTATGAATTCTGGAGTTTTAGGGCAGCACTTAAGATTGTTTGGCTTCTTCATATTTACAACAGGACATTTTCAAGACAATGAAAATTAGATAATTAAAACATTCTTCAGCATATGGTTTAATATTCCTTCAGTGCTATCTGATATATAAATGAAAAAAGATATTAGAATTCCACAGCTTGAGTGCAAGTACAGGCAGTGATGCATGATGGAGATATTGACATAATTTATCTTAAAACTTAATCTTATATATATACATTTTTTATTTCTTCTTATATGACTTATCTTATTTGAGATAACTGAAAGTAATATAACCTCATGAACATGTCTTTAATTATCAGAAATATATTTCTGACGTACACTGAAGTGTAGAATCTTTGATTAACATTTAGGAAGAGACATTAATAAGGAAAAGTATTTACCATGATCAGTGAAGGATTCTTGTGGCAAAATCAAGTGCTAACAAAATTTGTTGCAGTTAAATGTATTTCCACAGAGTGGTGTGAGTCTTCTGGAAAGATAAATCAGTCTTGAAAGATAAATCAGTCTTTGAGTACTGTGTCCAGTTCTGGGCCCCTCAGTTTAGGAAGGACATCGAGACACTTGAACATGTCCAGAGAAGGGCAATGAGGCTGGGGAGAGGCCTTGAGCACAAGCCCCATGAGGAGAGGCTGAGGGAGCTGAGATCGTTTAGACTGGAGAAGAGGAGGCTCAGGGGAGACCTCATTGCTCTCTACAACTACCTGAAAGGTGGTTGTAGCCAGGAAGGGGTTGGTCTCTTCTCTGTAGCAATGAGCACCAGAACAAGAGGACACAGTCTCAAGCTGTGCCAGGGGAAGTTTAGGCTCGAGGTGAGGAGAAAGTTCTTCACTGAGAGAGTCATTCGTCATTGGAATGTGCTGCCCAGGGAGGTGGTGGAGTCACTGTCCCTGGAGGTGTTCAAGAGGGGATTGGACGTGGCACTTGGTGCCATGGTCTAGTCATGAGGTCTGTGGTGACAGGTTGGACTTGATGATCTTCGAGGTCTCTTCCAACCTTGGCGATACTGTGATACTGTGATACTGTCTTCTGGAAAGATAAATCAGCATAGCTTCGCTGAAGTCAAATACTTGTTCACTGACTCCAGTGGAACAATACCAGTTTAAACCAACCGATACCCTGTATTGTTGTGCATATAATAGAGCTCAATTGTAATGCATGCTAAAAATGTTACAGGTGATTGTCAAATAAAGGATGGGTGCACACAGTCAAACACATGATCATATAATAAGCATCACATACTAAGCTTATGCTGCCTTATAAAAACTGATTCTTAAAAATGTGGTTTAGGGGGCAGGTTAGCTATCTGTATTGCTTCTAAACTGAAGCACTTTTAAAATATGTGAAGCATCTGAATAATTTTCAGGCAGTCTTACTCTGTGCTGGGTTAGGAACTGGCTGGAGGGCTGAGCCCAGAGAGTGGTGGTGAATGGTGCCACATCCAGCTGGCAGCCAGGCACTAGTGGTGTCCCCCAGGGATTAGTGCTGGGCCCCATCCTGTTCAATATCTTTACTGATGATCTGAATGAGGGTATTGAGTCCATCAACAGTAAAATTGCAGATGACACCAAGCTGTGGGCAGGTGTTGATCTGTTAGAGGGTGGGAGAGCTCTGCAGAGGAACCTTGACAGGCTGGACAGATGGGCGTAGTCCACGGGCATGAGATTTAACACATCTAGAGTGCCAGGTTCTACACATTGGCCACAAGAACCCCATGCAGTGCTACAAGCTGGGGTCAGAGTGGCTGGAGAGCGGCCAGGCAGAAAGGGACCTGAGGGTACTGGTCAATAGAAGGATGAACATGAGCCAGCAGTGTGTCCATGTGGCGAAGAAGGCCAATGGCATCCTGGCCTGTATCAGGAATTGTATGACCAGTAGGAGCAGGGAGGTCATTGTGCCCCTGTACTCATCACTGGTTAGGCCACACCTTGAGTCCTGTGTCCAGTTCTGGGCCTCTCAGTTTAGGAAAGATGTTGAGTTGCTGGAATGTGTCCAGAGAAACAGAGAAATGCTGGTGAGGGGTTTGTAGCACAAGCCCTATGAGGAGAGGCTGAGGGAACTGGGGTTGCTTAGTCTGGAGAAGAGGAGGCTCAGGGGAGATCTTATTGCTCTCTACAACTACCTGAAGGGAGGTTATAGTCAGGTGGGGGTTGGTCTCTTCTCCTAGGTGGCCAGCACCAGAACAAGAGGACACAGTCTCAAGCTGCACCAGGGGAGGTTTAGGCTGGATGTTAGGAAGAAGTTCTTCAAAGAAAGAGTGATTTGCCATTGGAATGGACTGCCCAGGGAGGTGGTGGAATCACCATCACTGGAGGTGTTTAGGAAGAGATTGGATGGGGCACTTGGTGCCATGGTTTAGTTGATTGGATAGTGTTGGGTGATAGGTTGGACTCAGTGAACAAAAAGGTCTTTCCCAACCCAGGAAACCTATTCTATTCTATTCTATTCTATTCTATTCTATTCTATTCTATTCTATTCTATTCACTCCCAGATAGCTTAAATTAGGGCATGTCAGTCTGCTTATCAATGGTATTGAAAATATAAAGTCTTTTACTGTCAGAAGACCAGAAGATATTATTTAAGTTCACAAGCAAAAATTTTTGTATAATAAAAGATTATGTTATTTAAATTTTTCTTCACTTTCACACAGGCTATTATTTAAAACACTGAAAGAGTAGTCAGTGCTGTTTGGTATGATTTATAACAGAGGTGGTAATAGAATGCAGTAATATGACTTTATTATATCATAGAATCACAGAATCAGAGAATGATAGAGATTGGAAGGGACCTCTGAAGATCATTAAGTCCAACCCTACTGCCAGAGTAGGATCACTTGAAGCAGATGACATGGAAATGTGTGCAGGTGAGCCTTGAAAGTCTCCAGAGATGGAGACTCAAGCACCTCTTGGAGCAGCTTGTTCCAGTGGTCTGCCACCCTCAAAGTAAAGAAGTTCCTTCTCATGTTTGGATGGAAATTCCTGTGTTCAAGTTTATGTCCATTGTCTCTTGTCCTGCCACTGGGGAAGACTGAAAAGAGTCTGGCCCCCATCTTCCCGACACTCATCCCTTAGACATCTCTAAGAATTAATAAGATTCCATCTCAGTCTCCTCTTCTCCAAACTAATCAGACCCAGCTCTCTCAGCTTTTCCTCATACAGTAAATGTTCCGGTCCCCTGATCTCCTTAGTGGTGTTGCACTGGACTCTCTCAAGCAGTTCTTCGTCCTTCTGATGAGGTATCCAGAATTTGACACAGTATTCTAGGTGAGGCCTCACCATAGCAGAGTAGAGGGGGAAGATAACCTTCTTTGTAAGGTTATCTTTTAGCCACACTCTTAATATGTTTAAGGACACCATTTGGCTTCTTGGCCAGGAAGGCACATTGCCAGATCATGCTCATCCTGTTGTATAGCAGGAGTCCCAGGTCCTTTTCCTCAGGGCTGCTCTCCAAGAGCTTGGCACCCAATCTGTACTGATGTGTGGGATATTTCTTCCTCAGATGCAGTACTTTACACCTGCTCTTATTAAATTTCATTAGATTTCTGCTCACACAACTCTACAGCCCATCCAGGTCATGTTGGATGGTGGCACAACCTTCTGGAATGTCAGCCAGTCCACTCAGTTTTGTTTGATCAGCAATGTTATTGGGGGTACACTCTATCCCTTTGTCCAGATCATTGATGACTATGTTGAATAGGGCTGGACCCATTACTGGCAGGTGTATGCTAGTTAAAGGGGAAAAAGATAATGATTAAATAAATCCATTAATATAGTGAATTCCATACCCATGGATAGGTGAATATAAACATGGATATCAGTAGTTTCATTAATGTTAATATGCACACACACAAATTAGTAATACATACTTACAGTGTGAATCTGGCCTGTGTGTTCTAAATTCTGAATTGTTAGGTAGTGCTTCAAAAACTGACACCATCTTCTTTACATTTACAAACAAGAAAACTAGATATATTTTTTTGTGCCATGATGTTGTCTATTACATTAAATATTATTTCTTGGGCTTTAATGAGTATTTTCAGACAAAAATGAATATCTCTCAAAAGTTACTTTGTCAGCCCTGCAATATTACATATGCAGAGAATCACACTTTCCAGATGATGTCATGATGACTTCATAACTTGTGTCTTCTGTATCCCTGCTTTAACAAATTACTTGCATATGGCTCTCATCTTTTTAGGAAACATGCTCTTCCAAATAAATTATTTATCAGCAATGCTATATAGGATTTCTGAGGTTAATTTTCTCACTTTTTCTGAATAAAACATCAGGGAAAACTCACCAGAAAATCTGATGGTGTAGATACTTGTTTAAATAAAGTCCCTTGACTTTGTACTGAGACAAAAGAGGATTATGAATTACACACACATAACTGTCTCTGCTCTGGTGATAGTAACCTTTGGGAGAGGGACCAAACATACAGCTGGTGACATGTATTTCACAAACCACATTCCCAGAAATATTTGTGTCTATGTCTATAGGGATGCAGAATATGTTCAGACTACTTCAGCTGATCAAGTTACTGATGCTTATCAAATTATCTGTTGTGAACTGAGCCAAGGTAATTAACATGTGTACTTTCACTTTCCATTCTCTAACCTATTATGCTTCTTTGCAAGTGAAATGAGACACTTTTTAAGGGATGATAAGCATGACAACCACTTTGAAAGTTGCAAATCATGACTAACTGATCACGTGAGAAATGGTAGCTTGTTAAATTGCAATAAATGTAATGATTGCAATCATGTAAACAAACTTTTAAAGTAATAAGGCAGTTAAGATTAAGAAGTTAGTCATAAATGCAGGTAGCAAATACCATTTCAAAATGGTAAGGTAGAACAGACAATTGCAAGCATCTAGCATTAGCTTAGCAAATGACTGTATCAGTTTATCTGGAATAATTGTAAATGCAAAGGCAAGTTAATCAGACAGTAATGATGGAGAGCTGCATTGACTGCCACTGCTAATTTTTAGTCCATAAAAAACAGGTAGGAAAAACAGTTATGCTGAGCAGTAGCTATTCACCATGTCTGTTTAAGAAAACATCTTACTTGAATGCTTTGTGATTTCATTTGCCATATACTTTAAAAACAATAAAGATAAGTCATATTTATAGTTATGATGGAATTGTTTCGGTTGTGACAACATTAAAGTAGTCAGGCACCATAGGAATCATCTTGTGAACATAATGATTACATCAAGAACATGAGAAATGTCTCAACAAACATAAGTTCATTGTGAACGACCAGTCTGATGTCTCAGCTCTGCCCACTGAGATAGCAATTGTCCAGGGGGTGTGGTGGATGGCTAAGAGAGGCAGATCCTTGTAAGCCCACTGGGAGGCACCTTCAAGTCACATATGCACTGTAATGTGAAAAGGGCGTGGGACGGGTGGAGCTATGATTAATGAATCACAGAATCACCAAGGTTGGAAGAAACAGTATATGCCATCTTAGGGGAGGTATGTGACTTGGGACATTGCAAGCTGGGGGAATGTCACCCAGGATGTCACAAGCTGGAGGAATGTCAGCCAGAGGGGCAGAAGAACATCATCTTCAGCAGCTCAGGAATGTCTCCCCAGTCCTGCCAAAGAAGGACCCCTGGGGTATAACTCTCTCTCAATATCTCTTTTTTTCCATTTTCTCTCTCTTTCCCTCTCCCTTTTCTTTCCCTTCTTTCTCTGTTTTGTTTGTAAGTAATAAATAGTCTCATTTTCATATATGACCTCATTTGTGTCTTAATTTCACTCTTGGGAATGTTCAAAAGGACCATGTCTCCTTTCCCATTTCCAGATCGAGATGGGCATGTTTATCAATTCCCAGGCCTGGAGATAACACTGCTAGAAGCTTTTTTAGAATGCAGACATTGAGGGCAGCAAATTTCTTCAAGTACATCACAACTGGTATGCAAAGTGACCTTTGTATATTCTCTGAATGTCAAGATTCACCTGAGGATGGGTGAAAGACACACTCACAGCAGAGCACACTGTATCACATCCTGATAGGTAAGTCTCTAGATGTAGCTACTCCTTTGTTTCATTGAAGTGCATGTAATTTCTTTCAACACTTAAAAGAAACTTAGGGTTTTACTCATTTGCTTATATTTGGATAAAAGTGCTTTTTGAGATGCAAGAGTATATGGGCTTCAGTCTCCAATTTAGAGGGGCATGGGTCTCCTTGACGGTCCTGTATTATATCTGCAAGAGCTGTGCAAAAGTCTTGGTTACCAAGACCTTTGTCAGTGGAATGGAATGTTTTGTGTGTGAGCAAATGAATTAAGCCCATAATGTTATTTCCTACCTGAAATTAGAGAGAGAAAACAGTATTTTCTCTTATCACACTCTAGGAAGATGGTTCAGGTCCTAACTGTAGCTACATGAATATACATATGTGCCTCTGTAGTTAGGGTGTCTAGCTAGCTCCCACTATGGTCAAAATGGAAATCTAATTAAGGAAGCCAATAGAGTCTGGAGAAATATTCAGCTCACTCTAACAAAGAGACCTACATTTCATCAAGTGAAAACCTGTTTGGATCATCTACTGCTTTAGCTAGGTCTCTGCTGAGTTGGTATTTATACACAGATATCTAAAACATGCCTTCAGTCTATCATTTAGACCTACTTATACTGCTCTAGACTTCAGTGCATAGAAAGTGATGTAGACAGAAACAAATAGAAAGAGAAGGGGGTTTAAGTTAAAGCATCGTTACACTACAGCATATTGGCTTCTATAATTAATAAATGAATATTTCAAGAGTTTTGATTCAAGAGAAAAATTGAATGCAACTTTCTATTGTTACCTTTAGAATAGTGTAACATGCTGGACAAATGTGATATGCTTTTAGAGTTTGTTTCTCCCAGTCCTTGTCAAAAATATTCCCTTTACTGGCAGATTTGTTCTAAATGTGAAACCGAAACTTCTGAGAGGGTAAAGTTAATCATCAAACAGAAGCGAGTCTCAGCCTTAAAAGGCATCTCAGGACTCTGGTGATACTACTCCCCAAATAATCAACCGACCAAAATCTCTGCTGTATTATATAATAAATGTGAACAAATATAGTATAGGATCAGCACATGTAGTTTGATAGATTAAGTTTTTAATATTTGCAAAAGAAAACACAACGGCACATTGTTTTAATAGCTATATTAACTTGATTTTAATCCCTAGGATTATATGTTTTGTTTAAAAAAAAAAAAAGGGGGGGGGGAGGGGAATTTAAAAAATCTGAATTATTTTCTATCATATCTGTTCATTCTTGTATATATTACTTTATTGCAACCCTGTAATAGTGTCTTTCTGTTTTGAACTGGGATTTAGTTAAAAAAAAATATCAAAATACAGGTGTGTAAATTTATGACTTTTTTAGTTAATACCATACACATACAAGTCAATAATTTTAAAACATATTTATGTCTGCAAATGCATGGATTCAAAATATAGGGTAATACTACATATCCTTCTATTAGAGACAGGATTATAGTTTAAATCCTCCATACAGTGAAAGCTTAACGTGCTGAATAAATTCCTTTACTTAAAATAGCAGCAAATCGAAACCACACAATGTTTTTTCCTGGTAGCCTAAATTTATGTTAAACTTTTTTAGGAACGTCAGCATAACAGGAGGGAAAGGGAACCCCCTAGTGCACGAAGTGAGAATTAAACATGGAGATTACCTGAAGCTATATCCATCAAAACTATGCAAGACAG
Source organism: Colaptes auratus (assembly GCA_015227895.2). Classification (NCBI taxonomy): domain Eukaryota; kingdom Metazoa; phylum Chordata; class Aves; order Piciformes; family Picidae; genus Colaptes; species Colaptes auratus. Next base: position 88,361,315 of record CM037631.1, on the reverse strand, counting down.
TATTCAAGCTAGACTTTATAAAGAAAGCAAATCGTGTATATATGTTTCTTACTTAAAACATATTTTGGTTTTGGCACAAGCTCACAACATCAAGATCAGACACATTAATGTTAACAGATTCTATCTGTTCTTCTGAACTAACTACATATATGCATCTGAGTTTCACTATCTATTAGAAATTCTTATGACTCTTACAATAACTAGTTATTGGTTCCTTTTATAACTCTAAAGTTATAAAAGTTATGTGGAACATTATATTCTTTGTTGTCATGAAAATATTTTAAATTAGTCATATCTAGAAACTGACTGTTGTATTATTTTGCTGTATGTTGATACTATTCTACAGAAAATTCAGAGAATTTCAAATGCAGTATGAAAGCTTTAGTTGTAAATTTCTGCTAATGAACATTTCTGTATCTTTCTCCCATGTTCACTCTAATATGTTCCTATTTAGAATATTTCCTTCATTACTCATGCTCTTTTATCCCTTTAGTCATAGTTTTCTGCTTTTCTCTAGTCTTTCTTCTTTCTAAGATATAGCACTGAATCACAGAAGTATTGAGGCTGGAATAGACCTCTGAGATCATCAACTCCAGCCTATGACCCAACACTATAGCATTGACCAGACCATTTTACTAAGCACCACATCCAGTCTTTCCTTAAACACTACTAGGGATGGCTATTCCACCAACTCCCTGACCAGTCCATTCCAGTGCCTAATTCCCATGAGGAAGTGCTTCCTAACATCCTGTCCTGGTTTGAGGCCAGGCAGATCCTCTCTTGCCCCTGAGAGGGGCAAAAGAATGACACTTGCACAAATGGATTTCAGAAGTGATGGAAAGTTTAAACAGGAAAGCAGCAAGTGTTTTACAGAAGCTACAAGCATAGTGATGAAAGAAACCCAAAGCATACAGAGTCCCCTATAGCACACCCAAAGCCTCCCAACACTTCCCTTTTCCCCACCTGAGGGTATATCCAAGACCCCCCAGGGCTCTTTCTCCCCCCCCCCAACTAGGCTAGTCTCAGCTGGCCGGGTCTGAGGCTGCCCTTCCCCCTTCTCCTCCTGGCATTAGTCCTAGCCAGGTCTAAGAGGCCTTGAGATACTCCCCCAGCATTACCCGATAGGGAGCATCTCCCATGGGGCAGAGAGGGAAGAAGAAGAGACTTTGCAGATGGATTTATAGGGCACAGGATATTATGGGTATGAAATACGCAGCTTGTTGTGTCCACCTACTGGGCTGGACCCGTGGGACACAGGAGGTATAGCTTGTGTGGCAGTAACAGAAGGCATCCAGCCTAAACTGCCACACATCCAACCTAAACCTCCCTTGGCATAGCTTCAGGCCATGCCCTCTTGTCCTGTCACTAGTTGCCTGGGAGAAAAGCCTGACCCCCACCTTACTACTACTTCTCTTCAGGTAATTGTAGTGTCCGATAAGGTCACCCCCAAGTCTCCTCTTCTCCAGGCTGAACAACCCCAGCTTCCTCAACCTCTCCTCATATGACTTTCCCTCCAGTCCCTTCAGCAGTCTCATCGCTCTCCTCTGGACCTACTCCAGCACCTCAATTTTTTTCTTGAAGTGAGAGGCCCAGACCTGCACACAGTACTTGAGGTGAGGCCTCACCAGTGTGGTTTACAGGGGCAGAATTACATCCCTGCTCCTGCTGGCCATACTATTCCTGATGCAAGCCAAGATGCCATTGATCTTCTGTGCCACCTTCATCTATTAGAGAATTATATATGCAGCAAAACCTTCTAGCTGATCACTTGCTGGAAACATTATCAAACACATCCTCAAAAATGAGTGGAGACTTCTATTTTGGTAGCATATATATACTCACTTTGCATCATGGACATCTGTCATATACAATGCCAGGCTCCAACACTGAAGAATTATACCTTCTTATTAAAACTTCTAAGCTACCTTGCACTATCTTTTCACTCCATTTTTGTGTTAGGACTCCTTTTTACTGGCTCTGATGAAGTTATTCCTGCTTCCAACTGAGTTTATGAGATTCAAATCAACCTCTGTGTTTCTATCAGTTTTATATTTAAACCACTTCCAGATTTAAATCAGTGTATTTCCTAACAAAGCAAAATATTAAAGGAAATACAGTTCTTTAGAGATTTTACTAATGTCATCTTCATGTTTATCAGCTTTTCTTAGATAGGCTCATCTTTAGATTGCTGCTTTTCCTCTATATGTTGATAGACACTATACTGTATTTCGCTGCCCAAGTTTCTTCATATATCTGTTTTAATTTTGCCTCTCCTTCCCTCAGACTTCTGCCAGTTATCCTTCTCTCTCCTCAAAACTTCCAAATCCCAGGAAGTCTTAGAGCAAATATTTTTGCTGCCACATATTAGTGTTGGGCCAGTTGAGAATCCTGCATCTCTCTCTTAATACATTCACTGTCCTTTGGCTGCTCCCTGTCAAGGAATATGCAGAAGAGGAGCTGAAATAAATTATTATAATCAGCCATCCTTTTGGGAAATAGAACCAAGAGGAAGTTTTAGAAATAGGTCTCTTGTCCACTCAGCAATTAGAGAAAAGAACTTCATACAGCAGAGAGCAGAGGTGAAACAGAGAGAAAAAATACTGAGCAGAGGCAGATAGCCAAGAAAACCCAGCAGTGAAGGAGGCCAGCCAAGGAGATGGAGAACTTAGAAGAAATCTTGAGCATCTAGCCAGAAGCCATGAGTTAAGCAATTCTTGTGGGAAAGCTTGACTGTGGGATCTTAGCAGTGATCAGGAGCCCAACAAGAAGGAAAGACAAACAGGTGCGGAACACTGAACCTCGTAAGTCATTCTGTAACCACAGTCCAAAGAAAATAAAAACCTCATTAGTGCTGGAAAGTTTGACTTTTGCTGTTCTCACTTGACCAAATTCAGTACTCATACCAAAAGTAGCAAGCTGTACTGGTCAAATGTATTGCATAACCTCATTCTGTGTCAATTCTCAATTTGTATAAACTTAGAAAACTCCGTTAACTCCAGTGAAATTATATTTATATAAGCCAACTGAAATTCTAGCTCTCAAGATGCAGAATTAATTTATTTGCTTTATTTCCTTTAAAATGAATGGTCATGGGGTAGCAACAGAATAAAGAATGTCAGAAGAATTCACTAATGGAAACATATTATGAAGAAATGTTGCGTTTTTAGCATATGTGAACAATCAGTCACAAGGTGCTTGGATAAAGTGCACTACGGATTACTGAAGCAGGTAACTAAGTATGTAAATTAATGGCCCTGAGAGTGGTGAAACACATGCAACACTGAAATGTTTTAGATCCTACTGGTATGTATTTTCAAACAATCAATGTTTAACAACCAGAAAGGGTGGTATTAATACCACATAACTGCAGGGACTTAATTATTTTATCTTTGCATAGGAATTTAAGGCCATTTAGGACTCCTTTGTGAATCATCCTGGTGTCAAGCTATCACTTCAGAAAGACCCAGATCTCCCAGGGATCCTATGTTATATCTGTCATACAGAAATATCTCATACTACCCCCAACTTATTAAACTGCAGGAGATGCCTGTGTTTAGCTAACGCAATCAGGCCTCAGATGTCTAGATTGTCAATGCCTGCATCTGAGCTAGTGGACTTCACCTTCAAAACCAGTAAGGACAAATTGGTGCCTTTATTATCAACACTAAGGGTGAAAGGTAAATGCCCTCTTCAAGATGACCGCAACGAAAAAATGCCAGTTCATTCTCTACTGATGGAAGGAGTCAAAAGTAATAATCTGCGCTGGGTTACACCCATCCTGGGGGAAGGGCTGCAAGAGCCCTGTTTCCCCCAGGGGACAAAAGAAACCTGATCCAGGTGAACAGAGAGGGATTTGGTTTCCCCTTGCCAGGAGCAGGGGCTCCCCAGGTCAAAGGTGGTCCATTCCACTCACCCATCCTGTCCAGCAAGCCTATGAAAAGGAAGACCCTGTGGCCATTTGTTCTCTTTACTTCTGCCTCACCTGTTCAAGGGGACCAACAGCCGCAGTTAGCCTCCTGATTCTTCCATGTGGTCAGGCCTAGTCTTTCCCTACTGCATCCACGTTTCTCTAAAGGACTAAAATGCACATACATTGAGGGAAATAAAAAGGCCACCCAAGCTTGGTTTTATATATTTTCCCATTTATCCTTATTTCTTACCCTTGTAAACCCTCCCTGTTACAAAATCTACTTCTCCTACTTCCAAACTGACTCCACATTATTTTTTAGTAGATTTACCTCCTTCTCTTTTCCCCTACCCTTTTTTTTCTTTCTTTCTCTCCTTTTCCCTTATTAAGGAAAAGGTGGGGGTGGGGGGAGTGGGGGAGGAGTGTGAGGGAGGTATTTTCAGTTTGCTACCATCTGAGCTCTTAAACTCCAGTTAAGACTCAAATGACTACATAATCTTAGATTATAGATATGCATTTCACATGTATACTACCATCCTAGCACCATAGTGTTGCTCCTAGAAGAGCCTATTTCTTCCCTCTTCCCTGATATCTTGTCATGGCAAAGTTTCTGTCACCCATAAAACAACTAGTACCAATACCAGCTACTTCAGGCCCATCTGACCTAAAATAAAGTGCTGTTTTCTCCTCCATCTGTGGAATGATTTACCCTCTGAGATAACTATTACCTTTGCTTTCATGGTGTTAAGAATGCCTTAGGGATTGCATTTGTTTAGTTCCATATAGCATATGTCCTTACAGGAAAATGGTTTTGCTTTGTTTCTCTTTGCAGCTGGACAGCGTATTGATGGTAGTAACCTTCTTTCACAGACAAATGAAACTATTTTTTCATAACAAGTATTATTCACCTCATTGTTTAGTAAATTAGCTTTCTGAGGGACAAACAGAGGGTCACAGCTACTTCTGCTGTTTGCCAGAGAATACATCTGCTGCTATTCTTAATGCCTTTAAATGAACATCTGCAAATGTCTTAAGACTATTTACTGACTGTGTCTTCCAATCTCTTAACACAGAAAAAATAAATTAACCCCCCCCAATATTAAAACAAAAAAAAAAAAAGTTGGAAACATCAGCTTCATTTCCTCAAGAGGAAAACAAAGAATGAAGCTGAAAGTGATACTTTCCAGTAACTTGTTTGTACAAAAAAAAAAAGGGAAGAAAAAAAAAAGAAAACAAACAAACAACAAAACCAACCAAGCAAACAAAAAATCCCCAAACTGTGACAGAATCTTGGTAATTAATATATCCTGGCCTGCATCAGGAACAGTGTGGCCAGCAGGAGCAGGGAGGTCATTCTGCCCCTGTACACTGCACTGGTTAGGCCGCACCTTGAGTCCTGTGTCCAGTTCTGGGCCCCTCAGTTTAGGAAGGATGTTGACTTGCTGGAACGTGTCCAGAGAAGGGCAACAAAGTTGGTGAGGGGTTTGGAAGACAAGCCCTATGAGGAGAGGCTGAGGGAGCTGGGGTTGCTTAGCCTGGAGAGGAGGAGACTGAGGGGTGACCTTATTGCTCTCTACAACTACCTGAGGGGAGATTGTGGACAGGCAGAGGTTGGTCTCTTCTCCCAGGCAGCCAGCACCAGAACAAGAGGACACAGTCTCAGGCTGCGCCAGGGGAGGTTTAGGCTGGATGTTAGGAGGAAGGTCTATACAGAGAGAGTGATTGCCCATTGGAATGGTCTGCCCGTGGAAGTGGTGGAGTCACCATCATTGGAGGTGTTCAGGAGGAGACTTGATGGGGTACTTGGTGCCATGATCTAGTTGTTTAGGTGGGTTGGATTGGTTGATAGGTTGGACACGATGATCTTGAAGGTCTCTTCCAACCTGGATTTATTTATTGTATTGTATTGTATTATTATTGTATATACACACATAACCATACGCCATTGAATTCAGCGTATAATATCTAGTTCTTGGAGGGCTGTTTAAGGTGTATGTATGCAGACAGATTTTTTAATAATAATCATAAAGAAAAATTTTCCACCTCTACTTCATAAAAATTAGTTCAATTCAATTGCACATACAACAAAAAGAATATCCTGCACAGCTGTTTTCTAGAGTTTTACCCATGTACAGATGAAGGAAAAATCAATAGGACTGTTTTCACAAATTAACATAGATTATGATTTTCTAATTTTCCTTTTTTTTTTTGCATAGTAAGATATTTAACAAAATTAGTTACAATTTTAAAGATATCTCATTTACCAGTAAATGAAACACTGACATTTGCTGCCAAACTATAAAACATTGAGAGACTCCAAATGTTGAGACTGGTGTTGTGCTTTAGATTTGTTATTAAAACTGTATTTATAATTCAAGGATGTCTTAGCTGTTGCTGAGCAGAGCTTACACAGCATCAAGGCCTTTTCTTCTTCTTCCACCACCCCATCAGTGAGTAGATTGGGAATGCACAAGAATTTGGGAGTGGATGCATCTGGGACATCTGACTCCAACTCACAGAAAAGGATATTCCACACCAGTTGACATTGTAGTCAGCAATAAAAGCTGGGATAAGGAGGAAGTGGGGGATGTTCAGCATGATGGTATTTATCTTTCCAAGTAACTGCTACATGTGTTGAAGCCCTGCCTTACTGGAAATGGGTAAATACTTGCCTGCCAATTAATTCTGTATTTTGCTGTGTTTGTGTGCAGAGTTTTTGCTCTATCGATTAACCTGTTGCAATCTCAACCTATGAGTTTTCTCACTTTTACCCTTCCAACTCTTCCCTTTCCTGCCATAGGGGAGTGAATGAACCACTGTGTGGGCTTTAGCTTGCTACTGGGATTCAATCTCAACACCTATCAACACAAAGTATTGTTTATCTATAAACTAGATTTACTTGTAAAATCTAGTGGTCAAATGATTTAAAATATTTTGAGGCTGATAAAATCTAAGTTCCATACTTAGAAACAGAAATAAAATCATGACTCGATTAAGAGGCAATAAAAGAATGAGTTTAGGGGGAAGGGCACCCTTGCCATTTAAGCCCACCTAGCTGGCAACACAGCAGGAGCAGCTGTTTGCTCACTCCTACTCTCCTGTGGTGGAACAGGGAGGAGAAACAGAATGTTCAAAGGTCAACACAATGAACAGAGAGTGCTCACTCACCGATTATGGTCACAGGCAAAAGACAGACTGGAGGAAACAAAATAAATTAACCAATGAAACCACTGCCGGTTTACCAACTGAATCAGAGCAGGATAGTCATAAATGCAACCAGATCTTGAAAACACCTTTACCAGCCAGTCCCTTCTGCTGGGGGACCCTTCGCTGCAGGTGGGATTCTTCACCATCATTAATCTCTAAGGGCTGCAAAGGCTCAGTTTACCATCTCACCATGTACTGAAGGGGGAATGGCTTCACTGGTATGCCTGCCCTGCTCCTTCTACATTGCCCTGGGCATCTGCATGGTTTTCTCTATCAGCTCTCACTGTTTTATAAAATAAAAAAAATTCTAAACCAAAGGAACTTGCCTAACAGGATTTTCCTCTCATAAGTATGTTATCGCAGAGGTGCTGTTTGGCCTTGGCCAGAGGAAGGTCAGACTTGGAGATGGGGGAGCTTCTTGATGTGTCTTGCAGATATAATGATGGCAGCCCCCTGCCCCACTGCTGAAATCTCTCCAGATACAAAAACCATCAGAGGCAATTCACGGGCACTGTAGGTTGGAAAAAAAATTATATTGAGGAGTCTACTATGTTAAAGAAGATATGCCTTAGATGCATGTTAAAGCATGCAGTTAAAAACATAATGCCCAGCTATGAGCATTTGACTTTAGTTAACCTGTCCCTTCAGAGGATGTCGCAGATTTTAAAAAATGAGATTTTAGGCCTGAACATAGGTAAGAAATGGGGGGGAATGGAGGCAGGTCCCTCTCCAGCGATACAGGAGAGGCAGGCGAGCCCCCTCCCAATCCCCCGTAGCCTTTCCAGTTGGCTCACACACAGCAAGTACAGGGCTCTTGAAACAGAGGGCCGGATGAATGAGGATGAAGATTATTGTCCATTCACGCAGCTACCCAGGACCTACCTAGGACATAGGACTAGTGCAAACAAGAATAAAAGAAAGGGGGTAGTAGTAGGGGATTCCGTTCTCAAGGGAACTGAAGGCCCAATTTGCAGGCCAGATCTATCCTGCAGGGAGGTCTGCTGCTTGCCTCGGGCATGGGTTAGGGACATTTCTTTGAGACTCCCCCGTTTTGGTGTGATCATCAGACTATTACCTACTGCTGGATATGCAGATTGGGAGTGATGAGGCAATGCACAGGAGTACAAAAACAATTAAAAGAGACTTCAGGGCTTTGGGGAGATTGCTTGAGTGCTGGGGAGCACAAGTGGTGTTCTCCTCAACCCCTCTAGTGACAGGAATCAATATCAAAAGAAACAGAAAAATTGATGTGATTAACACATGGCTTAGAGGTTGATGCCACCAACAGAACTTTGGGGTTTTTGACCATGGGGAAGTTTTCTTGGCACCGGGTCTACTGGTGACAGATGGAGTTCATCTGTCCCGTAAGGGGACAAAAATCCTTGCATGTGAGTTGGCTGGGCTCATAGACAAGGCTTTAAACCAGTTGTAAAGGGGTGTGGGGATGTAACTGGCCTTGCCACTGAGAACTCTGGGTGTAGTAGCCCAACGCTTGTGGAGCAGTGTGTTGGCATCTTAGATAACGAGAAGGTCTGTCCCCTCTGCAAGGTTGAAAACTATGTACTCAACTCCCTCTCTGAGATGTTTATACACCAATGCACACAGCATGGACAATATACAGGAGGAGCTGGAGGCCATTGTGCTACAGGGAAACTGATACAGCAGCCATCATGGAAACTCTTACAACTGGAGTGCTGCAATCAATGGGTACCAACTTTTCAGAAGAGATAGGCAAGGAAAAAGAGGTGGTGGAGTGGCCCTCTGTGTTAGGGAAACATATGAAACTATGCAAACCAATGAAGTTAATGATAGGGTTGAGTTCTTATGGGTAAGAATCAGGAATAAGGCCAGCAAGAGTGATATCATGGTGGGAATCTGTTATAGACCACCCAATCAGGATGAAGAGGTAGATGAAATTTTTTCTAAGCAGTTGAGAGAAGTTTCACAATTGCTACCCCTTGTTCTTATGGGAGATTTCAGCTTCACAGATGTCTGCTGGAAATATAATACATCAGGGAGAGAACAGTCCTGGAGGTTCCTGGAGTGTGTTCAAGATAACTTCCTAACATGACTGGTGAGGGAGACAACCAGGGAAGGTGTCCACCTGAACCTGCATCTTGTGAAGAGGGAAGAACTTTTGAGAAGCTTTGCTAAACCTTAAACTCTCTCCAGTGCAGCACTGAAATTAAAAATATCTCACTTTTCATTAATGTTATATTAGCATAATAACAGAATTCACAGTTCAGAAATTAGGGATTCTAAAAATAATGAAATTATTTAATTCATTCTGAAATGGAAACTGAATAGTTATTTAAATTGCTGTACACTGATATTTCTGTTTGAGTGGATATAATTAAAAAAAGAGCATGGTTTTGATATTATATTTTATTGACAATGTATTTAGTAGCACCATAAAACTGGCACAGGTGGCCTCTGTATTCACAGCAGTCCTTAACTACAATTATTTATACATAATGATTTAATGGAATAGAAGGCAGTTTTGTGATCTCTGCAGTCTCAAAGTACCATGTGAAGAATTTCAAAAGTGAGTCCTTCCAGATAAATGCATTCATTTTTTTTTGTACCCTCAAGCTTGTTATCTGTTTATCTAATGTTACATTGAGTGCAGTTTTTTTTAAATCTTGAGTTACTCAAGAGCTTAAACTTATACTCCCTATAAACAAATACCACCTGAAAGACTGAATCTTTGAAGTGGACCCTAAACGTGTACCTTTAACTATCAGAAATGTATGCCTAAAGTCTGAATTTCTTGCATGTACTATTTCTACACTAACTGGAAAGGAGACAGGAATCTACACAGAGAGATTAATCTCATCTGTCTTGAAAATTTATCTAAGAAAATATTAATTTCTTGGGAGACATCTATTTCCATAGATAACTAGAGAATCAAGATGACTGACAGCCTAGACCTATGATTTTTAGACAACTGGCACTAAGCAAAAAGAATCTCATCTCAGGTGACTGTGTTGTTGAAAACTACTGAATTTATAGCACATGTACATCAAAATACTGACCTCAGAAAGCAAATTTGTGTGAAAGTAATTCTTGTTTTTCCCCCCCTCAGTAACCAATGAAAAGTAATAGCATTGTAATCAAATTGCAACTGTTAAGATTGAAAGTATTTCTCTATACATGTCTGAATTGCATAAAGCAAAAGAAAAACATCTATTATATTCTTATTCAAGTGTTTTTAAAAGTAAGATTAAAAAGATAAATCATAAAGTTAAATTTCTTGGCAAATAGAAGAAATTATTTTAAATTATGGACATCCACTTGCTTCCATTGAGATTAAACCCTTTATTCAATACACTTCTACTCATTTATGGTTTCTTATAAAGATGAGGATGTTACATTTAGAACAAATCTCTAGGCTCAGGGTGTCAAAGATATTAAACCTGAGTTAACATCTGAATCCCATCAGGAGAACTGATATACAGAAGTTGGACATCTTTGTGGCAGACTGACCTTTGTAAATCTCTCCTTTAGCATGAAATACATTACCAAAGAAATTGTTAGCATCTGAAGTTATTTGGCCTAGAAAATTGTTACCTACAGATTGCATGCTCTTGTGAAATGCTCTAAGTTCTCCACATTTGCTTGCTTTTGCTGCATGGGAACCAACTGTTCTGAATGAGTAATTAATCTATTAGTTAAAACAGAATAAGATGTTGAAAGTATTCTTGCCTTCATTTTTTATTTATGCTTTTTCTTCCCCTTATTGTCCTGCCATAGGTGACCAGTTATTTACAAAAAGAAATGTGAATAGATTAAAAACAGTGGCAGGTGAATCCAGTCAAACTTAATCTCATCTAATCAAGTCACATTCACTTTTCTCTAACAAAGGCTTTAGTCAGATGAAGAAGCCGGAAGGGAGTCAGAGTATGAGAGTGATGATTCATACATATCACTTTTCCATTTGAAAATTAAGCTTATGAAGCTTTCACCTACGTTTTTTATGTAAGGAAAAGAGAGACTGTATTTGTATTAAAGTTATCCTTTGGTTTAAAATTGAAATAGTGGATTCATTTAGGTTATTTGGCACAATTTGCATTATCTTCTTTATTATCTGTTTATATATATATATATAAAAATAGCAAAATTGATCTTTTGGTCCCATTTATCCTACAAGAGTTTTGCTGTAGGGATAACTCATAAACTACCCTGAGATCCCTTTATTTCTTTTTTTTTTTTTCATCCCAAACAACACAATTGCAATACAGAATTAGGACTCATCCAGCCTTAGCTCATTTGTTTTCCAGAGACTCTCATAGCCTCCAGGCTAAAAACTTGTGGAGACTACACCCTGTTCTAAGGAGTTACTTCCTCTTCAGAAGCAGCCATGAAATGCTGAATTGACATTGTACTCTACAGACTTTGAAGTACACACCATTGCCAGAAGTGAAATCAGAACTCCACCCACTGTACACTTCATGGTTCAAATGGACACTGCAGAAGGGTAGCTTGTGTTGATGTAATATATGAAGTATTTTAAGATGGTGATACATGGTTATTGTAGTAGTGATGACAATGTCTTTCTGGGGTATGTTATTCTAGATGGTTGAGATTGAAAAAAAATGTATGTATGAATGAGAGATTCTAAATGATGGATCACTTAAAAAAAAATCAGCATCTTCAACCCTTTATTGCTCATCCTTTCCTTGAGCTTCATATTGAAAAATTTAAGTACTTTTTATTGTACAGATTTTATATATAACTCCTTTCATTAGTGGAATTAATTAACTTAGGGTGTTTAAAGCACCCAGCAAAATAAATATTGATCTCTTCATACACAGTTCCATAATGTCATCTTTGAGTATAATGGACTGTGTCTTCAAACAACATTCCAAAAATAGAACAAACCCAGGCATGAGGGAATATTCATTATTTATTCTCTCTTATGGTTACCAGAAAATAGAATGATTATTTTATATTTGCTGAGTGTGGTGAAAAATAACATATCCCAAAAAAAGGACCCCTTTGTTATTCAAAATATTTGCTCTAAAAACCTGTTGTCTGTAATTAATCATACAATGAAACAACTGATTTAATGCACAGGTTTTGGAACTACAGGAAACTGCAAAAGTTGTAAGGATAAATGCAAGAAAAACTAGTGAATTAAGTGGTAGGACAAAAAAGATGTCTAAGAAGAGGAGACTCAGGGGTGACCTTATTGCTCTCTACAACTACCTGAAGGGAGGTTGTAGCCAGGCAGGGGTTGGTCTCTTCTCCCAGGCAGCCAGCACCAGAACAAGAGGACACAGTCTCAGGCTGCGCCAGGGCAGGTTTAGGCTGGATGTTAGGAAGAAGTTCTCTACAGAGAGAGTGATTGCCCATTGGAATGGTCTGCCCAGGGAGGTGGTGGAGTCACCATCATTGGAGGTGTTCAGGAGGAGACTTGATGGGGTGCTTGGTGCCATGGTCTAGTTGTTTAAGTGGGTTGGATTGGTTGATGGGTTGGACGCAACGATCTTGAAGGTCTCTTCCAACCTGGTTTATTGTATTGTATTATTATCTATGCCACATTTCTTTCAACCAACTGGCAGAGAGAATCAATGTTTTTCTGGTACCTTAATGAACTTCAGAAGGTACTAATTGAAGGGTTAGAATGTAGAATAGCAGGCAGGAAGAGCTGGCAATAAACTAATGAAGTAGTCTCAAACAAAACAGAGTAACTAAGAAAATTATAGGAAACAGGAACAGATTAGAAGAGATCAGTAATTAGAAAGTGTAATGGTGGAGAGGAAAGTTGATTTGAGTGGTATGTGCAGAAAAGAGCTGTGAAAAAATTGTTGTAACCCTTGTTGTGGGGTGGTTTTTTGTGTGTATATATTTTTTTCTTTCTCTTCTCTCCCTCCCCTCCCCTTTCCTCCCCCCCCCCCCTTACACATGATTATTTCCTTACACATGATTAAAGTAGATTTGGGGTATTAAGATTTACATATTTCAGAGCCTGTGGGAATACCTCTTTTATATCTAGTATCTTTGCTACATTCCAGTTTGGACACTGGGCCATTTTTTTTGAAGTTACATATGGAAACTCTCTGTATTTCCTCTCCTAAACTGCCAAGTAGCCTTGCTTTACGTTGTCAAACAGCTGCTTATTTTTAAATAGTTTGTGAGTCTTTAGTGCAAAGATGGTACACGGAAGAGTCTGGCTCAAATAAATTGCTTGGAGTTGCCAAAAGGAAGTTTTACATGGTGCAAATCACAAAGGTAAAGCCTACACAGCGTTTCTGCTGCAAAGGGTGTGTGGAGGGCAGGGAAGGAAACATATTCAATGCTTTTGAATAAGCTTCTATTTAGGCCTTCACCGGACTTGAACTTCTCTTTGGGACAAGGTAAAAGACTTAGAATCCTTTTGGTGAATCCAAGAGCCAGCATTAGAATGTATTTTTTTTTAAGAGTGGATTTTGATAGAGCTACTCTCAGCCACTCGATAAATAAAAATTTTGAGGTTGTAAAACGGAATAATTAAAAAAAGAATGTTAAAAAAAAATTCAGTGCTGAGGTACAACACTGACCTCCTTAAGTATTTTCCTGGGTAGTGAACTGGGTAATGAATTGTTATATCATCTTTACAATTGTCATTAATGAGAAATTAACCTTTCCCTTAGGAAATAAGACCTGCTGGATGTCATTAGTTAAAGTTGGTAGACTCGCTTGCCAGAACACATTTCTTCTGGCTATACTTGCATAAGCACAAACAGACTTCTTGACTTCTGTGACTGCTTGGCTAGTGCAATAAAATATAGTTATAATCTCAGTAACTAAAAGGGAGGAAAGAGAGTCATAAAATAATTACTACCTTTCTGTTTGTGCCCAAGACATTTTTCTTAGTTTATTTCCTCTCTGTATTTAGTAATCTTTCCACTGTGATGGTTTTAAGACTCATTATTCTTTTTCTGAGTGGTACTTGTTTTCATATTTTCAATGAAAAAAAATTACCCTATTAAGAATGCTGTTGCAGCCTCTTCTTTCACTGTAACTTTTGTTCTTGCCTAATAGCTTTCTCTTCTGCTTCATTCCTCCTATGGTTGATGAGTGTTATAATGGATAGTTTTGAGGGTTACTGGGTGAAGGCAAAGTTCAGGCAGGTTGCCTTCTGAATGACCCTCAGTGACAGTTTTAAATGGAGCAAACAGTTCTAGTAAGGAGTTTAGCCTTACAATGGCTTGCTTCACCATTTGGGGCTTGGGGAGGGAGGAATGCTCTTTATTAGCTAAGACACTGCAGCTAAGCTGCTTGCAGTTCACGTGCCAATGGTCAATTTTAATGGACAGGCTGTGACATTATTCTGAAAGAAGTTAAAATAACATTTTCACAGCCTGAGGTAATATAAGAAGTCTTGCTGTAATAAAACACCCCATCAATACAATATCAGGAGAAAAAGAACTTTTCCATGATAGCAATGGGTATGTAAAAGTAAGAGAATGACATTCTCATGCTTTGCCGTTTGTGCTTGTTGTGGATATTCTAAATCATTTTGTAATACCAATGGTACATCATTTTATGGACAAGATCCATTTAATGCTACAGAGGCACTAATTTCACTAATTTGAATACTGTTTTCCCTCAACACATGGCTGCAAGAAGACACAAAATGCTATCACCCTCTAAGACACTGTAAGTATTTTCTTTTTGCTGCTTAAGACATTGCTTTTGGAAGTTATTTTGTTTGGCTGGGTTTGGGTTTTTTGCTTGGTTGGTTTTTTGTGTTTGCTTTTCAGGGGTTTGCTTGATTATTTAAGGAAATGTTGTTTGATTTTTTTTTTGAGTAAATATTAAAGATGAGAGGGATTATTGACACCTGATTTTGAAACTGAGTGGAAGAATAGGATTATTTGGAAACTGCAAGAAAGTGTTGACACATCAGTGCTGATGTCAGCCACACTGAAATTTTAACAATTTTACTTGTGGGTTGTTTCTCCTGAGCAATATAAATAACAGAACCTATGTAATATGGAAAGATACTCAGTGAAGTATGAATGATGCCTAAACATGTGAATTTCTTTTCACTGGTCTTCTAAAAGGTACGATGTCATTCTAGTTATAGGCTTCTAAACTGGACTCACACTTAGCCAAGCTTTTGTCTGCAAATATTGTATAGCAATTGTCTTGACAATAACTATGCAATCTACTTGCACAGAGAATCACAAAAACATGCAAAGTACCACAACTGGGTCAGAACAATAATATTTAGCATATTTTACTGTATGAATTCATAAGTAATATAAGAATATTTGTGGGACTTGTGTAATTGCCTGGTCCATTACCAGAATACTGCATCATTATTATCCTTACTGATGTGGGCAGGAGTGCACAGGCAATATGGTTAAGAAATACATGCTAGTTTTGTGATCTACGTTACTGAGATGATGCATGCCAGTTATAAAGGAACAATTGCCATGACTTGTTTTCTCAGCCAACTGCATGCTGTTTGGCAAGTTAACAGGGGAGAATTACATGGGTTATATATAATGGAATGTCTGAACAGCTGTTGCAGTGAGAGCAGTCGACAGGTTTGTCAGCTTTTAGAGTAATTAACCCAGCAGGAAATCCATTCCCAGGTGGCTACTGGAAGAAGTCAAGTCTGGTGAGGCAGTGATGGTTGAGAAAATGAACATGGAGATGTATACAAACATTTCTATTTTTATAGCATGACAAACACTTTTCTGAAATTTGTGGGATCAAAACACAAGAATGAAAATACTGATTCAATCCATTTGTCCCTCTGGATCCAAAGCCTGTCTCTATTACTGGTCATAAGCAAGTAGTCAGGGAAGGGGATGGACAAGACAGGCCTATAACTTCCTAATATGCTCTTTACATTTCAACTGATGCAATCTTAGGGGGTTTCTGGAGCCCTCTGTGTCTTCTATCCTTAATCACCCACTGCACTACTCCTTTGTGTGGCCATGAAAGCTTCTCATAAACCTTGTTAACTCTTAGTAAAGATTTCCACAGCTCTGTTGCCCAGCACATGAAAAAAAACACTTCATTTTCTTCACTCTGAATTTTCACTGTATTTGTCTCTGCTCATGCTCTCTTCTTTCACTGGAAGAGGCGATACAATGTCAGCTCCTATGCATTTTCTTGGCCCAGGTGGCCAAGAAGGCCAACGGCATCCTGGCCTGCATCAGAATGGTGTGGCCAGCAGGAGCAGGGAAGTCATTCTGCCTCTCTACTCAGCACTGCTTAGGCCACACATTGAATACAGTGTCCAGTTCTGGGCCCCTCAGTTTAGGAAAGATGTTGATTTGCTTGAACATGTCCAGAGAAGGGCAACAAAGCTGGTGAGGGGTTTGGCGCACAAGCCCTATGAGGAAAGGCTGAGGGAACTGGGGTTGCTTAGCTGGGAGAAGAGGAGGCTCAGAGGAGACCTTCTTGCTCTCTACAACTACCTGAAGGGAGGTTGTAGCCAAGCGGGAGCTGGTCTCTTCTCCCAGGCAACCAGCACCAGAACAAGAAGGCATAGTCTGAAGCTGCACCAGGGGAGGTTTAGGCTGGATGTCAGGAAGAAATTGTTCACAGAAAGAGTGATTTGCCATTGGAATGGGCTGCCCAGGGAGATGGTGGAGTCACCATCTCTGGAAGTGTTTAAAAAGAGACGGAATGAGGCACTTGGTGCCATGGTTTAGTTGATTAGATGGTGTTGGGTGATAGGTTGGACTCGATGATCTCAGAGGTCGTTTCCAACCTGATTAATTCTGTATTCTGCATTCTTCCTCATACTCATGAGCACAATTATCACTCTCATATTACTCTTCTGCCAGTCTGTGGCTTTCTCATCCTGAAACATCCCAGCCTGCATGGAATTTTGCCTTTGAAGGTAGTCATGAAATGAAATTGCATTTGATTGGGTAAGTGGTATGATCACAATCTAATTTTTGCCCACTTCATATAAACTAGCTTATGTAAGCTATAATAGATTAACCAAGAAAGAGAGATATGCTGGATAATGTTTTTGACAATTAGTTACAGAGAAACTCAAGAAAATAAATTAATCCAAATGCCTCAGTGTAATCCTTTGCTATTAATTCAGTCCAAGTCAGCACACTGTAGAGAACCTGCTTTTCATAGAATCATAGAATCAACCAGGTTGGAAAAGACCTCAGAGGTCATCAAGTCCAGCCTATTACCTAATATCTAAACCCTCATCACAATTAAACCATAGCTTCAAGTGCCACTTCCAATCCTTTTTTGAACACCTCCAGTGATGGGGAATTTACCACCTCCCTGGGCAGCACATTCCAAAGGCCAATTACTTTTTCTGTGAAGAATTTCTTCCTGGTATCCAGCCTAAACTTCCCCTGGCACGGCCTGAGACTGTGTCCTCTTGTTCTGTTGCTGGTTGCCTGGGAGAAGAGACCACCCCCCCCCCCCCCCCTCCGTCTGCAACCTCCTTTCAGGAAACTATAGAAAGCAATAAGGTCTCCCCTGAACCTCCTCTTCTCTAGGCTAAACAACCCCAGTTCCCTCAGCCTCTCCTCATAGATGCCTTGTGCTCAAGACCTCTCACAAGCCTCGTTGCCCTTAGGCATCCAAATGTGTACATATAACAATTTTTAATACAAAGTAAGTTAAAATACTTTCAGAGTTCATCATAAAAGTCTTATTAAAAAGATGCAAAATCTTGAAGATATAGCAAAACCAACTACCACATTTTTCATTTTCATACTACATGCAGTGTCATGCTTATTTAATTGTAAATATATTTACATGCGATGCAATGGAATTTTTACTATGCTATTAATTAGTATTTAATGCTTCATAAAAGTATTATGAATCAACCACACATAGTAATATTAGTTTGACTCACAGGGTATGATGCTTTGGCCTCAGATTTTTTTTCACAGTATCACTAAGGTTGGAAGAGACTTGAAGATCATCGAGTCCAACCTGTCACCACAGACCCCATGACTAGACCATGGCACCAAGTGCCACGTCCATTCCCCTCTTGAACACCTCCAGGGATGGTGACTCCACCACCTTCCTGGGCAGCACATTCCAATGGCGAACTACTCTCTCCGTGAAGAACTTTCTCCTCACCTCGAGCCTAAACTTCCCCTGGCGCAACTTGAGACTGTGTCTTCAGTTTTTCAAGAGTACATTGAAGTAGTCTTCAAAGAACATATTTCTCCATTATGTTTTGAATGTGTTCTTACATATTATACTTTCACCTTTTT
The DNA here is from genome assembly GCA_015227895.2 of Colaptes auratus. NCBI lineage: Eukaryota > Metazoa > Chordata > Aves > Piciformes > Picidae > Colaptes > Colaptes auratus. The sequence continues at coordinate 88,342,994 of CM037631.1, read as the reverse complement.
TGTTACATGAAGGGAAACTACATATTTTTTCCTACCATAATTTTTAGGTTAAATATCTTCTTTATTTTAGTTTCTTTTAATAGTTAATTTTAATTTCAATAAAACTAATATGTCTCTGGACTAAATACTAAAATGCAAGTCTCATTTTAAGTTAATTTCAAAGCAGTCATTAAATAACATTTCTTGAGTGGTTAGTATTGGCTCATACACCAAAGATATGTACAAACTTATTTACACCACCAAACATACATAAATATTTTTGCAAGAGTAATCTAATCAAAAATACGGAAGTTTTACTCCACTTGGAGTACTGAGAATGAAGTACTGCCCACTGTAGGATTATATCTATTTCAAGACCATCTAAGGAAATGTTAAAGTAGACTGGTGAAGTTTTCATTGGATGGAAAAAGGGAAACATAACCCCAATTTTTAAACAGGGAAAAAGGGAAGAACTGGAAAATTGCAGGCTCTTCAGTCCCCCTTCTGTGACTGGCAAGATTATAGAGTGGATCCTTCTGGAAACTATGCTAAGGTACATGAAAAATAAGGAGGTGACTGGTGAGAGCCAATAGAGCTTCACTAAAGACAAATAGTGCTTGTCAAATTTGGTGGATAAAGCATTGGTGGCTAAAGGAAGAGCAAATTACATCATCTACCTGGATTTATGCAGAGTATTAGGCACTATCCCATATAATAGCTTTGTCTCTAAGTTGGAGGGACATAGATTTGACATGTGGACCACTCGAGAGGATAAGGAATTGGGTAAACAGCTATACTCAATGAGTTGTGGTTGATGGCTTGATGTCTGGGTGGAAAACAGTGATGAGGGCCTTCAGAAGCCCTTGCTGGGATCAGTTTGGTTACGTCAACAGCGGGATCAAATCCAACCTCAGCAAATTTGGCAATGCCACCAAGCTGAATCCCAAGTGAAGGGATACCCTCCAGAGGGAGATTGACAGGTGAGAGGTGGGTGTCCATGAGAATCTCAAGACCAAATACAAGCTACTGTATCTGGATTGGGGCAATCTCAAACACAGATGTAGAATGGGCAATGAGTGGATTGAGATCAGGTCTGTGGAGAAGGATTTGGGTATTAGTGGATGAAAAATGGAATTTTGTGATGGGGTTGAAGCATAGAACAAGTTGTCTAGAGACATTATGGATGTCCCCTCCCTGAAGTGTTTAAGACCTGACTGAATGGGATGTTAAGCAACCCGATCTAGAGGAAGGTGTCCCTGCCCATGGCAAGGAGTTTGGAACCAGATGACTTTTAAGGTCCCTTGCAACCCAAACCATTGTATCATTCTACAATTTACTATTCAAGAAAATGACTACCCATCATCAAAACCTTAAATGGTATGACTGTGCCAAACAATTTTGGGTGAATGTTTCATATGCATTTATCAACCATTTTTTATGCTGGGGGTTAGACAAAGTGAACTTTGAGGGTCCTTTCCAAAGCAATTCAATCTGTGACTACATATGAAATATTATTTTACATGAAACACGTGTATTTTATGAATTGTCAAACTAAGGGAATAAAAGGAATATCAATCAAAGGTATGTGTTGTTATACTGACATATTAAAACATATTATTTGGAACTTTTCACAGACAGTTTTTAGGTTGCACATATTTGAGATGGACCTCATGATACTATTTGAAAAATACCTCAATTTTTATTAATGAATGCAGTGGGGTTTGTATAGAAGGCTGAAGGCTGGAGACTGGGATATGTGAAATCACTTTGCAGTAATTGTAGTTCAAGTAATTGATTTCTAAGAAAATTGGATTCAGGTTCTTAGATTTCCCTTGCACATTAGGCAAATGTCGAGATCGAGAAGGGATACAGTTGCTGCAATAATAAATATTGCAAAACCTAAATTTCTGGTTCCTGTCCCACAGCTACATCCATATTTAAATTAGGTGCATAATATACTTTTATAATGTAAAGGAGAATTAGATGCCTCCGAAACATGCCAGAAAAACAGTTTTGTGCTGCAGGCTTCAGGCAGCAGCATTAATCTACATGGTTTGCAGACTGTCAGACAGCTTCCTTTCATAGCAATGATTCCCCTATATTTTTCTATTCTGACATCAGTATTACCATGGTATCTAGATGTATATCCACATTGTGGCACATAAATTCATATGAACTCTATGTATCAAAACAGAACTAAATGCACTGCTCTTTTTTTTTTTTAATAAAGAGAAAAATATGCATGACAATCACCTAATTAATTGTATTTTGCTCTATAGCTACAAGGAGTCTTGAAGTATTTATCACCAAAAAGCAGGGGCACTGAATGAGAACACATTATTTTCCTTAGTGTCCGTGGTCTATTTTTATACACATTACTAAAAATCCAGTACAGAAATGAAGCAGAAAGGTTTGTAAGACCCTATATCATTATGTTGGCCTGGCATTCCTGGCAGAAAAGTAGGAAATGAAATGTCATTACATTCTGTGAACGAAAAGTACTTTAGGCCTCCGGTGCACTGATTTATTATATTCTTTAGGGATCTTTGCTTTCTGACTAATTTTTCCATTAGCAGCTCAGCAGCTTTTGGAGAAACTTTCTTATGTTATGGGTGTATTGATTGCAACTTTACATGAAAAATATCCTCTTTTCTGTTACCACCTCATCCTGTTGTGCTGAGCAACCTTTAACAAGCTGCATTTCATTTCTCTTTTTTGCTTTATATTGTGCCATATTTTGCTCACACTTCGTTCTTCTATTACGTATCTGATATTTATTTATCCAATACATTTGGAGTCATCAGTATTTCTGCCTCAGACACTCATAAACCGAATTCAAAGTATTATTAGACTTGGAGTTTTGTGTTTCAGTTTATAATACCTGAGATAATCTCTTTAAATATAACACGACTCAAAGTCCCCTGGCTTGTTTAATGTTGAGGTGTCTGGAAGATGCAATAACTGAGAGTAAACTAGGTGGAGATACTTGATGGAAGATAAGGAAAAACAGCTTGAAAAAAAGGAAAGGAAAAAAAAAAAAAGAAAAAAGATGCCACATTGAAAGGAGAACAAGACCAAATGGTAGTCAACAGGAAAAGGTGATAGCTGGCTGCAAAACAGCTAGAAAACTTCTATAGTAGTTAAGTTTCTTGTTGATTTGGTTCCCTGCTTTTTGACAGGAGTTTGGGTGAGTTTCTTGTTGATTTGGTTCCCTGCTGTTTGACAGGAGTTTAGGTGAGTCTGGGGATAAAATTACCAGCAAGAACGCTCTGAGCAACAGCGCAATTTGGAAAACTGAGAGTAAACACACCTTAGGCATCTGAGTATGAAGAACCTTCTGAATTGTACAGAGAAATACAAAATATAATTGAGCATCTACTTCAGGGCACAATCTCTCATGAGAAAATACTGAGCCTGGGGAGGTGCTACTGAGCAGAATTGATGATCCAGGGCATAAGAAAGACTAGGATGACCTTTTTAGTTTTAAATAAGCTTCTCCTTTCACTGAAAAGGTTTGAAAATCAGACAAAATTATTGGAAAGTAAAAAGCACCTGAAAGATATATGCTACCAAAACAAGCCACACAAAACAAGCAGAAGGAATCTTGTGTGAGGATACAGTTCTTTACATGGTGTCCAGCTGCTTCAATTTGATGTGTCAGTAGCTGCCAGAAGTTTGGCCTGTGTTGCTGATGCTGTGTGATTAGCATTATTGTTTTAAAGAATATAGAAAAATTGTGTGGTAGAGCATTCTATTTTGGAGTGTAGAGAGTTTTCAAAACCTGAACCTAGCACTGCTGAGTTCACCACTGCACCACATCCCTAAGCAGTATATCTAAACATCTTTTGAATACCCCCTGGGCTAGGGGCTCCACCACTTCCTTGGGCAACTAATTCTGATGTTTAATAACCCATTCCATGAAGGATTTTTTCCTGATGCCTAATCTAAACCTCCCTTCATGCATCTTAAGGGCATATTTTATGGAAAGAGAGGAGGAAACTTGCCCCATAAAACCAATCTCATGTGACAACATGAGGGAAACAAGCTGAGAAACTACTCTCTTTATATCTAATTCACATCTCTAGTTAAATGTAGCAGATGAAGTAAGGCAGTTATTTTACAGGTTGTACTGATGGTAGGATATTAGTAGATAAAATAAGTGCATGCATCTTTTACTGGGCTTTATTTTTCTGTTTTCAGAATAGTCCAATTCTATGTTTTAACAGCTCTGCCATTATTCTGTTGATCAGCTTCAGAACTGGGGGAGTCTCCTGTGGGAACCCAAGGGAGTGGTCAAAGGAATGTTTACCTGGCCTTCATGTCTACATGGGAACCTGATGCATGATAAGAGATCTCAGAACCATGTAAGAAAGGATGGGAGTGTGAAAATAACAAAATGCTGTATAGATTAAGTGAATGGGAAAGTAGTTGGGGAAAAAAAGGTCTGGTAGAATAAGAATGTAAACAGTGAGTAAAAGGATTCACAGGCTGTGGGAAAGTGAAGAAAAACATGTATGAACTTTTCAATGCCTAGTCACAGAATCTGCAACATGGGGCCATTTGGCCTGCCTGTGGCCATGGTCACCTCTTCACAAACTGGTCTATCAGCTTGTATTTCATCTCACTGTGGTGGGACTAGCTGGGTCAGGCCCACTCTATTTTTACAATAGTCAATAATGAAACTGCAGTGTCCTCCTCTGGATGAGGCCTCTGTGGCCTGCCCTAGATGATACTGCTTTGGCAGGGGGTTTGGACTAGATGATCTCTAGAGGTCCCTTCCAATTCCTAACATTTTGTGATTCTGTAATTCTTCCATTATCAAATAAATAAATAAATAAATAGATGAGTGTAAGCAAACAGATCTCCCTCCTGGAAATCAGTTTTCTTCTTTACTAGCTCTATAATTTCTAGTTTAAATATCACATACTCTCTGTAGAAAGACAGGTGTGCATAGTCCTGTTCACCTGAAATATATTGCACTCCAAAGTACTCACAGCTATCTTTATATACACAGCAAGGGCCATCTACCCAGCTATATGACTGCACTGTGGCATTATTTGTTTCACCAGAAAAGGTTTATAGAAACAGAATGTAAAATACAGCAAAAGACAGTTGCTGAAACAAGTTTCCTTCTCCTAGAGGTCACATCTGTAAAGGCTTTTATTTTGTTTTGTTTTGTTTTACTCTTTTTTTATTTTTCCCCCAATGGATAACACCTGTTGAAAGTTTTGTGCTGAAAAAAAAAAAGACATGAACTGGACCAGCAAAAAAAAAAAAAGGAAACACACAGTTTTCTGGCTCTTTTGACCTCCATAAACAGCAGATGCCTTACAGCTGGGGCCTGGAAAAACCATTATGTAAACATAAGATCCACAATAATAGCAGTACAAGTGTGAAGCCTGCAGGCAATTCATATAAAGACGATCTCATGTCAGAAAAGATGAATCTCTAGTTCATTGAGTAAGGTCATCCATTCATGAATGGCATGTCCAAATTTATAAGAAAGTAACAAATGTCTGCATGGGATGGGTAAGGGGGTTTAATGGGAAAAAAAACCCAAAACAACAAACAAACAAATTTTACCTAGCTCCGTAATTCTTTACAAAAGTTACAATATTTTGTACTTTGATGAGTCTCCTCTCTTTCTTATTTCTACCCTCAGTCAGTCAGTGAGCAAAATTACTTACAAGCTTGATAAGCAGTGCATGTAATCATGGTGAATGATAAGATAATGTCAAGCTCCTTGTAGCAACGTAAGCTTTAGATGCTGCCTTTTTTTTCCTGGCTGCAGTTACTTCATTCAGATGCTGATAACTGTGCTTAACCCATCAATCTGGAATCCACCAGGATGATGTGAGTATATAATCTTAAGATATAACATAATGTTAATTATACATCCCATTCTACAATACTCCCACTTCTCTCTTCTTTGTCTCCTATCTCCTTTTTCATATGAATTATTTACTAGGAGGCTTCTTAAGCTGTTTTTAAATGAAGGGCATATTAAATAAATTTAAATGAATTAGACTGGTCTTTTTAACCTTTTTCTCCATTTTATCACCATTCAAATACCAGAAGTTGTTGCCAGTGTTAACCATGGCATTCCTGTAAGATACATCAAGGGCCAGTTACCTTCATGCTCATTGGGGATGGCTTGTGACAACATTTTTTGTGCACTGTTTTTTTTTTTTTCATTTGGTTTGTTTATTTGCTTGTTTTGTTAGCTCTATCAGGTCTAACAATTTTTTCCCAATTACAAAGGTTCCCTGGGAAAAACAGAGAGCTGGAATACAAAAATAGGCATTAGCAAGCAATGTATGAACAAGAAAACTGACAGGTTGTCAGAGCCATGAAAGAGAAAGGAAATCGTTGGCATTCATAATGATATTTCTCTCCAGAATTTGTTCCTCCCTGCTGTGTAAATTAGTCTCAACTTACTGACCTTCAGAGATACTGAAAGATTCCTCTGTTTGATGAGTCTGGCCTTTGAAAAAATCAGAAAAAAGGAAAGAAATAGTTGCCCTGAGGTGATACAATACTTGACAAGGTTCTCACAGACTTCCAAGTTCTGCTTGTCTGAATGAAGCTTGGAAATGTTTTCCTATGTACAGTATAGCTGGTCCCATGGACGTGTGAGATGATAGGAGACCGAAGCAGAATAAGCCAGTATGAACTGTTGCAAACTTTCATGTGAACAATCATAGTTTACTTAATCTTTTGCATTATTCAAGTTTTTACACACTTTTCTGTATGACTTGAATCAGCATGGCATGTAATTTATATGGGTCTAATTCTGGTATCATTGGCTGAGCAGAACAAGAGTACAGGTTATGTGATTTGACCCAAAATTTTTATTGAGTATCTCTACATTCTTCCAAACAGAAACACAGCAGGTAAGGGGTTTATTATGTCCATATTTATAGTTGCAAAGTTTTGTATGGTAGTGATCTTTTATATCTTAAGGCACCAATTCACAGGTACCTGTTGGTTATACCTGAAATATCAGAAAGAGATATCAGAAAACAGCCAGAGCACCTCTGTTATCTTCTCCTGAATGCAAACCTATACCCCCATACTGTGCTGTTTCTTCACAGGTGTGCTTTTGAAGATATAGGTAGTATGATAATTAGTGAACCCCAGCTAAAATATAACCTTAGATTAGAAACAAACTGACAAAACAATCATATGCAGACATAATTTTAATAGGGATTGTGACAGGTTAGGCTGTGCCTTTAAGAGAAGGACATCTGCAGAATTCTCTAGTTGAATGTTTAGGTGTACAAAGGAAAACAATAATTAATTCTAAATGAATTTCATTGGTCAGATGTGAGATGTACCATAGCAAATATCACTAACGTTCTTTCTCTTACTCACTCTAGTTTGTCTGTCTGACTTTTCTCTTCTTGGCCATAGAGCATACAACTGACCCTGGAGTACAACTGATAAGAATAACTAACTTTCTTAACAACTGCTTTGAGCTAACGAATTTTCCTTAATATCTTTTTCTCTCTCTTTCTCCTTTTTCACCTAATTAACTACCAGGGGAAAGGGGAGGAGGGGGAGAGAGAAGTTTTGGGGGGGAACCCGAGGGGGAATCCTCCTTGGGATGATCAGTCTTTGTGTTCTTTCCTGTAAATGCTTGTATAATATTGTAAATACTGTATATTTTGTATATATTCATTACATTTCATTATTGCTTGCAAAATACAGCTTTCCATTCACTTCTCCGGTTGAGTTCAGCTGTGCTTTATGTGGGTGCGGGTGGATTAAACCATCACACCACTATATAAAATAATTGGCTGCCCCATCATGTGGCTCGGAATAATTGCTTTCCAGAGGCAGGGTGAGATTTGCTTGATTTATTTCTGCTCAGATCAGGAGGCAAAAGATGAAGGTCCTGTGGATTTTTAAACATCTGATGCTTTAGCCCACACACACTAACAGGGATTTAATATTAAAGTTGGCTATGAAGCATAAACACACAACTTCTTTGTTCAGAGAAGACAAAACTATGAGAAGTTTTCACAGGGTAAAGCATTAGAGATAGTTGTTCTTCACTGTAAAAGTAAGTGATAAGTCCTTCTACTCAGGTGTCATTGTTGGTGGAAAGTGAAAACCAGTACTTTTAATTAGAATGAAAGCACTGATATAGGAATATCTTTCAACATTATAGAGGAAGTGAAGCAATAGAAAGTCAATTTTGCTAATAAAGCATGTGTCCTTGAAAGCTGCAGCATATGATAGGCCTGCTGTAACTGTTACATGGACTGCACATGAAGTTTTTGGATGATCTTGAGGTGGAAAAGATTAAAGTTTGAAGAAGGCTGCTTAATTAAACAGACTTTTTTTTTTCTTTTTCATCCCTATCTTTCCTCATGAGGGAATGTTTATAATATCTTGGGAGGACCTGGCATTCATGATTCTCAGGTCAGTGCATCATTATCATCAAGCCAGGCCTATGACCTTGTCTGATCTTGGTGTCTCTGTCCCCAGGGGGATGTTCGGCATCCTATGGCTGGCATGCTGTGGTGCTGCCTGGCTGCTCTGCTCCTGGGAGTGGTGCAACAGACTACTACTGCCCTGATGGACCACCTGAGAGCCCCTGCCACTCCTGGCCCAAAGCTGACAGTGAGCTGCTGGCCCACACAACACTCAGACAGTGATTGTTGGGCCATTTTATCTAAAGGAAATTAATTAAACCAGAACTTAGTATAACTGGGGGTTGTCATTTTTGTAGGAAAAGTGACTTGCAATGCCTAGACACCTGTTGTGAAAATATCTACTCATAAATTCTGATTTTTTAGTAACTCTATCAGAAGTCTTATTAAAATAAAATAAGACTTTTATCTTTCCCAAGTTCTCTTCCTCTTCATTAAAATGCTTGTTTGTGTCATTCAGTCAGATTCATGTGTTACACTTCACCTATGGATAAAAGGGATTGACACATGAGTGGAAGGACAAGACAAAACAGAATGATTTATTCCAAAATAGTAATAAATTTAAGGCTACTCATTGTTCAGAACTTACACTCAGAATTAAAATTTTGCCAAGGGAAATGCTGAAAGCCCCATCCCTGTGTGTATTTAAGGCCAGGCTGGATGTAGCTCTGGTCAACCTGATCTAGTGGAGAGTGTCCTTGCCCATGGCTGGGGGGTTGGAACTAGATGACCCTTGGGGTCCCTTCCAACCCTGACAATTCTGTGATTCTGTATTTATGAGAACACTATAAATGTCCATAACTTCGAACAAAGTATAAAGAGACCATCATTGTACAATGCAAAAAGTTTCATTTTTTCCCTTTTTTTTGTCCCCTATTTGCTTTGGGGGAAAAAAAAAAAGTCAAAAAGGTATAGGGAGCTTTGATTCCTTCCTTAAATCTCAAACAGATCCAGGAACAGAAATGACTTTGATTTTTACCAGAAACCTCTAAGAATATAGTTCTGGACAAAGGAAATACATCTAATAGTTTGGCCAATATGTCTGTCCTCTATGTTTGCAGAAATTATAACTGGAATTAACCTTGAGAATCATGTAAGTGATCCCTTCACTTTCAAATTAATTATGTCCAAACTAGTCCTACCAAATATTTGTTAAATCTGTCCTTAAGAACTTCCTGTAATGGAAAAGTTTTTCTTCTTCACTGTGGACACTAAGAATAAATTATTCCCTTCTTTGCAACAACAAAGACTATGTCCTTAGTCTTCAACAGACTAAACAGTCCTCATACCTACAGTCATTTTTGTAGGTCATATTTCCTGTACTCCTTTACTTCTGCATGTTCTCGTTACATGCTCTCTGGATTAGGAGCAAAAGGGAACTTTTTTCTTCCTTCCCCCCTACCTGTTTCTTTAGTCCTAATGCCCACATTTGTACATTTCACCACTTGTCCCTATTTCTGCTGCACTTTGATGTTTAGTGATTTATGTTAAGATTAGAAATTATTGGAGATGGGCTGAAGTACTCTGCTTAAAATTGCATGGCATTGTGATAGCTAGCCTCTGTTTAGTAAACCTGTGAAATTTTCCACCAAGCTGTAGTTCTACATTATCACTTCTTCATTTGTACCATGTGTCCTATGTAATTGTAAAAACCATCTGAGCCAGTGCTTCTTGCTGCCCACAGGATATAGCTTTCTTTTAACCTTAAAAAAAAAAAAAGTGAACAAAAATAAAATAATAAACCCAAAATCCAACCAACCAAAAAAACCCCACCAACCCAAACCCAACCAAACCCAAATCCAAAACAATGATAAAACCTTACAAAAATCGTATTGCTCTAAAGTGGTTTATTTCAACATTGTCTCATTGTCCAAAGGCTATAAACTAAATCAGTTGATGATTTTTTTTTTCTTTTGGCTTTTTATTTTTCCCCCCCAATACAATTCTGGGAACTAAGATTTGGCTATAAGATCAGAGAGTTTGTTCCCTTCCTTCCTTCCCTCTCCTCCATTTTTTTAAAGCTGCATACTATGTTCTTCTGCTCCGAAAACTCCAAGCTGTCCTCCAAGAGTTCTCAAAGGTAATAGCAAAAGGCTCTGAGATTCCTTTGATAAATTCATTGTTCCTCCAGGTGAGTTTCATTAGATTGAGTAGTCTGAAGTGATCCACTCAGTGTATAAACACCAGTGTTAAAAATGAGGTTAAAAAATGTATTCACACCTTATTTATATATTTTGCACAGCTCCTGAATGATCTTGAATCTTAATAGGAGCTGGCTAACAAAAGTGAGATTTTACAGCCTCAGAAGAGCTTTCCTTCTTTAGTGATTGCACAAGAGCCTTAAGAAACTTGACATCTCTGAATTCACCATGAAGCCGAAGCTGAAAGCCAGCACTGGAAGCATGTGAGACAAACTGTATTGCTCATTAGCCACTTGTCTCTGGGGTGCAGTTTCACAATTAGTTTCAGTCCCTTTAAACCACACTGGTGTGAAAAGACATAATTCAGCCCTGCCCTTGTGTGCCTTTTGGGAACTAGCACAACTTCTATTTTAGAAAAAATATGGTCTTATGTTGATGTGAACTGACTAAACCAAACAGTGAGAGTGTGAGGCTCTCAAAGCAGTATTTTCCACTGTAATGACAGGTGAAGCAATTCTTGCTGGGTTCCTCCAGAAATGTTGAATGCAACCACCTCTGCTTCTCCCTCTTAGGCGCTGGTAAGACCGGCAGCTGCATGCTATCACATGTAAATATGCCTTAATGCTCAGTTATTAACTCAGCAGTGTGAGGATGGTGGGTGTACCCATGTCAACAGAAAGCTTTCTGAGGAAGAAATAACAGTGTCTACTAGAGGAAAAGGTCATGACTTTTTTATCCTACTAAAATTGGAGTATGTCCACTTAGTAAATAGATATGTTCTCCAGAATAAATTTCTTGTGTGTTTAATCTATGATATGATATATATGATAATTTATGCATCTGAAGGGTGATTATACCAATGTCTGGTATGGGTTTGTGAAAAGGGAAAATGAAGATAAATTAAAAATTCCTTTGAATATGTACCATGATAACATCAGAATATGTGGTAACAAAGCTGATATATTTTCACACTTTGAGATGAATGTACAAGTATATACTGAAGCCACTCAGATGGAAAGAAGATTTGTGGGAAGGATAAAGGAGCACTGTTGGACACCAAGTCAAAAATGAACCAGCAGTGTACCCATGCCGCAAGGAAAGGCTAATGACAACCAGGGTTACATTAGACAAATGACTGGGTTGAGGGTGGTGATCCCTTTACTCAGCACCAGAAAGGCCACATCTGGAGTAATGTGTCTAGTTCTCAGTACAAGAGAGGTGTGGTCTTTGTTGAAAGAGTCCAACAAAGGGATACAACATGTTGAAGGGAGTGGTGTATATCTTCTGTGAGGAAAGGTTGAAAGACCTGGGACTGTTTAGAATCATAGACTCATACAATCATAGAATCATAGAATGGTTTGGGTTGGAAGGAACCTTCAAAGGTCATCTAGTCCAACCATGCTGCAGTAACCAGGGACCTCCTCTACTAGATCAGGTTGCTCAGAGCCTTGTTGAGCCTCACCTTGAATATCATCAGGGACGGGGCCTTGCCTACCTTCCTGGGCAACCTCTTCCAGCGTTTGACCACACTCATGGTAAAGAACTTGTTCCTAACACCCAATCTACATCTGCTCTTTTCTAATGTCAAACAATTGCCCCTTGTCCTATTGCTGCAGGCTTTTGTAAACAGTCCCTCTCCAGCTTTCTTTTAAGCCCCCTTCAAGTACTGGAAGGCCACTGTTATATCTCCCTGGAGCCTTCTCTTCTCCAGACTGAATAAAACCATCTCCCTCAGCCTGTCCTTGTAGCAGAGGTATTACACCTCTCCTGATCATCTTTTTGGCCCTCCTTTGAACCCATTCCGTCCATATAATTCCTGTGTTAAGGGCTTCAGAGCTGGACACAGTATTCCAGGTGAAGTCTCACAAGAGGAGAGCAAAGTGGCAGAATCACCTCTCGACTGGAACAGATGATCTTCATAAGTCCCTTCCAACCTCAGCCATTTTGTGATTCTGTGAGTCTATGAAATTTCTCTTTCAGAATTTTCTGGTTTATGTCAGTGCAAAACCAGGGAGTACTGTGAGTATTTTCTTATATGTCCCAGTATGAAGAAAAGGGAAACTCTGAAGCCATAGGAATTGTTTGTTGAAGATGAGTTACTCTGCAGTGTCTCAGTGAGCAGTTAATCAAGCTCTTGGGCTTCCACTCTTGAAAGTTAGTTTTCATTAAGTAGACCCTGATATCCCATGCACAGTTTTCAAAATAGTTCTGAATTCTCATTTGTTTGAATAATTTATAATGAGTCCTCAAACACAGTCTCAAATATTTGACTAGCGTCAGTTGGAAAAGAATATTCACAAATATGTCAGGTTTTCATTAATCAAAGCATGAATGGATAGTGGGACAATGCTGCTCATCTTAGGAGACATGGTAAATAGTGTTTCTCACTAGCTTTTTCCAGTTCTAACTGCTTGTGCTCTTTGCAACGTTTTTTCCACTAGATGGCACACTGTGCTTCAAAATAGACATTTTTGGGTTTATTTTTTTAACTGTTTATATAAACGGGCACAGAATGACAACTTTTGTGATAAATACCCTGCATTTTAAAGACTCAAAGTAGCAAAACGAATATAGGTGCACATACTCTAACCACCCATTAATGAAACGGATGTATAAAACATGGAGCTGTCACCGCTGTTTAAATTTACACAGATACATATTGTAACTGTACAAGCTATGAACTGAGACACTGTCATTAAACCAAATGAGGTAACGATACCATTCTGTTACTTCTGTAATTTCAAAGATTACTTAAGCAAATAATTGTCATTGTCCTTTTTAGGCTTTGTTAGTTTACTGTTATGTAAAAATAATGTGTAAAGACAAACAAATATGGGCCACGAGGATGATCAGAGGGCTGGAGCACCTCTCCTATGAGGACAGATTGAAAGAGCTGGGGCTGTTCAGTCTGGAAAAAAGAAGGCTCTGAGGTGACCTTATTGTGGCCTTCCAGTATCTGAAGGAGGCCTACAAGAAGGTTGGGGAGGGACTTCTCAGGATATCAGGTAGTGATAGGACTAGAGGGAATGGAATGAAGCTGGAGGTGGGGAGATTCAAGCTGGACATGAGGAGAAAGTTCTTCACCTTGAGAGTGGTGAAGCCCTGGAATGGGTTGTCCAGGGAGGTAGTTGGGGCCCCATCCCTGGAGGTGTTTAAGCCCAGGCTGGATGAGGCTCTGGCCAGCCTGATCTAGTGTGAGGTGTCCCTGCCCATGGCATGGGGGTTGGAACTAGATGATTTCGTGGTTCCTTCCAACCCTGATTGATACTATGATTCTATGAAATCTTTCTCGTTAAGTTATATTGAACATTATATTCTGTTTATGAATTGTCTCATCGTTTTATAACTTTATGACATAAAGTTATGAGCTGGTCAATCATTTTAATATTTAAGCTTTTGTTAAATCAAGTTAATAATCTGCTTTCCTAGTGCATCTAAAAGTAGGTTTTTGATTTCACAGAACTCTTGAAGCCCAAATTACTACTGTTTAACATTTTACCTTTTAAATTATAGAGTTATACTGCTGCTGTGAAATGGCTAAAACCATTCCTGACCAGTAACTGTGCCATCAAGTTCAGTATGTGTCACAGATAACAGTCTGTGATATTGGAAGCACTCACCTGAGTAGGAGCATTCCAACTGGGAGGATTCTTCAACACAGTGGGGAATTAACTAGATAAACTATGACACAGAATGAAGAGGGTAAGGCTAAATCGAACTCTGAGGTAGGAAGACAAGTGTCATGAAAGACTGAATATGTACAATAATGTATAACAACCCAAGATGAAAGAGAAAGGAAGGGAAGAATGTTTAAAGAATAAAAAAATACGGACATTAAGAGCTGGAAAGGAGGAAGCTTAAGGACTGGAAATCACAACAATTTATGTATTTTAACATCTCTGCTTGCCCTTCTCTTCCAGCCTGCTGAAATATCTACTAGTCTAGCATTCAGGCCCAAACAGATTTTTATTGCAAATACTGACTACAATATCTTTCAACTATTTCATAGGTAATAAAATTTCCTAAATTTGATGTTGATATTTGTGATTTCTAATTTATCTGTGTATGAGAAAAGCTGTGTTTTCTTTAAAATGCTTTATGGAATGCGTGCATTTAGCAAGATCTGATTTTGCACACGCACCATACTCTCCAGAGTACTGTAAACTTTTTGAGATCAGCAGACCTTAAATGTTCACCACCTCCTAGCATTTTATTACATTTGGTCTGTTTCCTAACACGATTTCTCTATTAGCCACTGATCCTGTTGTTCACTGAACAGTAAAGAATCAGTCTTATTCCACTTTAAAGTGCATAAATGCTGCTTTAGTGATTCTAGAGTGGATATCCTCGGTTGAATTGACAAGGAAATTGAAATCCCACTGATCACACAGGGTTTTTTGGTTGGTGTTTGGTTGGTGGTTTTTTGGTTTGTTTATTTGTTTGTTTTCCCTTAAACTGTTTTTTCCCCCTACTTTCCTAAACAATCCATTGGGCAGACAACAAACATAAGCTAGTAATGAAAACTACTTCTCTTTTGGCTTCCTCACAGTGGGAGACACTAGGTTGCTTCTGCTTGACCTTGGCTGTGGTGGGGTTTTTTTGGCTGATTATCCTAACAAAATAACTCTCTGCTTTTTTCTCTTGTCCCTTCGTGTCAGTGGCGGGGGAGGGCAGGGAGTGGGAAGCTATCAGCAGCTCTCCTGGTTTTAGATCAGGGGGGTTCTTGTGCGGTTTATAAATTGTAAATACCTGTAAATATTGTAAATACTGTATGTTTTGTATGCATGAATTGTATTTCATTGCAGATTGTAGTTTTGCTTGTAAATACAGCTTCATTTGCTTCCAACTAGGCTGGTCTGGCAATTTAATGTTGTGAGGAATTTTCAACCCACCACAATACCTTAGTGGTCTATGCTTTTTACTTGGTTGCAAAGAGAGAGAGAAATATCTTTCAGGTAACCTAAAAGAGAACACAAATTCATGATTTTTTTCCTACAACCAATGAATGAAGAAATAATTAAATAAAGTTTTTAGAAAATACTGGATTGACATGAAACAACTCTCCTTTTTATGTTACCTTTAGTTGTAACATGCTTTCCATTACCATCTCTCTGTGATGAATTACAGTCCTGCTTCTTTCCCCACCTTGTGCTTTATTGAATTAAAACTTCTAATTAAAAAAAACAAACAACCCAAAACCTTAGTGAACAGGACACATTTTTGCCTGTATCTTCCTTTTTTTATTACTACAGCATGAGTTCATTTTCACATGAGTTAATAAAACTTAAGAGGGTCTCTCCTCATTGATCTTTTAACCAAGTAGAAGTTTAGTATAGATTAATCCATTCAGAAAGGGTCAGTTCCATTTTGATAACTATTTTCATGACTCTTAGTCATCTGATGCTCATCTGGAAACTTGTCTATTATTTTCATTGAAATGCTAAACTTTTCTTTTATGTATTGTTACAGGTTGAAGTTTTAATAAGACTTTTTTGGATATGTTTAAGATTAATATTTCAGATTCTGAATGGAAATTAATGGAAAATGTAACAGTAAAAACCCTAAAAGTATTGGTCTGAAGCTGCTGAGAAATAAGAATGTTTGACATCCATGTTATATTTTCCTTCTTGTGAGCTACCTTTGCCACTCTGTGCTGGAATGTGCTGCTTTTTAAAAAAACTCCTTTCTTGAAGGGGAGGAAGCTGGTCAGGTCATATACACATGTAGCACACGTGATCATTTTTTCTGCAGAAGATAATTGCTCCTTGGTGTTTAGCACTACTGTCCCACATGTGTTCTGATGGTGGCATACATGAGTTACATCATCGCTATGCAGATATACTCACTGGTGCTGTTTCTTTGTCTCTCACGGTAGCCCTGGGACACTGTCTTTGGAAAATATGGCAAGATTCTCCTTTTTCTCCCTAATACACTTTGCTTTGACATGATGAGCAGAGATAGAGTGGGTTGTTTACCAGCACAATATTGGAGGACTAGGCCCAAAAGAGCATGACAAAGCAAACATACCTTCATTTTTCATTCCTCTAAACACATGATTTTGCCTACAGCAGTTGCCTAAATAATGTCCATATGACGTTCAGGAAAATTACTTTGAAATGGATTCAAACCATGACAAAGAGTTACATCATTCACAACATGGAGAGTGCTATTCCAGAACTTTGCACAGATTATTTGTTGTAGATCCAGCCTCTCTAACCAGGAGATGCTCAGATCTCTTATCCTCAGAAAACTCCAAGTATTCTTTTAGAGTGGCTGCACTTTGGGGCATAGTTTATCATCACTGTTACTAGATTTTTCATTAGATGGAACACTACAGTGGAAGTTGAAAACAGGCTATTTGTGAGCTCAGTGATACTATGTGCTGCTTTCACTCACAGAATAATACAATTATTTTGGTTATAAAGACCTCTAAGATGTTGACTCCAGCCATTAACCTAGAGCTGTCAAATACACCACTAAATCATAGAGTCATAGAGTAATTAAGGCTAGAAAAGTCTTTTAAGGTCATCAACTCCAACCATAACCCAATTACCATGACCACTAAACTATATTCTGAAGTGCCACATCTACATGCTTCTTGAACATCTCCTGGGATTGTGACTCCACCACCTCCCTGGGCAGCTTGTTTGAATGCCTCACCACTCTCTCAGTAAAAAAGCTTTTTCCTAATGTCCAATCAAAACCTCCCCTCACATAACTTAAACCTGTTTCCTCTTCTCCTATTGCTAGCTACTTGACAGAAGAGACCAACACCAGCTTCAGTACAACCTCCTTTCATGACCCTAAACACCATATCAACACATCTTTTAAATACCCAGGGATAGTGAATCCACCACTTCATAGCACAACCTGTTCCAGTGCTTGACAAGCCTTTCAGTGAAGAAATTATTCATAACGTCCAACCTAAACCTCCTCTGGTAGAACTTCAGGCCATTTCCTCTTGTTCTACCACTTGTTACTTGGGAGAAATGACTGACACCCACCTTATTACAACCTTCTTTCACGTAGCTGTAGAGTGATAAGGTGTCCCCTTAGCCTCCTTTTTCTCCAGCTGAACAACATCAGTTTCCTCAGCTACTCCTCATAAGGCTTGTGCTCATTGCCCTTTTGACATGCTCCAGCACCTTGATGTCTTTCCTGTAGTGAGGGGACCAAACTGAACTCAGTATTCACATGTGGCTGCCTGTACTAAATACAAAGGTGCAACCACTTCCTATTCCTGCTGGCCACACTATTGCTAATACAAGCCAGGATGCTATTTGTGTTTTTGGCCTTCTGTAGATGAGCATTATATTTGCTAACCTCCAGTGAACTGGGAGCTCTCAGGGCTGCTCATGAATGATGGAAAATGTCGTGTGGAGAACTTCCATCAGCTCCTTAGTATCCTTGGCTGGATTCTTCCTGTCTCCATAGACTCATGTGCTAAGTTGTGTGGCAAGTCACTGACCATAACCTGTTGAATTAGAAGGATTTTGTTCTAGTCCTCTCCCCTTTTTCCAGATCAAGATTTTGGATACCTGGAGAACAACTTGGTATTAAAGACTGAGGAAAAGGCATCATTAAATGCCTCAGTCTTTTCCTTATCCTTTGATGTTATGTTTCCTACTTCATCCAATAAAGGATGGATATTCTCTTTAACCCTCCTTTCCTTGCTAATGTAGTTATAGAAACGTTCTTCTTCTTTTTTTCATTTTTTTTAATTGTATTTCTCAGCAGTAGCCAGATTAACTTCTCATTCACATTGTGCAATATGTGATAACAGTCCTTTTTCACCATAACTAGTTTTGATTTTCAGGGCAGCAAAAACTCCAGAGAAAGGTCTATTACATGTCTTCTAGTTTACTGCAACTCTGCTTGCACATGACAGCAACATCTGTGACTGTTCTGGTGATTGCTAGTATTTTCAGTAGTAGAAACATGGAGATTTTCAAATAGTAGCATTTTTTCTTGACAAACGTATTCAGCAAGATAAAATATAAAGCTTGTGGAGATACTGTGTGTTCATCTAGCTGCCTATTAGATATATTTTTCAAGGAAGATGAGTCTCAAGCTGCACCAGGGGAAGTTTAGGCTCGAGGTGAGGAGAAAGT
>CM037631.1:88292648-88323825 GCA_015227895.2 Colaptes auratus | reverse complement strand
ATTTGGAGAGAATGAAACTGTGGAGGTATTACAGAAGTCCAGATATATGGCATTTTGTAGTTCTTCCCTTGTTCACTGATGTAATCCCTCATAAAAGGTCACTAGGTTGGTCAGGCAGGAATTTTCCTTGCTGATTGTAGCCACCTGCTGTCCCTCCACGTGTCTTAGCATAGCTTCTAGGAGGATCTGTTCCATGATCTTCCCAGGACCAGAGGTGAGGCTGATAGGTTGGTAGTTCACACAGTTCTCTTTTCTACCCTTTACATAATGTGTGTAATGTTTCCCTTTTCCCAGCCACCAGGGACTTCACTAGGATATTTGCAAATATCCTGTAAGTGGCTTTGCAACTACATCAGCCAATTCCCTGAGGACTCAGGCATTCATCTTGTCAGGTCCATAGACTTCTGTATGCTCAGATTTCTCAGGTGGTCACAAACCTGACCTGTGGGAACCTGAAAAGGGAATAATTATGGAATGTGTAGGCAGCCCTCCATGTCTATGAGGCCCTGGAGGTGATAAGTGATGTTGTACCTCCAAACCATGTGAGAAAGAGATGGGAGTAAAAAAATTACAAAGTATTGCCTCTTAAAAATGGATGTGAAGGCAACTGGGGAGAAAGGCACCTGGTAAGATAATCAGTGGACTTAATGAGGCAGGCTGTGGGAAGGTGGAGCTGTAACATTCACATATGTCTCAATTAATAGGCACTGGCTCCGTGGGTCTGGGTCATTTGCCCACTCTTCAACAGTGGTCACCTCCTTGCAGCTGGTCTCTGTATTGCTGCTCTCTGTGTTGAGACCACAAAGTCCAGATCCACATATCGCTCAATACACTCAGGAAAAACACCCTGCTCTTCTCTTGCTGTGGGGGTACTTACTCCTCCAGTCCTCCTCTGATGCTTTCCAATTCTTTTGTGGTTTTCTTAGCCAAAGGGTTCAGCTTTACAAAGGCTTACCAGTTACAGTAGAATAGTGATTACCTCTTCCTGGTTTGGTTGGCATTAAGGTTTTATTGTGGAGATGACAAAATAAAACTTTGAACTAATGCACTAGAATCAAGTTCTCCATTTGTAATTATTTTTTCTTCAGTTGTACACAAATGTTTTTCTGACATGCTGCTTCATTGAAAAATAAAACAAACAACAAAAGCCATTCAACCTCAAAATAAAATTTTATTTGCATTCTCTCATGATAAAATATAGAAAATTCACTTAGAAGTGGAATTATTCATTTCCCATGGTGAAACTACCAAGTATCTCAGTTCCACACCACTTATGATGAAACAAACTCAGAAGCAAAGCTATTTGCAGAGATAGTCATTAGAGGATGAATACAGTCTGAACGAAAACAATTTGTGTTCATGCAACAAATGCAGCAGAGGAGAAGTTAAAGACTGAGTGAATCAAACTTTACACACAAAAAGAATAAAAAGAAAAATAAAAGAAAAATAAAAATAAAGTGCATGGTTTTGGAAGATTGTTTTGCTGCATAGATATTGTGAGGGGGAAAGCGAGTAGCATCAATCAATCAGAAGATTCTCTTGACCATCTGCTTTCTCAAATTAATGCAACATATTTTAAATTATAATGTTCTGGTTGAAGAGAAGACACTTGAAAAGTGTCTCCTGCGAAAAAGGAAAGTTTTTAATAGGAATGGTAGCTGATACCACTATAATAAATCAACATAACAGTTTACTTAACACTTCATTTTTTGAGAGTGAGAATAAAGCACATGTTTTTCCTCTTCCTGTCAGAGAAAATAAATATCCCATTTATTTCCTGGGCATTTTAAGACGTGCCAGACACCTGTACTGTTTAGATCACCATAAATAAATTCACTACCTGTGTGCCTTCTCATTTACAGCATCTTTCTTCTTTTCATTCCATTGATGTTACCATCAGGGCCACAAGGATGATCAGAGGGCTGGAGCACCTCTCCTATGAGGACAGACTGAAAGAGTTGGGGCTGTTCAGTCTGGAAAAAAGAAGGCTCTGAGGTGACCTTATTGTGGCCTTCCAGTATCTGAAGGGGGCCTACAAGAAGGCTGGGGAGGGACTTCTCAGGCTATCAGGGAGTGATAGGACTAGGAGGAATGGGATGAAGCTGGAGGCGGGGAGATTCAAGCTGGACTTGAGGAGGAAGTTCTTCACTGTGAGAGTGGTGAAGCCCTGGAATGGGTTGTCCAGGGAGGTGGTTGAGGCCCCATCCCTGGAGGTCTTTAAGCCCAGGCTGGATGAGGTTCTGGCCAGCCTGATCTAGTGTGAGGTGTCCCTACCCATGGCAGGGGGGTTGGAACTAGATGATCCTTGTGGTCCCTTCCAACCCCAACTGATTCTATGATTTCCTACAACAGTGAGCAAAGACTTCACCTGATGATATCCTGTTTCTCATGTGATTAACAAAATATGTGGATTGTTAAACTATTTATGATTTATACTTTACTTATTACTTCTCACATCTTGACAATGTTGCTTATACCACAGTTGTTTCTTGTTTTTTTTTCTTTTTTTTTTTTTTTTTGGTTTGGTTTTTTTTTTGTTGTTGTATTTGTTTGGGATTTTGTTTGTTTGTTTTATATTGATTAATAACAAAAGGATTTTAGGAATGTTGTTAAAGGAATTTTATTAATATGATTATCATTACTGTTTTTTTTCCTTAAGGTCACTCTCTGCTTTGTCTTTATAAATGATGTTGAATAAATAGAATAAGGAAAAAGAAAAACAAACAAAAATACCCCTGAGCTTCATCCTTTTGCATACTAATTTTAACCTTTCTTCCAAGACTTGATTGGCAGAAATGAGGACAATATTCATGTAATCTGGGCAGCTGATAAAGCATGGGTTCAAGATTCCACCCAGAGGAATCAGAAGATTGAACTATACTAAGCTAGTGATGATGGAGAGCTAACAAGGGCTCTCAATTTGTTGCCCTGAGGCAAGCCGAGGATGAAGCACTGGGACAGCCCAAGGGAGTCAAGCGGGATGCACCTAAGAGGGTAACATGGCCAGCACAGCTGAAGTGCCTCTGTGCGAATGCACACAGCTTGGGCAACAAACAGGATGAATTAAGGGCCACTGTGCTGCTGCAATGCTATGACATAGTGGCTATTACTGAAACTTGGTTGGATGATTCCCATGACTGGAACATAGGGATAGATGGGTACAAGCTTTTAGGAAGGACAGGCAGAGTAGGAGGGGAGGAGATATTCCTCTTTATATCAGTGAACAGCTGGACTCAGTGGAGCTCTACCTGGGCAAGGATAATGAGCTCATTGGGAGCATATGGGTGGAGATTAAGGGGAAGACAGGGGAAGATGATGTTACTGTAGGGGTCTGCTGCAGGCCACCTGACCAGCAGAACCAAGCAGATGAGGCACTCCACAGGCAAATAGAAATGGTTTTGTGTTCACAAGCCCTGGTCCTCATGGGGGATTTCAACTACCCTGACATCTGCTGGAGGGACAACACAGCTAGGTACCAGCTATCCAGGATGTTCCTGCAATGCATAGTTGACAACTTTCTCCTCCAAATGGTAGAGGAACCAATGAGAAAAGCTGCTATGCTGGACCTTGTTCTCACCAGCAGGGAAGGGTTGATCACCAGTGTGAGGCTCAGGGATAACCTTGGCTGCAGTGACCATGAACCAATAGAATTTAAGATCCTCAGGGCAACTAGGAGGATGTATCCCAAGCTTGCAACCCTGGACATTAGGCATGCAGACTGATTGCTTCAGGAATCTGCTGACCAAAGTATCTTGGGACAAAGCCCTAGAGGGAAGAGAGGCCCAGGACAGCTGGTCAGTATCCAAGGATCACCTTCTCTGTGCTCAGGAGCAAAGTATATCCAAAAAGAGGAAAGCAGGAAAGAGTGCTAGGAGACCTGCCTGGATGAGCAAGGAGCTCCTGGACACACTGTCACACAAAAAGAAACTCTACAAGGAATGGAAGAAAGGACAGCTGGAATGTGAGGCATATAAGGGAGGTGCCCAAGCAGCAAGAAATGTGATTAGAAATGTTAAAGCTCACTTAGAATAAATCTAGCCACAGAGATCAAGGGAAACAGTAAAAAAAAAATCTATAGGTATATTAATGGTAAAAAGCAGACTAGGGAAGGTGTGGGCCCCCTCAAAAAGGAAACAAACTGGTGACAAGTGACATGCAGAAGGCTGAGGTTCTCAATTACTTCTTTACCTCAGTCTTCACTAGCAATGGCTCCAGCCACACTCCCAGAATAATGGAAGGTGATGGCAGGGACTGGAAGAAGGAACTGCCCATTGTGAGTGAAGATCAGGTTCGTGATCACCTGAAGAACCTGAAAGTGTTCAAGTCCATGGGACCCGATGGGATACACCCACGGGTGCTGAGGGAACTGGCGGCTGAGGTTGCTAAACTGCTCTCCATCATATTCCAAAATTCCTGGCAGTCCAGGGAGGTCCCCACTGACTGGAAAAGAGGAAATATAAGCCCTATTTTCAAAAAGGGAAAGAGAGATGACCCAGGGAACTATAGGCCAGTCAGTCTCACCTCTGTGCCTGGTAAGATCATGGAGCAGATCCTCCTGGAGGCACTGCTGAGGCAGAAGAATAGTGAAGAGGTGATTGGGTATAACCAGCATGCCTTCACCAAGGGCAATTGAATCCTAGTACCATGTCTAACACAACTTGAAGGTTGCAATACTGACCAACATACTCCACAAAGAGATGCATCAATGTGCAAGTTTTGTCAGGGGCAGGGGTCTATAGGAGGCATTTATTCTGTTCAGTACAAAATGAGGTGATGGTTAAAAGTAACACAACATTTGAAATTATGAAAGGAACATCTGGAGTGATTTTGTTCATTTGAAGATCCATGATAGAACCTACAATCAGTTGGCATCATCTGTGATATCATGTAGACTTCATCCACAAATTTTCTCAAACAACATGAACAGCTTCATTACTTACACAGTAGCATTGTAGCTTACAAACTCCTGTAACCTATTTTTCAGCTACATGTTAATTTAGGAAGAGGTCTAATCTTAGAACTAGTGTAAGGCTAAAACTAGCTAAGCAATGAACTGGATTTTCTTTTGTGTGGGGGAACAGGATATGAAAATTTGTTAATGCTTTGTTTTCACAGAGGGATGAAGGATGCAATTCACTGTGTTGTATTAATGAAGACTGTACACCAGAAAACTGTGTGAAAATTTAGGCATGCTTTTAAAGCGTCGTAATTACATATAAAGATATGGGCTAGCAAGGGGGAAAAAAACCCACAGACTGTAAAGGGAACAGGGGCAGCAGAATTGACAGTCATCTGAATATCTCAGACAGAGACAGAAGCAACCATGAATATTAATCGAAAATCAGAATATCCATTGCTTCTACCTCTAATTTCTATACCTACATTGATCTTAATAAGTACAAAGAATGTAACTCTAAAAGCCACTGTACCAAAAAGCAGGTCTACTCTGTAAACCAAACCAACCCAAACCAACCCAAACCAACCCAAACCAAACCAAACCAAACAAAAAACGAACCAAACAAAAAAACCCCAAACAAAATCAAAACAAAACAATCACAAAACAACAAAAAGTAAGCAAACAAAATAAATTAAAAATAAAACAAACCCAAGAAACATACTCACTCTCTTCCTTATGCATCTGAGGATTCTCAGAAAAGTTAAAATGGAAGAACAAGGGTTTAAAATTCCAGAAAGATGGAAAAGAGGATGGCTTTATTTCCTTGTTGCTTTCTTCTTCCTTTGTGCACCATTAGGCTTACTGTGATGTCTTGACTAAGCTGATGAGTGAGAACAACTTGAAACTGCTCAAGTAACTCCAAGAATTGCCCTAAGAAACACTGAATTCCACCATTGTCTTTTCTTATATATATGTTCCTCACCTCCCAATGATGTTTTTCTTCTAGTTCCTTTTCACCAGCTTATGACACTCTGCTGAAAATGGAATGAAATGACCCAATCAATTTTTGCTCAGGCCATGGAAGATCAGCCATATCATATCACAAACTGAGGAAATGAGCCAAAGACCAGCTGATGTAGTGACTACCAGACCAAGGACTGTCAACAGCAATTGTCTTGCATTGGTGAAGTTGTCTTGCATTGGTGACGTTTTCCCCACTCTGTGTGTCTGTGCCTATGTGTGTTCATCTTTTCCTCTGCATAAACGATTGGTTTTAAAACACCTTCTGATTATTTTCTATTTAGCATTTTTGCTTTCTGTCATATAGTGAAAAATTGACTAAAAGCTAATACTTTACAAGTATGTTTTTATATTGTTCTGTGATATGTATTTAAAAGCAAAATTTTTTTTAAATGTTGAGCCACTGTACAGTGAGGTCTTTGAACCTTTGTATCATTTTGAACACATTT
This sequence comes from Colaptes auratus, assembly GCA_015227895.2. NCBI lineage: Eukaryota > Metazoa > Chordata > Aves > Piciformes > Picidae > Colaptes > Colaptes auratus. Next base: position 88,317,459 of record CM037631.1, on the reverse strand, counting down.
TTCTCCTTTTATAAACACAATCCCATTTAATCTCATAAGTATGTTTACCACTAAGTGAATGTCTGACCCAGACTTCATCTAATTCATCACTTTCACGACAAAAGAGATGACTGTTAACATCTAGCTTGACTGCCTCCACTTAATCACTTTGTTTCACATTCTAGCTGATTTTGCTTCATCCACAGGATTGCCTGTGGGTTGTTTTTATTTCCTCATTGAGGTTTCAAAGATTTCAGTAACCTCAGGCCTCAACAAACAGCTTAGAAGACCTGTTCATCTTGTTGTAACACAAAACATGTCTCAGTGCTAACACTGGTCCATTCTACCTGCATGAAATTAGACCTTTAACTTTTGTAAATGATTCTGCACATACATACACTGATATTTCTTTTGTGTTTGTTTATTTTTGAAGCAAAACATCTAGTCTTTGCTACATATCCAGTCTGTTGAGAAAATTGTGGATGGTAACCAATTTGCATCCTTAATCTGTAAAATGTTGCTTAAACTCTAGGAATCTCTTCCCTTTGAGATGTCTAAAAGGAAGGCAGGTCCCATCAATACCACTTCCCTTAGATTGCACCTTTTTCTTTTAGCCATACCTGTAAGCTCACTGATTGGCACAGAAGAAACAGTAACCTTCAAAATCCAAAACCACATGGGACAATTCACAGATGTTCATTTGATAAATTGTCACTGTCATAACAAACCATTTCCTCTGAATTAGCTTATCTTCATCACAGGAATAATCTGCAGTCTTACAGAGTTTCTAGTATCTAAGATACTAGATATGAGATTAAGATAATAAAATCTTAAGAAGAGACTATTTATAAGTAATTTATTTCTTGCGCTTTTATAGGAAACAAATCTAACAGCAAAGATAAATAGCAGCAGCATATCATCTTACCACATATCTTTAATATATATTGCACTTGCAGTTGTACTAATTGCCTGTTAAAATGATCTCTGAATTTCATTGCTTCCTCATCAGATTTTTTTTTAAGTGCTGTTGGTTAAAAATATTTTTATTGCAATAAAAAAATAATTAATTCAAGAACAACATAGTAGACTCTCTTCATTATATTGTCTGTTTTATACAGATGGCAATGAAATGTAATTTTCCTATACTAAATTTGTTTTGGAAGGATTATGTATTGTTCTTTGAAATTAAAAATAAATCAATCTTATGTTCTAATTCTTCAACTTTAATTACTCTATACCGATATATATTTTTAATTGTTGTATATTGGGAGTTAAATATTTAATGCCATTAAATAATTCAGTATGTTGTGTTGATGGTGTAAAAAAAAAAATAAATTGAAAGTATATTGCAAAAATAGTACCACATAAAGAATACTGACATCCTTTCCATTTAGTGGAAATGAAGGACACTGTCTCTACAACTACCTGAAGGGAGGTTGTAGACAGGCAGAGCTTGGTCTCCCAGCTTGGTCTCCCCTCCCAGGTGGCCTGTACCAGAACAAGAGGACACAGTCTCAGGCTGCACCAGGGAAGGTTTAGGCTGGATGTTAGGAGGAAGTTCTATACAGAGAGAATGATTTGCCATTGGAAAGGGCTGCCCAGGGAGGTGGTGGAGTCACCTTCATTGGAGGTGTTCAGGAGGAGACTTGATGGGGTGCTTGGTGCCATGGTTTAGTTGTTTAGGTGGGTTGGATTGGTTGATGGGTTGGATGCAATGACAACCTGGTGTATTTCAGCTGCCTGTGGAAGTGGTGGAGTCACCTTCATTGGAGGTGTTCAAGAAGAGGCTTGATGGGGTGCTTGGTGCCACGGTTTAGTTTTTTAGTTGTTTAGGTGGGTTGTATTGTACTGTATTGTATTTAGGTGGGTTGGATTGGTTGATGGGTTGGACACGATGATCTTGAAGATCTCTTCCAACCTGGTGTATTGTATTATATTGTATTGTATTGTATTGTATTGTATGATATTAAGGAATATTGGTTTGATAAGACACACATTCCATTTACTTAATCTGTGGAGTGGTAGTTTTTCTATGTTCCTGCCTGGCCTTGAAAACCTCCAGGGACAGGGCATCTACAACATCCTTTGGGCAGCCTGTTCCATTGTCTCACCACCCACACTGTAAAGAATTTCTTTCTAATATCTAGCCTAAGTCTACCCTTCTCAAGCTTCAATGCATTCCCTCTCATCCTCTCACCCTTGTAAAAAGTTCCTTTCTGACTTTCTTGTAGTTCCCCTTCAAATATAGGAACACCACTATGAGGTCTGTCACAGCCTTCTTTTCTCCAGGCTGAATCATCACAGCTCTCATAACCTGTCCCCATATGGAAGGTTCTCCAGCCCTCTCATCATCTTTGTAGTCCTCTTCTGGACTCACTCCAGCAGTTCCAAGCTTTTTTTATGCTGGAGGCACCAAAACTGGACACAGTTCTCCACAGTGCTCTCAAAAGTGCAGAATAGAGTGGGAGAATAATTTCTGTCATCCTGCTGCTCACACTTCTGTTGATGCAGCCCAGAATACAGTTGGTTTTCTGGACTGTAAGCACACATTGATGGCTTATGTTGATGTTTTCATCAGCCAACACCCCTATGTTATCCTCAAGACTTCTCTTGAGCCAATCCTAACCCAACGTATATATTTGTGCTTGATATTGTTCCAACCCGGGTGTAGGGCTTTGCAATGGGCCTTACTGATCTTCATGAGGTTGCTTTTGGCCCATCTCTCAAGCCTATCCAAGTTCCACTGGTGGCATCCCTTCCCCCCAGCATATGAACTGGACCACAAAGCTTTGTGTCATCTGCAAACCTGCTGAGGGTGCACTCAGTTCTACTGTCCATATTGTTGACAAACATGCTAATCAGCACTGGTCCTAGTACCAACCCCTGAGGGACACCATTTGTCACTGGTCTCCATTTGGACATTGAACCATTGACTGTAACTGTCTGAATGTGGCTATTCAGACAATCTTTTCTCTAGAGAGTGGTCTAGTCCCAAAGTCCATGCTTTTCCAATTTGGTGACCACAATGTCATGAGGGACAGTGTTAAATGCTTTACACAATTCCAGGTGGGTGACATTATATGGATGATATGGATCCACCACACTTCTCATTCTTTTCTAACATTTGGGGGGGAAAATATTAGTAAAGCTCATCCTGCATCTACTCATAAGTGTATTTACAGGAAGACATTGAAGAGGTTCGACAAGAACATGTCCTTAACCAACAATTTGGGGAGGAGTGGTTTTCAGGGAAAAGGTGAGGTGTTTGGGGTTTTGGGGGGGGTTTGTTTGTTGTTGTTATTTGTTTAGTTTTTAATTACATGCTTCACTTTCTTTCTCCAAGACAAAGTAATTAGAATCTTTGTGCTTTACATTTAAAATGATTAAAAAATGACTAGAACTGATCATTTAGATGCCTTAGATGTGAAAATTAGTCTTTCAATATGAAAACATTGGATTTTTTAAAATGAAATAATGGTTAAGTGTAGGAGAAGGGTGTTTTCAGATAGCTTTGGAAGGCTATGGAGAAGATTTGCCTTTGCTAGAATTAGAGAAATCTATGTTTAGTCTTTGACTCAGAAAAGAATGTAAACATCTTGTAACTGAAGGCGACAAATCAGGCAGAATTTGGTTGGATGTGTTAAAATACTGTTTTGTTATTTTGACCTATTGTATGCCTTAATTATATGCATGCCAGTAGAAAATGACCAATTGAGATGGGACACCTGTGCCTTCTGATAGACTATATAACTTTGCTGTATAACGTAATAAATGTCTTCACCTGCTTACATCTTGTCCTGGAAGCTGTGCTTGGGGTGAATAGAATATCTGTATTACAGCATTTATGCTAAAATAGAAATTTATCAAACTGAAAGGTTTTTAAGTAGCTAATACTAGAAACTTCTTCATGTACAATACGAGCAATATTTTATTCAGAAAGAGAGGAAAGAGGATCCTCAGCATTTGGAACAGATTGTATGGGATTAAAAAAAGTCAACTTCAAATACTTGTCTGCTTGACTGAGAAAGAGGGGCATAAACAAAACTTTCCCTTTTTCCTTGGTGGGTGTCTTGACCTGTCTGTTGGCACTGTTTTTTCACATAAAATCTTGAAGCTTGTGCTGGTGGATGCAAAGCTCATCATGAGCTCTCAGTGTGCACTGGCAGCCCGGAAAGCCAATCAGATCCTGGGCTGCATCAAGAGAAGTGTGGCCAGCAGGTCAAGGGAGGTGATTCTCCCCCTCTACTCAGCTCTGCTGAGACCCCACCTGGAGTACTGCATCCAGTTCTGGAGCCCCTAGTACAAGAGGGATATGGATGTGCTGGAATGTGTCCAGAGGTCATGAAGATGATCAGAGGGCTGGAGCACCTCTCCTATGAGGACAGACTGAAAGAGTTGGGGCTGTTCAGTCTGGAGAAGAGAAGGCTCCGAGGTGACCTTATTGTGGCCTTCCAGTATCTGAAGGGGGCCTACAAGAAGGCTGGGGAGGAACTTTTCAGGCTATCAGGTAGTGATAGGACTAGGGGGAATAGAATGAAGCTGGAGGTGAGGAAATTCAGGCTGGACATGAGGAGGAAGTTCTTCCCCATGAGCGTGGTGAAGCCCTGGAATGGGTTGTCCAGGGAGGTGGTTGAGGCCCCGTCCCCGGAGATGTTTAAGGCCAGGCCGGATGAGGCTCTGGCCAGCCTGATCTAGTGTGGGGTGTCCCTGCCCATGGCAGTGGGGTTGGAACTAGATAATCTTTGTGGTCCCTTCCAACCCCAACTGATATTATATTATACTATGATACATCAGGGAGTTGTTGTCAGGTCAATTTTTTTTTCTTGTTGAATTCTACTTGTGCCTTTTTTGAGAAAACAGGTTTATTTCAGGGTGTAGGACACACAATCTTTTAAAGACAGATTTCTTTACAATGTTCTGGTCTGACCACCCCAAAGCAGTGGTCAAGACCAGAAAAAGAAAAAAAAAAAAAAAGAGGTTGCGAAACAAAAAAATCTTTTGACATTTCCAAATGTCAGTAGGAGTTAAATTCAAGAAATATAAAATGATAGGTTAGCTTTTGATTTGTTCAAGTTGATATACTCATTTTCAGTTGAAATAGCCATAATATCAGAATATGCTACATTGTTTCACATCAACTTAAAAGAAAAAAAAAATTATATTTAGTATTTTAAATTCTTGTGGAGCCAAAGGGAGTCTTTTGTCTTGACTACTTCCCTTGTCACTAAAGGTGACAAACTAGTTTTGTGCTTCTAGGAGATCATTCTTGAAAAAGACCTGGAACTTGCTAGCTTCTTTGTATTCCATGGAATCTTCGCACAGAATCCCTCCCAAGTGAGTTCTGAGCGAGCTGAAGTTTGCTTTTCTAGAATATAACACTTTTGTCTTAGTATTAACCTCCAACATTCTCAGCAGGATCCCGAACTTCACAGTATTGTGATCATTTCTGCCAAGCCTATCACTAACCAAGATATTTCAAAGCAGGTTTTCTTGGCTTTGAGTAGCAAGTCTTGGTTGCCACGTCTAACATATGTATGAGGACACAGTACACAATCCGGGAACTTGGTGAGTGACATGAGCTGCAGTTGAAGCCAACCATAAGAGTCAATTTTTTTTGCCCCTAAGGTTGTTTAAGTCATCCAAATGTTGCTTCATTGGCCTTATCATTTTTGGTTTGGAGGTCAGCAAGATCCCCCTTGAAGAATATCCCTCTAGTCTTGACCAAGGGGAATTTGACAGGGCCTCTACAATCACTGCCTCTAATTTCTATACATTCAAGGTAGAGACACCCATTGTGCTCCTCCAGTAATATGTTGTTCCACCATATTTCAGTTCTTCTTACAATATCATAACTTTCTTAATGGGCATGGAGCTCCAGTTCCCCCTGTTTGTTCCCCAGGCTGTGTGCATTGCTATGCATACACTTGAGGTGGTTAGTCATCTGATTCTCATCTTGGAAGGCAGCTAAGGAACATTTGTCACTGCTCTGGTTAGCCTAGCTTATTCTCTAGTTCGTTACAATGGGCTGAGCTTTGGTACTTTGAACCCCATATCCTGAGTTCTCCAGTTTAAAGCCCACCTCACCAAGTTGGCCACCCTGATGCCAAAGATTTCCTTGCCTTTTCTAGAGAGGTGGATCTCATCCCTCCTTAACAAGCTACAGCTGTTGAAGAACATCCCATTGTCATAAATTATTTGCATTGATATGTCTATTTCTGACTGTACTTTGTCCTCTAACTGGTAAAATGGAAATAAAAACAACTTATGCACCAATACTTTTTGCTTCCACCCCCAGGGCTTTGCAGTCTGCCTTGATTCTGCTCAGGTTCCAACTTGCAGTGTCATTTATGCCTACATGAAAGACTGGCAACAGAAAGTTGTGCATACACTTTGTAAGTTGTGCCACCTTTTCTGGCAACATCACAGACCTTATGTCCCAGAAGGCAGTGAACCTGTTATGCATGGCCTTTCTTGTACGTTCTTGAGTGAACGGCTGCCCCTCTCAGCTCCTGTTTTCCAGACCTGTTTGCAGCACATATTCCTTTTGTTCTAGACAGTAAAAGAATGAGTACATTGTTATTTATGTACAATGCTGGTAGTATTACCACATAGCATATAGTAAATAATACCCACATGTCTCTCTACCTCATTATAATTGCCTCCTCAAAGTTTTATAGTTCTCTGGTGACAATCATGTGATGTTAACATTGCATCTAGATATTAATGTTTATGAGTGCACTTCTTAATGTCCATAATCCTTAAAAATATAGTCTAAGTAATGAACACATACAGATGAAATATTGGGTATCTGTATCTCCATTAAGGAAGTTTGAATTACATTGCAGTCCTTAAGGTACTACTGAATAAGGAACCTTTAAATCAACATTATTATCATTGTTAGGTTTAATGTTTTCATTACAGTACCACACAATGGCTTACATAATTGATGGTCCATTGTGCTAGGTCCTGTGCCATGAGTCAATGGAGACAGCAAAATGCAGTAGTAATTAAACATGAGTTTTTTAATATCAGTTTTTTCCTTACTGGTCTACATACTCATGAATTTTTAATATGTAGAAAAAGGAACCTTTTTTTTCCCCTATATTATATGTAGGTGAAATTGACACTTTCCAGGAGAGTTGTTATATTGGGGTAATATAATGAGACCAAAAAATTAAAAAATTTGAGACATACAATCTAAATTATTCACCTTGAGGCACTGGATCAAGATTCATTTCCTAGATGAAGTTTATGTTCACTTCAAGCAGAAAGCTAAAGGGAAAGCTGCCCAGTTTTTCTTTTTTCCTTACTGTGCACAAAATATTTTTCAGCATAAGAAAATCCAGTTATAGAGACTAGGGGGTGTAAAGATCTCGATCCAGAGAGGGAAAGAGATTCAGGTTTTTAATGGATATTCCCGTGTTGTGAAATTAGAGGCACAAACGAGGCCAAAATATCAACAGGTAGACTATTTATTACAAAAAATAAGGTGGAAGGATAAACAGAGGAAGAGGGAGAGGGGGAATAGAGAGGGAGAAAGAGAAGGAATAGGGAGAAGAAGGAGAAAGTAGGAAAGGGGTTATATTACCAATGGTCAGAGGTGGAGAGAGGGTTTTCAGAGTCCAGGATCCGTTGTGTTGGCCCGTGATGTTTCCAGCGTGTGGTTCCATCTGCTTTCTTCTGTTTTCTTCTCCTGTTTTCTTCTCCTTTCTTCACCAAAAGCCAGTAGTTGCTCCAGTCTTTTATACAGTTTTTTAGTCCTCAGGCAAGTGTCCAGGCATTGTTCCCCAGGATATCGTTCTGGGAAATCATCCTTAGGTGAGTGTCCAGGTATCTTCCCCAGGAAATCTTTTTGTGTACTCAAGTGAGTTTGGGCAGCCGTCTGGATGGAGGGGGGGAGGAGGCCTCCACCTCCTCCTGCTCCATCTACCTACCCACACACCCTTTACACATCAGGGAATCCATTGTCCTTTCCTGGGGTATCTGATGGCTGGAAATGGTCTTGTCCTGAAGGCATGATGGCTGGGCCCTTGGACCATTGTTGTAGACCAGCTGCAGTTCAGTGAGCAATGTTATCTTCGCACCTTCCAAGAGTCTTTCCAGTGGCTCTGCCCAACGCACATCAGCTATTGTCTGGGCAAGCAGCAAGTGATTTTATCTTTGTTGAGTCACACCAGGAGAGACAAGCTTAAGACTCTCACAGGGGGATCACTGTGCCATCTAGCAATCTTCTTGCATGGAGATTCCCAGATACTGCTTAATTCCATGTAAAATGTTCATCATGATCTAACCAAGGATGAGTTAGCTACTTTTAGAAGTCAGAATCAAAAAATAGACTTAGGCATATTTCAATTGTAGTGGAAAATATATTATGCTGGGTCCAATGATCCAAGAGACATGACACTGCCACATCTCCACATTCCCAAGCCCAGCCAGGACCGAGGCTGAAGATATATTTCTAACAGGCACATGAACAAGAGCATATGTGTACACCACATGTATGCACATATACTTTATGCACACATACATGTCCCCAGCCATGCAGACCACACACAGACACTCAGAGTACTCAAATGAACAGGCAGAACCAACTCTCTTCTCTCACTGAGTGGGATGGAAGTCCAGTACTGAGAATATACTCTATCTATCTATCTATCTATCTATCTATCTATCTATCTATCTATCTATAGATATAGATATGTGCAACAACAGCTAAGCAGCTGGGCTTCAACACTCTGCCACATTTCTACTAGTGTCTTCCCTGATCTTCAGTCCAGAGGGAATTTTTTTCTCTTTTTCTTGCTGTTATGTTGTCTCATTCCACTTTTGTGGAAGGGAGGGCTCTTTTGTGGATTCCCTGAATAAAACCAAGAAGGAACCAAGTAGTAGGTTTGGGAAAAACACTTGAATTTATTTTGCTTACATATGCAGGAGGAAAAATTAGAAATGTAGAAAAGGAAGGAAAAAAAAGCCAGGGGTAGCAAAGCAAAGATAATTACCACCATGGATCCAGGGGATGTCTCGCTGATCGTGCAGAATCTTCAAACTCTCCCTGTTACCTCTGAAGTTGTATATCTTTTCCATTCCCATATGTAGTCACACTCCCCCATTCATTTGTCGTGGTTATAGCACAGTTGACTGGTGTCAGCACCAGTTCCATGATTAGTTACCTGTGCCAGTCCCATTCTCATGGTAACACTCTTGAGAGAGGAACTTGTGGCCTTGTCTGGTTATCAGCTGCTATTGTCACAGAGCTCGTGGCAAGGATGTGAAAAAAACTTGGGAAACTGCTGTGTCAGTTATCTTTTGAGAGTCTTGTCTATGAGAAGGCCCACAAAAACTTGTCACAGTGAGCCCCAGCATCAGCACAGTTTGTGGTCTTGTAAATAATCAGGGATCCCTCTGAGGCAATGGTGTGAAACACTTTGGGAAAACAAACAATGCTGAGGCAATTAGAGGAAGAAAAAATTTAACTCCTTGCATATGAAAGTGTGATATTTCTAAAATTAGTGTTTCTAAAAAGATGTGTCACTGTCATAACTTCACCCACCATTGTATATAGGAGATAGATACACATAGTATTTATGGCACTATGCTCTGCAATGGCAAAATTCTTTTGGAGGAAAATCATAAATTTACACTTCCATGAGATTCATACAGTTTATATGCCAGCTGCTTGATCTTCTCAACACCCACCTTCAGTCCTTCTCCCAAGTAACTTGCTTAGAAACTAAGTAGAACAGAAGGACAGAAAAGTCAGTTTGTATTATGAAAGCAGACACTGGCAAAATATACAGAGGGAAGAATAAGCTTTTCTCAAATGTCTGAGGTAGGTGACCTTTTGTTTTTATTAATTTTATTTATTTATTTCCCAAAATACATTAGTGTGTCTGTCCATAGCTAGAGTAAATACTGCCTTTGTTATACACTTAAGTTTGTCATTTGCAAATTTTCACCCTTTCAAATGTTTGAGATGTTTCTCCAGAAACTCATTAGCATTACTGACCACTAACAAGTGTGGTTATTCAGTAAGTGTTTTAGGGAAACAAACAAATAAATGAACCCACAAAACCAGTACATATATTAAATCCAGCTTCTTTTAATATTCCCACTTAGATTTTCAAGAGCTTTAACAATGGTTACCAACTGTTATCTTCATTAATTGTACAAATTTATGTAGAATAAAGAGCAGTTTCAAGCCAAAATCTTCATAGCAGTTAATATTACTTATATCGTCAAACCCAAGAAGCTGGGTGCCATTTCTGCCAACATTCTTGCAGTTTACATCTGCTGAGTTGGCTCCATTTCAGGTAATCCTTTTGTTTTAATCAGGTTCTATGGGGGTGCATTTTGAAAAATAAGGAAGCAAACAGAGATGAACAAGCTTTTCTGGCTAAAGATGTCTTTTGGTTGATCCAATTTAGGAAACCGAGTGTGAAATTATAAACAACTTCAAAAAGGAGTAGAGCACATAATGGAAACCACAGCTGAGCTGCTTATATCAACTGAAGTATGCCATGAGTCAGGGCCATGCTGCATCCTAAATCCCAAATCAAGTATGTGGTATGCAATACTTTTCTCAGCTGATTTTGAGTAGTTTATTAATTTATTTATTTTTTTCTCCCAGAATCACAGGTTTCTGTGATTCCGGTTGGAAAAGACCCTCAGGATCCAACCCATAATCCTACTTTGCAAGGTTCACCCCTAAACCATATCCCCAAACACCACATCCAAACAACCTTTAAACACATCCAGGGTTGGTGACTCAACCACCTCCCTGGGCAGCACATTCCAATGCCTGACCACTCTCGCTGTGAAAAATTTTTTTCCGAATGTCCAGTCTAAAGCTACTCAGTAGCAGCTTGGGGCCATTCCCTCTTTTCTATTACTAAACAGCTGGGAGAAGAGACCAGCATCAGCCTTTCTACAATGTCCTTTCAGACTGTTGCAGACATCAATAAAGTCTCCCCTCAGCCTCCTCCTTTGCAATCAGCCCCAGCTCCCTCAGTCACTCTTTGTAAGATTTATTCTCCAGGCCCTTCATCAGCTTTGTTGCCCTCCTTTGCACTCACTCTAGCACCTCCACATCTCTTGTATTGAGGTGCCCAAAACTGGACACAATACTCAAAGTGTGGCCTCACCAGAGCTGAGTACAAAGGACAATCACCTCCCTACTCCTTCTGGACACAGCATTTCTAATACAAGTCAGGATGCCATTGACTTTCTTGGCCACCTAGGCACACTGCTTGCTCATATTCAGTCACTTGTCAATAAGTACCTCCAGGTCCCTTTCTGCCAAACAGCTTTCTATCCACACCTCCCCAAGCCTGTAGCATTGCTTGAAGTTGTTGTGACCCAAGTGCAGGACCTGACATTTGGTCTTGTTGAAGCTCATTCAGTTAATGTTGGCCCATTGATCCAATCCAAGTCCCTCTGTAGAGCCTCCCTACCCTCATGCAGATCAACACTCCCACCTAATTTGGTGTCATCTGTGAACTTACTGATGACACACTCTATGTCTTCATCAAGGTCATCAATAAAAATGTTAAACAGAAGTGGCACCAGCACTGTGGTCCCTGAGGAACACCACTTGTGACTGGCTGCCAGCTGGATTTAACTCCATTGACCACCACTCTTTGGGCCTGTTAGCCCAGGCAGTGCTTTATTTAGCAGAGTGTGCGCTCATCCAAGCCATGAGCAGCCAGCTTGTCCACAAGAATTCTGTGGGAAACAGTGTCAAAGGCTTTTCAAAAGTCTGGGTAGATAATATCCACAGCCTTTCCTTCATCCAATAGTGTTATGATTGTAAGGAGGTTATTAATATTCATAGGCATAATGATCAATAAAATATTAATAACTTTATCAGTAAAAAAATCCCATGGAAATATTAATAAAACCTATTTACTCATTCAAAATATTCAGTTGTGGAACAGATACCTCACCAGCAGGAACTTGTAACAATTTACACAATATCCAAAAGTCCATCAAAAATCCAGAAACAACAAACAGCAATTTAAACTGTAGAGAAAAAGCAGAACATCAGCAACATGCCAGGGATTGCCCACAAGGTGGGCAGGGGGTAACTCTAGAGTTCTCTAGGGCAACAGACCTACAACAGATGCTTATAAAAAATTGGTTTCATAATTACTCACTGACGTGGTACCACGTGGCACACATGGGAATTTAAACAAAACCAAAATGGTGTCAAGCACGTGAGAGCTGCAGGAGCACAGTTTCACTTCTGTTGGCTTCTGCAGCTTGTCACTAAGGCACATACAGGCTTTATCTCTGAAGGCTTTGTAGCTGAAAGCTTTGTAGAAAAGAGGTTGCTGCTGAAGCTTACAGGGCTTGTTGGCTTTGTAGCTTTGCCTATTGGGAGAGGTTCTTCAGCTGCAATCTTCGCAGTGGTGCTTGTCCTTCTTCCAATAAAACAAAATTGTCCCAGGGACTCTTGGCTCCCCCTGGGTTTCCTCTCTCGGCCTGGCAAGACATCTCTGTTCTGCTCCTGGGCTTTACAATGCTATACAGTGAGGGGTCTTTGCAGTCCTGTCTGGGTAAACTGAAACGCAGCTCGGATTCCATGCAGGGCTTGTGAGTTCTCCCAGAGTTTGGACAATTTCAAGGCAAGGCACTGGCTCTTTGAGCTGGTATTTATAGATTTCCTGAGACAATGATGGCCAATGATAACAAAGATTAAGAGACAAAAACCTGAAACTTTAACCTATAGAATGAGTTTTCTCCAAATGTGGCCAAAGGCACACCCACCTAGCCCACTCAGACAAGCCTGGGCAACGTGGGCATTTTCCTGAAAAAACAGACCTGCTGGCTCCTGCCCCATTGTCCGATTCAGAGCATTTTTGAGGCATTTTGTTGCTTCAGGACAAATAGTCAGGTCATCTTGTCACAGAAGGAGATCAGGTTGGTCAGGCAGGACCTGCCCTTCATAAATCCATGCTGACTGGGCCTGATCCCCTGGTTGTTCTGCTCCATGACCTTCCCTGGTACCAAGGTCAGACTGACAGGTCTATAGTTTCCCCAATCCTCCTTTCTTCCTTTCTTGTAGATGGGTGTTACATTTGCTAAACTTCAATCCCTTGAGACCTCCCCAGTTAGCCAGGACTTCAGGTAAATAATGGAAAGTGGCTTGGTGAGCACAACTCCCTCAGCACCCTTGGATGTAGCCCATCTGGCTCCATAGATTTGTGTGCATCTAAGCAGTGTAGTAGGTCGCTAACCACTTTCTCATTTATTGTGAGGACCTCATTCTGATTTACCTCCCTGACTCCTAATTCATGAGGCTGGGTGTCCAGGGAACTGCTGGAACCACTGCTAAAGACCAAGGCAAAGTAGGCGTTGAGCACCTCAGCCTTCTCCTCATCCTTAGTGAGTATGTTGCCCTCTGCATCCAATAAAGGATGGAGATTTCCCCCAGTCCTTCTTTTGTTGTCAATGAATTTATAGAAACACTTTTTATTATCTTTAATAGCTGTAGCTAAGTTGAGCTCTAGCTGTGCTTTGGCTGTCCTAATTTTCTCCCTGCATACCTTCACTATATCTTTCGAGTCCTTATGAGGGACATGTCCCCTCTTCCAAAGGCCATGGACTCTCCTTTTCTTCTTGAGGTCCAGCCAAAAGGTCCCTATTCAGCCAGGCTGGATGCCTTCCCTGCTGACTCATTTTCTGGCACACAGGGACAACCTGCCCTGAGCCTTTAAGACTTCCTTCTTGAAGTCTTGGCCTCTCAAGGGACTTTGTTAATCAGCCTCCTGAACAGGCCAAAGTTTGCCCTATGGAAGGTGGCAGTTTTACTAACCCCTCTCCTTGTTTCTCCAAGGGTAGAGAACTCAGTCATCTCATGATCACTGAGCCCTAGATGCTCTCTAATCTTTACTTCCCCCACAAGTTCTTCCCTGTTCACAGGGAATTTGTTGACTTTTAATTTTAAAAAATGAAGACCTACTGCCTTAGAGTTTTGTTATTATGTTTCATAATGAACATGTGCTATAGAATGGAAAAAAAAAATGAGAGAGTTGAGAGACTAAATTGAGACCTTCCTTTTACCATGTCTCTCTACCTTCAGAGAGTCTTTCAGAGGGCTTTCAGGGGCTTTCAGAGGCTTTCAGAGTCTTAGGTGCACAGTACCTGTGACCGGTTGAGGCTGTGTCTTTAAGAAAGAGACAGTTGCTGAACACTCTGGCTGAATGTTTTTGATATTTGAACAAAAACAAGATAGTCTAAACTAATTTCATTGGTAGATTGTAGGGTGAAGTTTTGAGTTTGGGTTCTGTTAGTTCAGTCTGTGTCTGGTCTGGGTGCAGGCTGGGGCAGTCTGTGCTTCTCTGTCCTGTGGGCTGGACGGCTTCTCTCTTTCTGAAGCAGGAACGGCCTTGAGTTAACAGCTAACCAGATAAGAAAACTAATTCTTGCATGTGCTTTTTTGAGCTAACAGAATTTTCTTCCTTAATTGCCTTTCTCTCTCTCTCTAACCCTTTTGGGAAAAAGGGACGTGGGGAGGAGAGAGGGGGGTTCAGGAACCCCCCTGGCCGGCTGGAGGGAAAAGTTTTTCTGCATTGTGTTCATTGCTGTATTTTCCGTATATATTGTAAATATTGTATATTTGTGTATATATTCATTGCATTCCATTTCTGCCTGTAAATATAGCTTTCATCTGCTTTTCCGACTGAGCTAGCTGTGGTTTCTTTCCCTGTGTGTGAGGAGGGAACTTTCTCACCCCACCACAGTACCCCAGGAACAGAAGAATTTATAAAGGAATATCTTTCAGTATGGTCTACACATTTGGTCTGGGATTTAGGACATATTTGAGAGATGTGCATTCAAATCCACGTATAAGAAACTAAAATCTCTCACCTTCTGGTTCTATATCTTAACTATCACTAATTTGCCAAATTTTTGAAAAACTATATAATATAATTACGGATTAGATTCTCTTCAGGATTTCATTTCTCCCACTTAGAAAGTAAGAGTGAATGCTTCTTTTGCATTCAGATTCAAGCATCTAATCTCACATGATTTCCCACATAAAAATCTACCACATCAACGTTTGCAAGCTTCTTAGAATTTTCACTGTTTTTCTCTGTGCTCCAAAGCCAAGGTAAGAAGTTCTTGTTGATGGCAATCCCATCCCATATATTCTTTAATCTGACTTTCTCATAATACAAGAAGTGATAACTAATCAGTGCTAATATTTACTACATATTTTCACAATTCATTTGAAAATATTGCAATATAAAATATAAAATATATATATGAAACATTGCATATAAGCATAGATATGATCATGAAGGTCTCTTTCAACCTGGTGTATTGTATTGTATTGTATATGTATTTTAAAGGATGGCATTAAAAAAAATTTAAAGATATTCAATATGGTGTTTCTGCAGTATCTCCACTCCTGAGAAGTTGCCAAACTCTAATGTTTTTAAATTAGTATTCAAATTAATTTTAAAAGTATAAGGTTTAACTGTCGTTTAAATCACAGCTCAGATATGAGTAAATTTTTGGCCTAAATTTCTGAATTTAGGCCTCACCTTTAGTACTGTGTCCAGTTCTGGGCCCCTCAGTTTAGGAAGGATGTTGGCTTGCTGGAACATGTCCAGAGAAGGGCAACGAAGTTGGTGAGGGGTTTGGAAGACAAGCCTTATGAGGAGAGGCTGAGGGAGCTGGGGTTGCTTAGCCTGGAGAAGAGGAGACTCAGGGGTGACCTTATTGCTCTCTACAACTACCTGAAGGGAGGTTGTAGACAGGCAGATGTTGGTCTCTTCTCCCAGGCAGCCAGCACCAGAACAAGAGGACACAATCTCAGGCTGCGCCAGGGAGGGTTTAGGCTGGATGTTAGGAAGAAGTTCAATACAGAGAGAGTGATTGCCCATTGGAATGGTCTGCCCGGGGAGGTGGTGGAGTCGCCATCATTGAAGGTGTTCAGGGGGAGACTTGATGGGCTGGTTGGTGCCATGGTTTAGTTGTTTAGGTGGGTTGGATTGGTTGATAGGTTGGACATGATGATCTTGAAGGTCTCTTCCAACCTAGTTTATTCTATTCTCTTCTATTCTTTGATCTGTATATGCTTTCCTAAGTGCTCATTCTGACAAAACCAGTGCAAGACTTACATTATGACATTTTTATATTTAGAGGTACAGATATCTAAAAATAAATAAATACCCAGTAACTATACTGAAGAATATAACCAAGATCTTAGTAACTCAGAAAAACATCAGAAAAGTTTTTCATTTGCTCCAAATCTTTCAGGGAACCTCTGATATTATTTAAATAAGAAACAACCTGGGGCTTTAATACATATTTTTAAGTTTGATTTCTCCCAGGAATGACAAAATTAAGATAAAGTGTCAGCATAGATAGATAAATGAGGTGTATTTTCCTCAAAAGGGAGTGAAAGACAGTTTATGTTACTGTACATGAACAAGAGCTCATTTTAGTATTCAGATAACATTTGGAAAAGGTTTTATGTTTTGGAGAGGTATTTTGCAATAACTTTGGTTCCCTTAGTTTTAGGGATTACAGCAACTAACACTCTGTTCAACAGAGCCAGAGAGCAACTTGATTAACTGCAGTTGTTTGAAACAGATTTGTTTAAGTATCAATTTGCTTTCAAACCTTTCTGCCATCTACATAAATTATGTAAACAAGTGCAAGAGGAAATAGTGTTTATGTTGAACTTCCATGATGTGTTCTATCATTTCATTTGATTATGATAAAAAGATATTTCCATGACTAACAGCTTGGATAAAATTGACAGCAATCAGAACATTTAGCTGTGTAATTCTGTTTTATATATATTATATATCTGCTCAGGTACACAATCAGTGATAGAAGGATAAGGATGCACACATTATGCTATTGAACACTCTACCATTCCACAATGCAAAACTTTATTCTAAAAATGGTATTTAGAAAATTGTGAAAATAACTGTATGGGTTTATTTATAAGCTGCTACATTGTAAGAGGATTCAGAGAGCATGTGCTTGTGTGTCACAATTGCACATCCTCCATTGTTGTTTATTGCATATGTAGGTGGTGCAAAATAAAAGTGCCTCCTCCATCCACGGTTAGTATTTGGAATCATTCTGAGAGTTCCACCAACAGCTAAGTAATATCACAGAATCACAGAACAGTAAGGGCTGGAAGGAACCTCTGAAGATCTTCTTGTCTAATCCCCCTGTTGAGCAGGATCACCTAGAGTAAATCACATAGGAAAAAATTGCATATATCCAGTGCCAGAGACTCCACAACTCCACTGAGCACATGCAAAGTGAAAAGATATTTCCTTATGTTTATGTGGAACCATCTGCGTCCTAGTTTTGTTGATTGCCCCTTGTCCTGTCATGGAGACTACTGAGAGCCTGTCTCCATCCTCCTGACACTCACCCTTTAGATATTTATAAGCAGTAATGAGATCTCCTCAATATCTTCTCCAGACTAAACAGCTCGCCTAGTTCACTCAGCCTTTTCTTGCAAGGCAGATGCTCCAAAAACATAAATCAAAATTTTCATCCAAGTGAAGTTATCTGTGTTGCATCAGAATGCTAGTGTGATCCAAATGCATTCTAGGTCTTCAGAAGATACTACAGGTTCTGACAGTGATGGAGATTGGAGAAGGCAAAGAAAAAAAATCCTATTATCTGTATGTAGATAAACATCTATATATAAGAATGTGTGAGAGAAGGCTACTTCTTTTTTTTTGTATACAGATGGTATATTGTAAATGGAATATCATGATGCATCTCACACAATGTCTACAGCCTGCATTTAATCTTGATGCCCTTGCTACTGAATGTGGTGCCACATACAGATTGCAGTTCTGGAAGGTCTGCTACATATGATATATAGTTACAGATCTTACATTTCAGTCTCAGCCTCTCACATCCCCTGTTAGTATATTTTTAATTCTGTGCAACTCTCAAAGAGAAGCAACTCTATCTTCTTCCTGAATTGAGTATTCTCTTTCATGCAGGATGGGAACATGACTAACACTTACGTGCTATACCCTAGAATGGCATTTCATTATACATTATATTTAGATAGAGGAAGGGAATAGTATACATAAGATTCTGCAATTCAGGAAAACCATTTTAAAAAATGTGGTTTAATCTGAGTTTACTGTGTATTATCTTTTTTTCCTTTCATTAGTTTACTGCTTGTCACCTATAACTCTCTCTCTGTACCACGAATGTGAAGAATGTTAAAAAGACCAGAATCTTTGTACTCTGCAGTATTCTCAATCTCTAATCAGTTAGGTGAAGCATTTTTTCCCACATTTTGGGGGCTAGACACACACTGGGCAGTAATTGCAACTTTTACCCACATAGAAACCTGCAGGTTTGTTTTTCAGAGGAATCTAAGATTTTGATGCTTCGTGATATTCTTTGACAAAGCACATCATAAGTTCATCATTCAAAATCAGAAAATATATTACTTTTAGTCTGCGTACATAAAGAATTCTTCTCTCTGTCTTGAGCATATTATTTCTAATGACTGTAAACACGATTAAAGATGACTCAGGACCAGAATTCCAAGAAGAAAAAGAAAACCAAAACAAAATTATGAAAAGTGTCAGTATCAAAGCAGTTCCCTGAAGGTTTTAAAAAACTGTCATTGAATTGTAACTAGTTTGTTTGAAATAATAACTGTGTAGTCATGAGGTCCGTGGTGACAGGTGGGATTGATGATCTTTGAGGTCTCTTCCAACCTTGGTGATTCTGTGATTCCGTGTAAACAATATTAAGGGCAAACTTTGGATGAAAATTCTAATCAGAACATCCTCCCTGATAATTTATTCTGTCTTCTTGTACAAAAAGCATTACACATGAAACTTAGTAAATTCAATATTACATCAGATAGGATAAATGCATGAGAGAATGAAGTACAAACTTTTACATCTTTTCATCAGTCCTCACACACTAACTTCTAGAAGAAACTCCAACATGACAAAAATACAGAAAGTCTATGTTAGAGTTTTTGTAGTTGTGTTAGAGTGAGACAGCTGTAAAGTGAGATGATTTTTTTAATTATTATCATTATTATACTCTTGACTGGCATTTCCAACCTTGAAAAAAATATTTTGAAAAGAGAGGTTTAAAATAAATTGCATACAGCTGTCTTTAAAATGCCATAGTAAAAATTATTTAGACTTCCAAAGGCACTCTGAGAGAATTACCTGTCCCTGGAATAGGGAAAAAAAAAAAAAAAGGGAAAAAAAAAACCCAAACCCAGGATTGTAATTATGAATTTTTGACATGAATACTGATTGAATATTTGTCTTTTCTTTGATATACTATGCTTAACTGAAATTGCCATTGCTAGTTATTGTTGAAAGTGCACTATTACCTTTTCCTTCTCATCAGGAAATTAACATCCTACAGTGTGTTTCTTGTTCTATTTCAAGCAAATTGTTAACCCATGTACTATTCAATCTGCAAAACCAAAGTGTTTGAAACTTCTAGCAATCTTTGTGGTTTTCCAATTGCTTATTAATTATTTCAGTACCACAGTTTAAATTTCAAATTTATAAAGCCTCTGAATAGCTCTGTTGTCTATCTTACTGCATCCATGAACGAAACTGTATGTCTAACAATAAATCTTTGAATATTTAAGCAAGAAGAACTCCATGGTCTGACAAGAATCATAGGCAAACTCCAGCAACTAAACAAAGAAATCATCCCTTAAGACCAAAAGGAGAAGTTTAGACTAACAGTCACAGAAATCTTAAATAGAAGTGTAAGGGAAACCATTCTTCAGCTCCATATTCACATTTATGCCACTTTTGTGAATGTTTTACCGGGGTGAAAAAAACTGAAGCTATTAATAACAGCAATTCTTATTGAGTGCTCTACACAGCAAAATGACAAACGTGTATATGCAGAGATATCGTTCCCATGGAAACCGTAACTTAGTCAGTTTGCACACATATATTAAAGCATATGTTCGTGCAAGGGCAATGAGATACAGCTTCTCTGGGAACCATAACATTGACTTTACTGACTTTTGTGTGTGCTAAATGTTAGCTATTATTTTGCATTAGTATATCTTGTTCTTCTTTATTGCATTGTACTTGCTTAACAGCATACTGAGTGCTATTATAACGAAAGGTTGTTTTGTAGTATTTTATTATTTATAAGACATAAGATGGCAAAGAGAACTTAAATTTCAAGTAGTCTACACATTTTTAGTTATTCTTTCAGTTGGAAAAACTTGGAATTAAAAGATCATTTCTGCTTACAGATCTGCACACTGCAGAGCCATGATCTCATTGCTTTAGGGAATTGTCACTAGTAAAAATGTTACACAACAACATCTACCTTGGAGCATAACACTGTTAGTTTTCATCTTCAATATAAATAGAATTTGAAGATGCAGAAGTCTAGAAAGGAACTTGTCCAGTATGTTTTAACTAGTGAAAGTTTTTCTTTTTTTCTTTTTTTCTTCTTTTTTTTGTGTGTGTGTCAGATAATGAATAGCTTAAAATTTACATAATGCTCATGTTACATCACACAAACTAAACAATGTCTACAAAGCCTGCATATTAACAAGGGGGTCTTCTCTTCACCCTAAAGGAAGTCTAAAAATGCATCAGAAATCTACCTTGCAGGTTCAGTTGTATTAAAAAATATAGTAGTAGAAAGATGTCTAAACAATAAAAAGAAAAAATAATTGCTTTCCAATTTGCTTCAGATGACTGAAACAGATTTCATTGCAAGATTTCAGAACGAAGACTTACACTTTTTTTTTTTTTAATATTTTGGAGTAGGACAGAATTGCAAACAACATTCTATTTTGTTTTCCCAGTACATGTTTATACCATGTTTAAACTTAATGCAGGGGATAGGTTAGCTTGTGGCTTCCAAGGCCTTCTGTAACACTTTTTCAAACGCACAAACAGCTAGTGAGTGCTATTCCTTTCATGGAAATATTTTTTGATACAAAAGTTGGCGACTGGACTAAGTGTCAACCCAATAACCCCAGCCTAGGAATTTTGTGTCTACTTAGTATTGTTCTTAGAGTATTGCAGAACAAAAGAAGCAACTATATTTCTACACTGTTTTGCAGCATGGAATAGGAAAATTATTAATATGCTCACCTAGATGATGGATTTCAGTGGCATTTCTGCTAAATCCAGATTAATACACTGATCAGCAACCAGGTGAACTGTCAGTCTAGATCCAACACCAAGAACCTATGGGGACAGACAGAAAGACCAGAATTTAACATTCTCTTCTTTGGCTTACTGAAGTTATATATTCATGTTATGATGGAAGCAAGCATCAACACTAGCCAGTCCTGGTTATGGTGAATTCTACCTATTAGCAGCCAAGCTCACAAAAAGTCACTTGCTTAGTCATTGACCCTTTCCTTAGTAGGAATTGGGAGAGAATAACAATAACACAAATGAGAAAACTTGTGGATTGAAAAGAAAACACGAAAATTCCTCACCAAGTACTGTTTTGGGTGAAATTGACTTGATAAATTTAATTTCATGTGTTATTAATTACTATAACTTATACATTTAATTACTATTTCCAGTACTAATTTTGGTTGTGATAATTTTCTTTAACAGAATAAAATGGTTTTCTAGAAATAGCTAAACATCTGCCTGACAATGGAATGTAGTTGCTTTGTTTGTGTGTACAACTTTTCCCTTATCTGTTAAACTGTCTTTATCTCAACTCTCAAGCTTTCTTACTTTTACCAGTCTCATTCTCTTTCCCATCCCACTGAAGGGAAGCGAGCAAGTGACTGTGTGAGGCTTAGCTGCCTACATGGACCAGTTCACAAAAGGAGACAAACATTTAAATGCTCATGGAAAAATAAATTTCCTTCTGCTTCCCAGGCTCAATTTCAGTCCCAGCCTCTAATCTTCAAATAACTCTTCTCCCTGCTCCCATGTCTCTACTTCATTTTTCACCCATCTTTTCCTCCTCTGTTATTTTTGTGGGTTACACTCAGTCCCTTCAGTGAAGGGACAAGTAGCACTGAATACTGGAGTCAGTGCATAGCTGTTTCCTTCTGACACTCCGTATTTCTCACTCTTTTCCTGCTGTTCTTTCTTTCCTATTGCTTCCTACGCTCTGGTAGGGTTTCTCTACATGACGTGATAGTATCTTTTTTGGAGGCGTGTCTGCTCTCAAGCTTATCCGTGGACCTTATTTTCTCAGGGGCTATGCATGCTCTGCTGTAGCCCCTAGAGGCTGCAGTGCTTTGGTGGGGGGTTGCAGTTGCTAGGGAGTGAGCACTTCCTACTCCTCTGACCGTGTTGTTTCCTTGTCCTCTCTCCAGCATTTTCTGCCTTTTTCAGATATCCATTCCCAGAGGTATCACGAAGTCTTCCAACAGTCTCACCTTTGGACAACAGTGAGTTTATTGCTGAGCTGGATGAGCTGGCTAGAACTGCCTGTGACTAGCTGTGTCCCAAACTTCTCTCACAGATGTCCACCCAGAAGATTCACCCCCCCCCAAAAAAAAACATCCCTTGGCACTTATACTTGGATGGGTTTATCCCAACATCCAAGGCCAAACAAATGTGTGTATTTTCACTATGAGAGTTTTTTAGGTTAAGTTCAATACTGTATTTATGTATTAATATATTTGCATATCTTCCAAGACTGTATCAAACAGGCATTATACCTTAGACTATGCTTTAGTGGAGTTTCTTATTTTGGAAACAGATTACAGAAAAAAAAAAGGGGCAGATTACAAGAAAAGCTGAAGGTCATGTGAGGACATAATAATATCAGTGATTTGAAATTAAATTTGCAGTAGTTGCCTACAAAGATGAGCTCAGTCTTCACAATGCATTATAACAAACAGTCCTGATAAAATCAGTGACATTGTTCATGGAGCAAAATGCTACCCATTTTGGGATAAGTTATCAAAGTCTATCCCATAATGATTACACTGAACCATTACAGTCTTGACATTTATCACACTGTGGTATTACCATTAGTGAGGCATTTGCAGTTCCCTTATGCTTGGAATGGGGAGTACTGAAAATACCATATGAAGTTTAATCACCATCAGTAGTAAATGCAAGATTTTAATGACACTTGCTCTACACGTATATGAATTTAGAACTGAAAATCATAGAATTGTTTTAACTGTAAAAGACCTCTAAGACCATTGAGTTCAACCATCAACTCGACACCCATCAATGGCAATTAAAGCAGATCTCAAAGTGCCATGTCTACATGTTTCTTGAACACCTTGGTCAGCCTATTCCAATGCCTGACCACTCTTTCCACAAAGAATTTTTTCCTAATATCCATTGTGGCTCAATCTGAAACCATTTTCTCTCGCTCTGTCCCTTGATACTAGTGAGGGGAGACCAATACACAGCTCGCTACAACCTCCTTTCAGGTAGTTGTAGAAAACAATAAGGTCTCCTCTCAGACTTCTCTTCTCCAGACTAAAGAATCCCAGTTCCCTCCACTGCTCCTGTTAGAAATATATAGTTATTAAAGAGCAACAGATATATTAATAAAAATATTAATAAATTATTAATGTACAAACTATGCAAAAAATTGTTCACAGTTAATATTTACAGGTACAGGTTCACTTGAAAGAACCATCTCTACAGAATGCATATGTATAAGTAATTTGAACAATTGGACAAAATATAAAATTAACTTGTCCAACCAGTTATTTACTCAGCAAAGCATCACTTGTCTAAGCCATGGGCAGTAATTTTCTCCAGGGTTATGATATGGGAGACAGTATCAAAGGCTTTACTAAATTCCAGGGAAACATCCGCGCCCTTCCCATTCTGCTAAGGGGTCACCTTGTCATAGAAGATCACTTTCATCAAGCAGGACCTTCTCTTCATGAATCCATATGACCCTCAAGATGACCTGCTCCATGACCTTCCATACCACCAAGGTCAGGCTGACCTGTCTGTAGTTCCCCATGTCTCCTTCTGGTCCCTCTTGTAGATGGAAGTCACATTTGCCAACTCCAGTCAGCTGGGACTTTATTGGTTAGCCAGGGTTGCTGGTAAATGATGGAAAGTGGTTTGGTGAGCACTTCTGCTGGTTGTCTCAGTGCACTCAGGTGTATGCCATCTGGCCCCATAGACTTGTGTATGTGTAATGGTGTAGTAGATCATTAACAGATTGTCTTTAATTACAGTATCACAGTATCACAGTATCGCCAAGGTTGGAAGAGACCTCGAAGACCATCGAGTCCAACCTGTCACTACAGACCCCATGACAAGACCATGGCACTAAGTGCCATGTCCAATCCCCTCTTGAAACCTCCAGGGACAGTGACTCCACCCCCCCCCTGGGCAGCCCATTCCAATGGCGAACCACTCTCTCAGTGAAGAACTTCTCCTCACCTCGAGCCTAAACTTCCCCTGGCGCAGCTTGAGACTGTGTCCCCTGTTCTGGTGCTGGTTGCCTGAGAGAAGAGACAACCCCTTCCTCGACTACAACCACCCTTCAGGTAGTTGTAGAGAGCAATGAGGTCACCCCTCAGTCTCCTCTTCTCCAGGCTAAACAATCCCAGCTATCTCCCAGCCTCTCCTCATAGGGCTTGTGCTCCAGGCCTCTCACCAGCCTTGTTGCCCTTCTCTGGACACGTTCAAGTGTCTCAATGTCCTTCTTAAACTGAGGGGCCCAGAACTGGACACAGGACTCAAGGTGTGGCCTAACCCTCCAGGCAGAGTACAGGGGCACAATGACCTCCCTGCTCCTGCTGGCCACACTATGCCTAATGCAGGCCAGGATGCCATTGGCGTTCTTGGCCACCTGGGCACACTGCTGGCTCATGTTCAGGCAGCTGTCGATCAGCACCCCCAGGTCCCTC
>CM037631.1:88248643-88292148 GCA_015227895.2 Colaptes auratus | reverse complement strand
TCCGAACCTCTCCTCTCCGAACCTCTCCTCTCCGAACCTCTCCGAACCTCTCCTCTCCGAACCTCTCCTCTTTTACATTTGGTATGTGGTAATTTAGACTCTTTTCTGTTTGTGAATGATGGTTTTTTGTTGGGGTTTGTGGTTTGTTGGTGGTGGTGTTTGCCATTTTTTGAATTGCCCTTATAGTTTTAATGTAAAAATACAGTGCTGGGAAATAATGATGTCATTGCACTCAAGCTCTTCCATGACTCTAGAAATTGATAACTTGAATTCAGACTCCTGAACTGAATGGCATTGGTTTTCAGAGTTTGATCATATACTGTTTCCAAAACACAAGACAGTAACTGCAGACCATCAACACTGCTGCATAGAACCAGACTTCTCTACCATTTTTTATATTCATGTTTAGTTCCTAAACTTCACCCTGCCCTAATTCATATTAATATTGTTTCTTCATTTCCTCTGTAGCAGACAAATTAGAAAGAGTTAATGTTCACAATGTGTTTATTCATATCTTGTGTGTGTTGCTTAGTTTTCTGTCAATGTACATCATTAAGCTGTTGGTTTTGGGACAGCTAGATTTCAAACTGGCAAGACACCAGAAGTATAATGATAATTTTTGTTCCAAAATGTTGGCATTGTATTATTCTGTACATTTGGGATAAATGAGAGAACAAAGAGTTCCCTGGCACATCTGAAGATTGATTGCAGAACAAATTTTGAAGAGATTACATTCAGTATCCAGAAAGAGCTTTAATGATGGTGCAAGAAAAGTCTGGTGAAATCTGCTGTAATGCCAGACCCCAGCATTTTGTTAAAGCATCAGAAAGGCAAATAAAATAAGCTATATCCTTTGCCAATATTTTCTACAGTGCTAGCAGAGGAATGGAAAGAAAATACTAATTGAAATCTAAAGCCAAGGATAGCTGCTGAGAAACAAATTAAAAAATGTTCTAATTGATTCTGGTAATCAGCTTCCTGATCACTTAAATCACTTGATTATTTCATCAAACTTGTACTTGAAAGGAAATGAGACTGCAGAATGCCTTTTTTTACCTCATAATTATGAACTCTTTGTTGCACTTTTTCTTAAGCACTATGTTGATTCATTCATGAGGGTAAGCAGCCTATTGTAGTTTATCTATTAAACATGACAATATTTTAAAATAAAATTTGCACTCCCCCAACAGCCCCCAAACCATACAAAACAAAACAAACCAACCAAAAAAAATGCACACCCCAAACCAACCTGAAAAAAAAGCCACCAACCCCCCAAAAAAACAACTCAAAACCCCTCAAACAAACAGATTAAAAGCTGTCACTCATGTAATGCATAGGAATTTCTTTCATTATTCATGCTTCTTTGATATTTGCATTATGCACATATTGTTTAGCTTCTACAGCAAAGAGAAATTTAATTTGTGTAACAGGACCATCTGTTGAGGTTACTGTTTACCAGCTCCACTGCCATCCGCTTTTGTTGATGGCAACAGAAAAAACATCCAGTCTTTTTGGACATCTGTTTTCACCCTGTAGATACTAACTTCCAAGTCCTAGTGGGTTTGGTTCCCTTTTCCATTTCTCAGTACTTTGATTGAAAGACTGTGTATCTGCTCTGCTGCTAAGCAATGCCACTCGGATGACATATTTTACTGTGATCTGGCCTTTATCTCACAGATTATGTGAAGTGGGGTAAATAACTCCTGCAGCAACTCCTGTGGAACTCCTTTGCATAAATCTTGAGATGAAGAAAATTTCCACTTTTGCTGTATGGCCAAAAGGACACAGAAGAGCATAAACTGTAGATACCTCTTTACATCAGCTAGCTATTACTGTTATTCTATTCCCATATTCACATGTAGCTTAAAATAATAATAATTTTAAAAATTGTAACAACTGCTCTTCTTTCCACCTTTTACTTTGCTACAACCTGATTCTCATTCCACTCCAAGTATTCCTATAACACTTCCATTTTCTTTCTTAAATTGGTGAAGTAGTTAATGTTTCCAGAAACAATGCAGAGAAACATGGCAGGTTTGATAATCACTAAACTATTTGTAACCTCACTTTGTTTTGGCAATAGTTAATACAGAACTGTAAAACAATGTATATATAATTGTCAGGTTTTAGAAGTGGGTATTTCTCAAGTATCTTCACTTTTTTTCTTGAGTGGAGATGACAAAACAAATGAACAGTTGACTCCATGTACCATATGAACTTGTCTTTCGCTACAGCCTGTTTGAGCAATGGTTTTCTATATTGCAGATTTGTAATGCTTATAGAAATTCAGGAATTTTGAATCCAAGTACCAGATTTCAGTACCTTTACTCACTGTGATTAATAACTTTGTTTGGGAAAATTACAACTAAGTTCTATTAGCTTTTCTTTAACTTACACTCAGCTAAAAAAAAAACACCACTAAAATAAAGGCATTCAGTTTGGAAAATTATATTTCATGGGACAAGCCATTTTCAGAAGCTCCATTTAGGCAGCTGTGAGTTCTCATAAGGTTATTTGGGCAGTTTAATTGTTTGGGATTTTCAGGATGTTACTCTATATTTCCAGGAAATAAATGGATGTCAATAGGTTTTTTCTCAGTCCTCCAATAACATTGTGTTAATTATATATAATATATAAAATTATGTATAACATAAATTTAAAAATATTAATATACAATTATATACAAATATATGCAAATTCGTGTTATATTGTTTATGGAATATAGTATGTGGTTTTGTTTGTCAGAATGTTGAATATGTACTGTGCCGAGTATTGTCAGTTTCTCGGTTTTTCAGAGAACTGCTTCCAACAGTATTTTGGATCATAGATGTTTTGGACCATAGATGGTTTTTATGTTGGAAATTCTTTACTCGGTAAAAATGTTTCTTTGCATATTGAATTCTGGTATAATTTATTCTCAGAAAATTTACAGATTTTGTTGTCATGATTTTACTTTGAAACCTGGAGAACCCTCCTCATTACATAAGTCCCCCAAAATACTCAAAAAGGAAAATTGTTTTTTGCTTTGGAAAAGTTCTGACCAATTATGTGACATATCAATATTTTGATCCTTGGACACCAAAGAGTTACTGGTCTAAATTATTTGCATTCACTATCTTGCTGCCATATTATCAGTAAACTATCTTTTGTTAACTACACTCACCAACATTCCTCTTCAGGCTAAATCCTGTAGAAAACCTTAGCAAAATAATTGGTTACAGGAACAAAAAAGTTTCCAAATAACTTTCTCACCATTGGTTTTACATGTATTATGAGAAATGTCAGATAAGTAACTGATTATTTCTAATAACTTTTATAGTATTTTCACTTTGTATTGGGCATATTTTGTGTTCATTTTTTCTATAGATGACATTTTTTCTAATGATCAATCTATGACATCACATAGCTTTCAGAAAATGTACATAAATAACAATAAAAATGTAGTAACTCATCCATGTGCAGGATTATAGAAAGAAGGTCACATAAAACTGAAATATTAAGTTATAATAGAGAAAAGGAAAAAAGAAAATAAAACAAACTTTACTACTCTTCCATTAATCTGCTGTGGCAGGTGACAGTTTCTGTTCATGAAGGATGGTAGATAAGAAATCATCAGCAGCAGACTGATAGTTATCTCAGTTACATGTTAGAGAAAAAGCACTGTGCTTCTGTGGAATGAAAAGAGCTGTGGGAATAAATTGACTTCAACAGTGTAAATCATGTGAAGTGTCACAATGAGACTGTGACCTGTTATGAATTTGGCTTTATTTTTAATCATCTCAAAATATGACAGTAATTTTAAAGATTGTCTAAGGGCAAACAGCTTCCACTGTTATGACTGAGAGAGGTGAATAATTATATTAATTCACTAATCACTTGTTCTCCATTTACTGTAAACACTATGTATCTCCTGCAATGAAGTTTGAACTTGTCAGAGGTGCACTAGACATGTCATGAAATCACTGTATACGACATTTATATGTATATGACATGTATATGTATATGAGATGTATATGTATATGACAGCATAAGGAGCGGAGGTACTGCACAGTGACAAGCATATGAGAAACAGCAAAACATCACAGTCAACAGGAGAGCACTGGGAACTTTGCGGGTGCAAAGCCCTGTAAAGCCAGGAGTGCCTTGGTAACTCCATCTGTGACATCATGGGAAGCAGAGATGATCCAGGTCATGACATTAGAACTACCATGACTGAGTTCAGATACAGTAAAATTGAGACCAACAGGGGAAATGTAATTGAAGGCAGATTGCTAATTCTGAGACTTGAAATGAGAATGTGAGGTACAAGAGCAACAAAAAGGATGGTCAAGAAACAGAATAAGAGGATAGGATATACAAGTTGGGTGTCTGGAGGATTTTGTGAGTTCCCCCTGGGCAGCCTGGTGCTTGATTTCTTCAACCTGCCATCTGAATAAAAGATAGATTAAATACCTTGTTCTTATCATATTCCAGATATCAAACTTTCTTCCAGACTCAAGAGGTGAATGGAGTGCTTTGTGTGCTTGCGTGTGGATACTTAAGTGATTGGATCTAATGAGTGAACTGGGTACTAGTATCATCATGATAGTTCCTGCTCCAGGTCTCACAACATCAGCAGCTACTCACCACTTCCTGACAGAATTTACCTGTTAGTGAAAAAGTTTTGGGAAACTTTGCTTGTTGTCACAGTATCACAGTATCACCAAGGTTGGAAGAGACCTCAAAGATCAATGAGTCCAGCCTGCCACCACAGACCTCATGACTAGACCATGGCACCAAGTGCCACGTCCAATCCCCTCTTGAACACCTCCAGGCATAGTGACACCACCACCTCCCTGGGCAGCCCATTCCAATGATGAATGACTCTCTCAGTGAAGAACTTTCTCCTCCTTATCTGACATGCTTTCCATTTTGAAGCTACCGGAATTACTTAGAACTATTTATCATATTTCTAAGATAATTTTTCTCCTTTAAGAAATTGCAGAGAACAAAAAGCTACATCAATGCTCGTGGTTTGGTGCTCTTGAAATAGGTGAATGCTGTTATTTTTCATCTGCTCAGCACAGAATCAACAGTGTGGAGTAGTTTTATATGGCAGGACTAATTGTTATTTTTTCAGAACAAGCAAAAATGTATGGTGGTTATTTACAGCGTAGATGGGAATTATAGAATGCTGGGAGCATTTTGTATCTTTTTTCTATAATACCAGTGAACATCTATGTCTGAGACAGTAATGAAGTTATTATTACTTAGCTTCATTGAGAGGAAGCTAATAAAGGTATTATTTCCAATATCAGAATAATTTCATTATTAATATTAAATAATTAAGCAGTATTCATAGGTTTATCATGATTTTCTAGTCCCTATACTCCACAGTAATTTCAAGTGGGCAATAAATGATACTTGCCATTTTATGAGATTAAAACTTCTACCCCACTGTTTCTCAAAATTCAGTTTCATTTTGACATATCAGTTCAATTCTGTTCTGTATTATACCAGAAACAATATCAAGCATCTTGACTGAGATCTCAACTCAGCAAGATCATGTTCTCACAATGTTTTCAAACAACATACTGATGACTGACATGTGAATATCTATTCATACTTATACACATGAAACATTAATCTCTAGGAATAAAATATTCACAAATTAAAGTACCATTAAGCAATCAGGTATTTATTTTGTATGTAATGGGCAGAATGTGCTACAAGAGAAGACCCATAGTTTTCTCTAAGATTTTAGGACTGTGATACATTTGCATGTGCATTGATGTGATGATTTGAATATGGTTCCTCATATTTTACAGATGATAAATATTTCTGACTTTCATCTTGAGTCATCAAGGATCCTTTCAGTGGCAAAAATCTTTAAAAAATCAGGAGAAATCCTTTTAAGGTGTACCTGTCAGCAATTTCTAGCAATAGCATCATTCCAATTATTTCTCAAAATGTTTAACCATGAGAATCAAAATCTATTTTGGTATATATGACCAGATCAAATTATAGAAGTTCCTTTTGTTGTTTTTTTTTAAACTTACATGTAAGATATGCAATAATAAAAAGGAGAGAAGGCACAGAGATAAATACATATAATAATGATCATTATGATATCTTGTAAAGATAACCTAACCATCAGCTTAGTCATCACAACAATGAAGTAGCCTGAAGAGCTGCTGAGGGCTTCTGGTAGCTTGCTGATGGTGGGAAAAAAAAATGCTTGTGAGCTTCCATTGAGCCCTGAAATCAGAAAAGGACAACACACCAAACCTCAACACATTAACTTGCCTGTTTGGAAGATGAAGGTAGTAGAAAATAGTGCACTGGAACAAATGGACCTATCCATCAGCTTTTCAAAGTGAGTAAGAGATCATAGCAGCTTCTGAAGTAATTTATACTTGATGTGATGGAAATGGAAAGACTGGCAAAATGACAGTGGGATGCAGAATAATGATATATATTTTGAGGGTTATAAACCTTCAATTATGCTTACCAAATACCTTAAATGCTAGTCAGAACTCTGTATTTCATTCAAAATTACACAATGTTCAAATTGTAAAGAACTCTGCCACAGGTTGTTATACTCATTTAACCCATATTCTGAAATCTAGAAGTAGAACAAAAAATATAGCTTCCTGCAGTATTGTGACTAACCTGCATGATCCACCTAAGGAAATTCTATTCTCCTAGAGTTTTTAGTTTCCAGTGCTTTCTCAAAAGGAATTCTCCACTACCTCCTCCTTCAACTCACCCACAACAGCAGAATAAAATCCACGGATCCACACAAACATGTCCTTATTTCACACTTAATTCCACATGCCAAATGCCTTTATGAATTCTCTGATGTTGAAATTGAGCAAATCAAACTGTAAAGAAGAATTTAAAACAATTATAGCTAGGAGACCTCACCCTCTGCCCTCCAAATCTTGATTCAGAAGTGATGTATGCAATATTCTCAAACCTGTGACCTAAGTTACAGTTCTGCTTGGCACAGAAAATTTAACTCAACAAAGATACCAATTTAAAAGCATACTGATTTTTTTCCCAGCCTTGGTCCTCCTCTGCACTACACCAAAAGTAATAATTAACTGCCTTTCTCTTTCCTGTAGGAGTTTTGAATTTCACCCACATCTCTCTCTCAGCTCCACTAGTGCTCTATGCCTTTTCCTCAGTTTGTCTAAATGATTAACATAATGAAGTTAAACCCACTGCAATTTCCCCTACCCAGTATTTAGCTTGAAAGATGCTGTTTCTATTTTAAACCTGAAGAAGGGCTTGCATGTCCTTGCTTGTCATCTTCTTATCCAGCTATACTTAGTCTGAAAAAAAAAACAACCCACAAACAAAAACAACAAAGCATTACACATCTCTCAAAAACCTTTCCTCATTAGCTAATGGGAACATTTCTGTTTTAGAACAACTGCAAGTTAAAAAAATAATACAAAAGCCCATAATTAAATCTGCCCCCATCTATTGCTTTCATGCTTAAATACACACCAGCAACTACCAACTGCAGAGTGGACATAAAAAAAATAGATATTATTTCATTATCATGTTTTGTATTTAAGGGTTCTTTGTAGCTCTAGAGTAGGGTTAGAGCCACTGATAACATTTCAGTCAATTCCCACAGGTGAGAGTTGGTTCTATTTTCACTTTCAGAAATTCAGATTTCATTCTGGCAATTTACAATTAAATGTGGTCTTAGGAAAGATGTGCCTTCAGGAGGATATGAGTTCAAGGTTATAGCCACCAATTAATATTGTAAGAAAAAAAAAAAAGTCCATGGCCCACAGGAAAAACAAATTTAATTTATGACTCCATTGCCTAATAGAGTAATAAGTATTTGACAGTAACTATAAATTGAATACAAAACAGGACCAAACAAGAAAGAGACCAGTTTGATATTTTGCTTGTGCATGCTTAATAGCTATGTGAGCTCAAGAATATGTTTACCATGTATCCCTTTGAAATATCTGACATTTATTTTTTTTAATTTATAAAGTAACAGCAACCATCAGAGAATTTGGAAACAAATGCCAAATATGTGGCATCTCCTCAAAATAAACTGAGTAAAGCAAATTGATTAAACTTAGAAAGGAAGGTTATAATTATTCTATTTTAGAATTGGGAATTAGTTTCAAATTAAGCCATTTAAAATTTAGTGGTCAGCAAGTTGATATAAATTCAGCTATTTAAATGCAAACCGATTGCCATTTGCAATGCCCCAAGGCTGTCTACATCATCTTTACCTTCCATTCTTTAAAAAAGGCAGAAACCTATTATCAGTTGTGGTGGTTTATGACTGTTCTGAAAGTGGCGGGGGGGAGGGCTTGTGAGAACCTTGTTCTCTCTGGGGGGCGTTTTCCCCCAGGGGAACTGAGTTAGTCTGTTCCACTCCCACCTCCCTGTCCAGCAAGCCTATAAAAAGGAAGACACTGCATCCATTTGCTCTCTTTGGCTTCTGCCTTGCCTGGACGAGAGGACTGCTGATGGCTTCCTTCTTCTCTGCCATGTGGTCCAGCCTGGTCCTCCTCCCTGCTACATCCACGCCTTTCCAAAGGACTCCAACGGACTGGTTCTGGTTTTGTATACATATTTTTTCCCATCCATCCTTGTTCCTTACACTTGTGAACCCTTCATATTATGGTTTTATATATATATATGTATATTGTTTAAAGAAAATCTTAACCTCTCTACTTCCAAAACAACTCCAAATTATTTCTTAGTGGATTTGCTCCTTCCCTTTCCTTTTTTTCCTCTAGATCAGGAAAGAGGAGGGAGGGAGCAGGAGAGGAATTCTCAGACTTGGCCCTCATCTGAGCTCTTAAATCCCATTTAAGGCTCAAACCACCACATCAGTCACTTCTCTTAGTGCTATATAGGTATCAGCAGCTTATATGGGACTAAATTTTAGATTTGTGGCCAAAACATCATTGACAATACTGGAATATTTTTGTTATTACTGAGCAGTTCTTACACAGTCAAGGCCTTTTCTGCTTCTCTTTCTGCCCTAAAAATGAGTAGGTTGGAGGTGCAGCACAAAAGGTTGGAAGAAGACAAACTTGTTTTCTTGCCTCGTTCTATGTTTATCAGCATCTGAAGAACAGATAGAGAGTCCTAGGGCAGCTTCAGCTACTCTGGTGACTTATGTGTTAGCTACTAAATTAAGCTTTCTGTGCCTATTTGTGAGTTTAACATCTATCATGGTGATTATTTTTTTGGTCAGCTTAGAGTGTGAAACCTAATGTGACTCAAAAGACCACATTTCTTTATGTTGAAGAGATGGATCTCTCCCCAGCCTCTACCAGCTGAACAGATGAAATCTTCAGTAACTAAACTAAGAAAACTAAACTGTTCTTTATTATAATCCAAATGTCATTACAGTCCAGTGAAGTTCCCAATGACTGTAGATGGGGAAACATAACCCTTATTTACAAAAAGGGAAAGAAGGATGACCCAGGGAACTGTAGGCCAGTCAGCCTCACCTCCATGATCAGTGAGAGCATGAAGCAGATCCTCCTGGAGGCAGTGCTGAGGCAGAAGAATAACAAAAAGTTGATTTGGTACAATTAGTACAGCTTCACCAAGGGCAAATTGTGCCTGACAAACCTGGTGGCCTTCTATGACAAGGTCACAGCATCACTAGACAAAGAGAGAACAACTGACATAATTTGCTTTGATAGTGTTTCATAAAACATCCTAATCTCCAAGATGGTAACACATGGATTTGATGGATGGACCACTTGGTGGATAAAGAACTGGCCTGTCAGCTGCACCCAAAGAGTGTCTCTCAATGGGTCCATGTCCATGTGGAGGGCAGTGACAAGTAGAGTCCCTCAGGGATCAATACTGGGATCAGTCTTGTTTAACATCTTCATTGGTGACAAAGACAGTGGCATTGAGTGCACCCTCAGCAAGTTCTCCAATGACACCAAGATGAGTGTTGTGGCAGACATGGTGGAGGGAAGGGATGCCATCCAGAGGGACCTTGAAAAGCTGGAGAGGTGGGCCCATGTCTACCTCATGAAGTTCAACAAGACAAAATGCAAGGTCCTGCATCTGTGTTGGGGCAATCCCAGGTATCAATATAGGCTGGGCAGTGTCTGGCTTTAGAGCAGCCCTGAAGAAAAGGATTTGGGGGTGCTGGGGGACGAGAAGCTCAATATGAGCCACCATTGTGCTCCTGAGTGGCCATCTAGTCTGGGTGCCTCCAAAAAGAATCCACAGAGCTGAGACCTCCAGTGTCTTGAGTGTCCAGGCAAGTGGGTGGATGCAGGAAATAGTGTATTTCTACCCATAAATCCTGCACCCTTATAATGTGGCTGCAAAGTTATTGTCTTTCTCTTTCTTCCCTCTCAGCTCCCATGGGAGACAGATGTTCTTTTATCTGGTAACAATAGGGGAGTATCAGAGGTCTCTTTTTTTTTTGAGTAACTTTGTTTTTCTCCTGCACAATCTTGGCCTGTCTAGGCCTAATGCTAGGGTAAAAAAAACAACAAAAGGGGGCAGTTCGGGCCTGGCTAGCCTGAAAGCAACCTCCCAATGAGGGGGAAAAAAGACCCCTGGAGGTTTTTGGGTGGGCTGCAGGTGGGGGGAAGGGAAGTGTTGGGCTTTCTTTTTCTGGTATAAAGCAACTTGTGTGTATAGTCTGGGGATTTCTTTGAATTGCTATCTTCACCACTATGCCTTTACATTTAAATTTTCCATGACTATCCAATCCATTTGTGTGAGCATTATTCTTTTGCCCCTTTTGCAGCAATGTAATAAACTTTCCTGCTCTAAACTAGGACAATGTGCAGCCCAGAAAGCCAACTGTATCCTGGGCTGCATCAAGAGAAACATAGCCAGCAGGCTGTGGGAGCTGACTCTCCCCCTCTACACCACTCTTGTGAGACCCCACCTGGAGTACCACATCCAGTTCTGGAGCCCCTATTACAAGAAGGATCTGGATGTGCTGGAGCGTGTCCAGGGAAGGGCCATGAGGATGATCAGAGGTGGAGCACCTCTCCAGGACAGGCCAAGAGAGTTGAGTTGTTCAGTCTGGAGAAGAGAAGGCTCCAGGGAGACCTTATTGTGACTTTCCAGTGTATGAAGGGGGCCTACAAGAAAGCTGGTGAGGGACTTTTTAGAGTGTTTTGTAGTGATAGGACTAGGGGGACTGGATCCAAGCTAGAGGAGGGTAGATTTAGATTAGACAATAGGAAGTTCTTCACCCTAAAGGTGGTGAGCCACTTGAACAGGTTTCCCAGGGAGGTGGTAGCCCCATCCCTGGAAGTTTTTAAGGCCTGGTTGGATGGGGCTGTGGGCAACTTGATCTAGTGTAAAGTGTTCCTGCACATGGCAGGGTAGCTGGAACTAGATGATCCTTGAGGTCCTTTCCAGCCCTGACAGTTCTGTGGTTCTATGAATCTCTATACTTGACATATGAATAAAGCATTATGGCCTGGAGTATTTCCCTGACAGACTCAACTAGTGAAACTTGAGATGAACGCTGATGAGATCTCTGTTCAGTGAACTAAACGTTCTCATGAGGACTACTCAGTAACATTTAACACTATTCCTCTGCAAGAAATTTCAGGTCAAGCTTTGCAAGTGTTTCAATTTTAGGCGATTCATGAGAAAATACAGTGAGTGATATTCTGAAGATGTATTATAGTTACTGTGCTAGATAGAAGAAAACTTCATCCTCTATGCCTTGTATGGATCAAATTTTTATTTGTATCAGATCATAACTATAAAAGTTATTTTTGTCTCCAAACTTGGACTTTGCTAGGACAGAATCATGCCAAATGATAATATTCAAAATAACACCAGATGAAACTGCTATGAGTCCAACATTTTCTTTGGCTAAAGAGATTTGTGAACAGGTTTCATAAAAATATCTCTTTTTAGGGAACAATTTGCAATCATTATCAACACAAGCACTTGTCTGAGACGTGTCATCATCATGGTGAAGTTCCCTTTACATTTTTGCATTAGCAGTATATTGGGACATATTTATCTAGCAGAAAGTAGGTTATAATCAGACTTGGATGACCACTAACTGATATTAAAAATGTTATAGAGATATACTGTTTCAGAAATAACACTTAAATACATTTTACCTTTAGAAAAAGTATTCTGTAAGAGCTTCTTATCTATTTTTAAATATGTTTTATATTAAAGAAACTATTTTAATTTATTTCTTTATTAGTCTCCAAGTCACTAATGGGCATTATGGGGGTTTTTTTTGGTTGTTGGGTTTTTTTGGTTGTTTTGGTTTTTTGTTTTAAACTAAAACCCAAACATGTGAAATGCTTAAGATATATATTTATGTATTTATATAATGCAATATGGTTAATTTCTGGAAAAGGAGAAATAGCAAATTACAGTTTTGAAACATTTCTACTTTTGTACGTAACTAGAAGTTAATTCACAATATTAGTAGAACTTAGCCATGCATGTCAAAGGGAAAATGCTAATTAGGCATTCATTTCTGTATTTTATTCTTAGTTTTTTTGCTGAGTTGAGCAGCCCTGTGAGAACATCTGCTTTTTTATGTGGTTCATGATTTAGGTTGTTTCTTAAACAGTAAACACAAACCTCACAATATTAGAGGATAAGTCTCTTGATATGATTAAAAACAAGCCATTCCATACATGCTTCAAGCAGCTTGTCTATTTGCTTGATTTAGGGGACAGTCATTGTTAGCTTCCGCTAGGATGCAGCAAAATCTGCAGGCTCAAACTTTTACAGTAGATATTTAATCAGATTAGGCTATTTTAATTTAAGCACACGGTGTATTCTGTGTGTTCATTGATTCTCATCTGTAAGACAACAGAGAATTCATTTTGACTTCCATATTGAAGCCATGCAATACTTCCTGCAAGACATAAGCCTAAGAACTGAACAACTAATTGACTTGATTGCAATCCAGCACCCTCATACACAGTCAAGGAAACTGCCACCCTAACTCACTGAAAGACATCCTCCAATGTGAGATTTTTTAAAAAAAATTTTGTTTTCTAGGGGTGGAGGGAGGGAACACATATAAGTGGTGTACAATTTTGAAAGCAGCATAGAATTGCAGAAAAATTTATGTTGGAAGGGGCATCTGGAGGTCATGGACTCTAACGCCCTCTTCAAATCTTATCCAAACATGCTGAGGTCTTCGGGGCCTTGTCTAACTTGGAGCTTTAAACATTTCTCAACAGCTTCTCTGAGCAGCCTGTTCCTCAGCTTGATTGTCCACATGACAAAGAAGTATTTTGTATATGTAGTCAGGCTTTTGAGTGTTTCAGTTTGTGTCCTATCACTTTGAGAGGAGCTTCACTTTTGGGTTTGGGTTGGTTTGAGTTTTATTGGTTTTTTGCCCTCTTTTTTTTTTTTTTTTAATTTACACCTTTATATCAGGTAGCTGTAGATAGCAATCTCCCTTTTCACCAGCCTGCACAAACTCAGTCACCTTGGCACGTCCATATATTGCCATTGAGAATCTAGATGTTTTCTGCTGTGCTTACTTCAGTGTGCTCATGCCTTCTATGCACTAGGGAACCCAGCACTGAATGTGGTACTCCAGTGCTGCAGATCAAAGAGGAGGAATAATTTTTCATTACTGCTGTTTTTCATTATCTACTACTGTTAATGCATCCCAGGATGCTGTTGACCTCTGTAGCAGGGACACATTGTCAGCAGCAAGAGATAATAGTCTGAGGACTGGAAAAGCCTTAGCAATCTCACGGGAGCATCCCACATTTGAGCACCCAACAAATAGCCAAACTGCTTGAACATCAAGTCAGGTTGACAGATGGTTGATCCCATCCCCAACAGGACGTATTATTCAGTCACTATCATCTGCCACCATGTTTGGTGTGGATACTTCCCATTCTCAGAGCTGTTCCTCCACATCTATTGCTAGGGTGATATATCTTTTCTGAAGCTGTAGATCTGCAAGGTGAAGAATGAGTCTTCACCCTACCGCCAAATGGCACATGCATGCTACCTTCCTTGACATTGTTCCTAGTGCTTCAGTGTGGTCTCTACCTGTGGCTTATTCTTTGCAGCACATGGCTCAGGCTTTTGTCTCTCAATGGTGTCTTCATGTTGATTATATGTGTCATGATTAACTCTGTGAGGAACCTAAACCCCACACAGTTGCATGCTTATTCCCACAAAGAAGGACTAGGAAGAAAATAAGAAAAGCAAAACCAGGAAAATTTCCTGAATTGAGATAAAGACAGTTTAGTAGGCAAAGCAAAACAATAAATTAATTCACCACTTCCTACTGGTAAGCAGGTTTAGCCACCCCCAGGAAAGCAGGGCTCCAACACAATTAACAGTTACGTCAGCGATGTAATTCCAAACATTCCCTTTTGCTCCTTCTTCCAGATTTTATTGCTGAGCACAATGTCATATGGTATGGAATATCCCTTTGGTCAGCTGGGATCACTTGTCCCAGCTCTGTCCCTCTCAAATTCTTGTGCACTTGCAGGCTATTCAAATGGATGATGTGAGGAGGAGAAAAGACCTCAACTCTAGTTAAACAACTGGTGCATTATCAGCACTCATTTGATCACAAATCCAAAACATAACCCCATACTAGTTACAATGACAAAATTAACTCTATCCCAGCCAAAATCAATACAATGTGATTCTGTGTCTGTCACCACCCATTCTCCCTTCACTGATACAAGGGAGAAGAGAAAATGCAAGAGTCTGGTTATCCATTCAATGTGAAACTTGATATTGTCATTGTTATCCCTGCAATGAAAAGAGAAGATGAAGAGGACACTGCGTATTCTAGAAATCTAAACATTTGTGTCCTTAAAGCAAAAGGAGATTAATCCTTAGAAAAACAGACTAGAAATTTAGGGTATTACAGAGGCAGTAGAAATGGTAGACAATCAAGAATGGTCTAGTTGGCCATGAATTAGAAGACTACTAATCTCAGAGGAAACAAGATGAGGGAACAGAAAAATCATAACTGTGAAGAACGCTCCCCACTTCAATAACACGAAGAGCTTCCTTAATGAGAAAAAATTAGCAATGTGTAGTACTACTTCAGACACATTAGGCACTTGTATTTCCTTATGACGGCTCCTCTGAGATATTCTGAAGGACAAATGCTGGTTAAGATGAATACTTTTCTGGTTTGTTCTTTTATGAATGTGGCAGAAGTAGCGACTCTGAGAATTTGTACTGTGTGGATGCTTTATCAGTTTTAAGAGAAACACAGTTTACAATTTGTAAAGCCAATCCATCTTTAGAGAGCAGATTAATACCAAAGAAGGAAATTGGAATATATAGCAGGGCTAAATTCAGCATTAGTGAGTGAACACAAACAGAATCTGACGGACTCATCATATATTTTGCAGCATATAATGCATATTCATCCTGTGCCAGTCTGTAGTTCTTGCAGTTCCACAGCAGCTAACTTAATTCTAACAATATCAGAAACTCAGTCCTCTTCACAGATGTTCTAGCATGAAAGCAAGTTATTATCATATTGTACTGCCCACTATCACTGAAGTACTTAAAAGCTGTCTTTTCTTTTTGTCGTGTATAAGTACAGGTGAGACTCCTACAGTGAATAATTCCTACTGATGCAGGAGGGCATTCTCTCACCATGGTTTTCATGTTTCTGGATTCCTGACAAGAATCACCACTTCCACTTTCTTGTCACCACACTGCCTTACCCAAACACTGTGAATTGATTGCACCCTCAAGAAAAGTGAGTCTGCTCTGTAATTGAAAAGGCAATTTTGATATCAGTACTTTCTTATGCATCTGCACCAATGCAAATTGAGTAAAAAAAAAAAAGACCACTGTATCTTGCCTCCTCTCTGAAACCTAGGACAGAAAATGTCATCAGCTAGCGAGAAAGCTATAGTGATCTTTCTTCAGGAAGCATACAGTCTTATTGAAAGGGAGAGCAAAGTAATCTAAATTCTAGGCCCAAGATAGTTTAAAAAAAAAATCCTTCTCCTTATTCCCAGTGTGAATACCTCTCCTTTTTTTTCCAACATTGTGTATCATAAGGTGCTTGCCTTATAGATACAAGTTATAAAAATGTACCTAAATGACATTAAAGGAATAGGCACTGGAAGAAGGAGTTGGAATGCAAGTAGAAATATTTGCAAAGGAATCTAAACTAAGTAAAAACCCTAGGGAGTTTTAAAGTCAATTTACTAATTCCCTTTTCCAGCAAACATGCTGTTACTCTACACTCAATGAATATAGGCAACTTTTTTTTGATAAATTTAACTCACACAGCATTTTAGGAGACAAGGCTCATCCTGGAATGCCTGAGTATAGGTGTGCAGATACAGGCTTCTGGGATTGCAACATTGGAAAGGCACATGAATTACTGCAGACAACAACAATTTCTATCAAATGATATCTAACTTAAGGTTGTGACCAGCAGAATTTATTTGGAGGTCTGTAGCTAGTGATGTTCCCAAATGGGTCAGAATTGAGAGCAATATTGTTCAACGTATTTGTCATTGACCTGGATAAAGGGACAGAGTGTACCCTCAGCAAAGTTTACTGATGGTACAAAATTGGGAGGAGTGACTGATACACTGAAAGGCTGTGCTGCCATTCAGTGTAACATGGACAGGCTAGATTGCTGAGCAGAGAGGAGCATAATGAGGTTGAACTAGGGGAAGTACAAAGCCCTGCACCTGGAGAGGAATAAACCCATGCACCAGTACAGATTAGTTGTTGACTTAGTGGAAAGTAGATCAGTGAAGAAGGACCTGGGAATCCTAGTGGACTAGTTAATTATGAGCCAGCAATGTGTCCTTGAGACTAAGAAGGTCAATGATATCTTGGAACACATTAAGAAGAGTGGCCAGCAGGTAGAGTTCTCCCTCCCCTGAACTTTGCCCTAGTGAGGATGCATCTGCAATATTGTGCCCAGTTCTGGGCAGCCCAGTTCAAGGGAGACAGGGAACTTCTGCAGAGAGTCTAATGGAGGGTGAAAAAGATAATTAGGGAACTCAAGCATCTCTTGCAAAGAAAGGCAGGGACACCTGGGGCTCTTTAGCTTAAAGAAAAGAAGACTGTGAGGTGATTTTATCCATGCTTATAAATATCAAAAGGGCAGATGTCCAGAAGATGAGGATGCACTTGTTGAAGTGGTGCCCGGTGACAAGATAAGGGGTAATAGACACAAACTGGAAGACTGTAAGTTCCATCTGTACACATGGAGCAACTTCTTTACTTTGAGGGTGATGGTGCATTGGAACAGGCTTTGCAGGGAGGTTTTTGAGTTTCCTTCTCTGGGAGAATCCAAAACGTGTATGAACATATTCCTGTGCAACCTGCTCTGGGTGAATCTGCTTTACTAAAAGGGTTGGACTAGATGATACCCTGAGGTTCCTTCCAGCTCCTACCATTCTATGATTGTATGTGGTCCCATGATTCTGTAATATGCAAATAGAATTGTCAGATGAAATTTCTGTTTTATTTTGGCTTAATTTCATGTGTATTTTATTTATTTATTAACATATTATTTATTGTTGTGTTCAGTATTAATGATCATCAAGAATGATGTCAAACTGCTTGTGCTATAGGGTCCTTTGGAGATGTTGAACCTACAGTTGTGAGGAATTTACAAGGCATATATTACTGCTCTGTTTCTATGTTAGTATGTTGAAAACCAATGCCGAGCTACTGAACAGTTCTACTTTTTTATTCCATGCAATCACTGGCTCTGAAAAATATTTCTCAATCTTGCTGGTAAGAAGTCCCAACAATACTGTGAGAAGGTGATCTAAAGTCAAAGAGCTGCCAAAAGTAAGTTTGGCTGCTAGTCTGACAAGTGTTTTAAAAGAAATATGACCGCAAAGGCACAAAAACAGTTTTAAAAAGTGATTGCAAATTAAAATCTTTCCAGCAGACTGAAAAGTGGGACCACCTGGCAATAGGCCAGAATCAGTTTTGGCTTGCATTTAAGTTTTTTTGGATGCATGCCACCAAATCAAATCCAGCATCTGCTTCTGTGTCTGCTGCACAGGGCAACAATAATTCCTCAGGCTAAAAGTTGCACAACAACGTATATAAAAGTAACTCAGCTGATAAATGAGCAGTAAGAGACAGGACAGGAGACTTCGCAATTCTTGCCCTGATGATCTGTGAGTTAAAATACAAGTATTGAATTTAAAGAGACATGATTTAAAATAAATTCTTGCTGACAGATGCTAATTTTACATTTTTAGAGAATATAAATTTTGAATTCAGGTATACAGAGAGGTATATGTGTAAAGCACTTAGCATGTGAATAGAAAAGAAAAGCTGTCTTTCATAAACAATTCAATCTGCCATAGAAGCCCTTTTAATTCTAGTTTTAGCATATAGCTCCACACCCTAGAAATCAAAGCTCTGACTGATTGCCTTTTGATCTCCTCCTATGATAGGGTGACCTGCCTGGTGGATGTGGGGAAGACTGTGGATGTAGTCTACCTGGACTTCAGCAAGGCCTTTGACACTGTCCCCCACAGCAAACTCCTGGCCAAGTTGTCAGCCCGTGGCTTGGACAGCAACACTCTGCACTGAGTTAGGAACTGGCTGGAAGGCCAAGCCCAGAGAGTGGTGGTGAATGGTGCCACATCCAGCTGGCAGCCAGTCACTAGTGGTGTCCCCTAGGGATCAGTGCTGGGTCCCATGCTCTTTAATATTTTTAGTGATGATCTGGATGAGGGCATTGAGTCCATCATCAGTAAATTTGCAGGTGGCACCATGCTGGGGGCAGATGTTGATCTGTTAGAGGGTGGGAAGAGCTCTGCAGAGGGACCTTGACAGGCTGGACAGATGAGCACAGTCCAATGGCATGAGATTTAACACATCTAAGTGCCAGGTTCTACACATTGGCCACAACAACCCCATGCAGTGCTACAGGCTTTGGTCAGAGTGGCTGGAGAGCGGCCAGGCTGAAAGGGACCTGGGGGTAGTGGTTGATAGTAGGCTGAGCATGAGCCTGCAGTGTGCCCAGGTGGCCAAGAAGGCCAATGGCATCCTGGCCTGTATCAGGACAGTGTGGTCAGCAGGAGCAGGAAAGTCATTGTGCCCCTGTACTCAGCACTGGTTAGGCCACACCTTGATTCCTGTGTCCAGATCTGGGCCCCTCAGTCTAGGAAAGTTGTTGACTTGCTGGAATATGTCCAGAGAAGGGCAACAAAGCTGATGAGGGGTTTGGAGCACAAGCCCTCTGAGGAGAGGCTGCGGGAGCTGGGGTTGCTTAGCCTGGAGAAGAGGAGGCTCTGGGCAGACCTGATTGCTGTCTACAACTACTTGTAGGGAGGTTGTAGCCAGGTGGGTGTTGGTCTCTTCTCCCAGGCAACCAGCACCAGAACAAGAGGACACAGTTTCAAACTGCACCAGGGGAGGTTTAGGCTGAATGTTAGGAAGAAATTCCTCAGAGAAAGAGTTGTTGGCCATTGGAATGGGCTGCCCAGGGAGGTGGTGGAGTCCCCATCACTGGAGGTGTTTAGGAAGACACTTGATGGAGTGCTTGATGCCATGGTTTAGTTGAATGGATAGTGTTTGATGATATGTTGCACTCAGCTATCTTAAAGGTCTTTTCCAACCTGGTTAATTCAATTCAATTCAATTCAATTCAATTCAATTCAATTCAATTCAATTCAATTCAATTCAATTCAATTCAATTCAATTCTATTCTATTCTATTCTATTCTATTCTATTCTATTGCAAGATGATTGGTTCGATATTCCCCATTGTTTCGATAAGGGTGATAATTTGCTGCTATCTGCAAAACAGTTCAAGAAACCTTAAACTACACCATATAGATTATTAATATTTAGAATGGATGGGGCACTTGGTGCT
Source organism: Colaptes auratus (assembly GCA_015227895.2). Taxonomy (NCBI): domain Eukaryota; kingdom Metazoa; phylum Chordata; class Aves; order Piciformes; family Picidae; genus Colaptes; species Colaptes auratus. The sequence continues at coordinate 88,272,327 of CM037631.1, read as the reverse complement.
ATGGCTTAGTTGATTTGATAGTGCTGGGTGGTAGGTTGGACTTGATGATCTCAAAGGTCCTTTCCAACCTGGTTAATTCTATTCTATTCTATTCTATTCTATTCTATTCTATTCTATTCTATTCTATTCTATTCTATTGGAATGAGACAAGATCCTCATTGTTTAGGCAGGAAAACTTAATGATAAATGAGATAATGGGGAACTCATAGCTCCTGCATCTCATAAAATTCTCCTTCCTTGTTACACTCAAAATCTTGTTACAAGCATGCCTTATATGTGCAATCAATACTTTTATTATTAGTCTAATTAAGGCCTTGGGAGTCTAACCAACACACAGCAAGGAGTTATTATTATTATTATTGTTATACTGAAGCTAAACTTAAAATCACTAATGCAATCCAAATGCATGGATATCACATCCACTAGAGTTTTCTTCTCTATTGTTATGTTTATACTTCCAAGGTTCCTCTGAGTCATAAAATCTACAGCTTTGGTCTTCAAGAATAAGTGAGCCAAGGAGGAATTATGACAAGGCATCAGGATCCTGAGGCTCTTGATCAGAAGAATATGAAGTTGATAGTGAAATTTTTTCCTCCTTGACCTTAGGATCATTTAAAATTTCATTATTTTTTTTTTAGTATGTGTTTATACATAGGACAATGATATGAAATAAATGATCTTCATAACTGATTTTAAGAGAACCAAAGAATAAAAATGAGATTGAGCATATTGTGTAACATATATGTGAGATCTTTTATTTAATCCAACTGACTGATGTCTAACAACGTAGTTTTGCTGGCAAGTCCCATTCTGTGTCATTTTGCAACCATATCTTATTTTCTGTTTCAGATAGTTTCAGATCTATGTAGTTGAAAAACGTAGTCAGAATTTTCAGTTCCCTTGTTTTGCCAGTTTTCTATAGTTACTTTTGCAAGTTTGGCACCCCTGCTGCCACCAGTGAGTGAGTGAAATATAAATGGGAAGTAAACACACTTCAGCACCATCTTTGCTTGGGGGTGGAATGCTGTCAGTCTCTGCACTTGCCTAAGGTGAACTAAAGTGAACTAAAGTGAACTAAAGTTCACTGAACAGTAATTCAGCCACAATTCATGACTAAGGAATAAATTATTTACCATCATTTATTCAACATTATAAACAGACTATACACACAAGCCATCCTCAAACTAAACAACCATAAATTAATACATCCGCTTCACCAAATGGTAGATTAGGAAAAAGCAGAATATCTCAGCTGAAGAAACTGACAAAATTGACAAAATAAAAATCATACTGTTGTAGAGAAGCATGAAAATACTTGGATGATGAAACTATTTCCTCTTTCAACATTTCTAGATGGACATAAGCAGTTGGTCCACTTTCACAGGGGGATCGAGATGAAAACAGTATGATCAAACTAAAATGAAATTGCCTCAAGGGCAAGATTTATGAGGAACAACTGAGGTCACTTGTGTTTTTCAGCTTGAGGAGAAGGCTGAGGGACGACCTCATCAGAGTCTACAACTTCTTCAAGAGAGGCAGCAGGGGGTGAAGCACTTATCTCCTCTCTTTTTGTTCTTACAACATTTTACTAAACTTGTTGATCACTGAAACAGGCTCCCCAGGGAAGTAGTCACAGCACCAAACCTGTGTGGTGAAGGCAGCCTATGCCCAGAATTATGCCCCAAATGTTGCCAAAACTTGTCCCAACATGTTTTGCTCACATCTCCCCTTCTCCCTCCATTCTGGAGTGGGTACTCAGCCCAGTTGTCAAGAAGTCAGGTAAACAAACCAACCTGCCTTTTTTTGGGGTGAACAAGATCATGTGCCCACTGTGTGGAATGCTTGTTCTTCTTCCATGTTTGGGCATAACTCTAGCCACATGCTTTCTTATTGGATTAAGGCGCTTACCAAGTTTGACTATAGGCTAAATCCAAGCCTCAAGCGTGTTATAAATACTACTGAATTTGTAAACAAATTACTTTTTGCTTAAGCATTTTGGTCTTTGCCACTAAGCTCTTTTGTTCTTAGGATTTATTGCTTCTGCTCTTAAGCTCCATTGCACTTCTGCCTTTGTGCAAGCTCTGCCTTTGTTTGCAGACCAGACAGAACCCTTCTATGTGAGAAGTGCCAGAATGTCTCAGTTCACCCAGGCCTGCAAAGAGTCCTTCACAAGCTGCTCTGCCACTACAGCCAGCTCTGTGTCATATCCCAGTTCTGCCGGTAGGAAGAAGTTACCACCGTGTCTTAAAGGGCCTGAGCCCCACTGGTAAACTTATCCAGTCAGGGGGAAAACTAGTCTGACCCCTTCAGCAGTTCCAACAGTGTCTGCTATTGCAGACCTGTGAGCCAAAGCCCTTTGTGTGCCCACTTGCTATTATTATAATAAGAAATGGCAAGATGGTTGAATTAAAATAGAAATTTATATTAAAATGTAGATTAATGAACCCTTTCTTTCACAAGTTTTAGTGAATTTATCATTTATTAAGATAATTATTGTATGTAATAGAGAATTTCAAATACTGGAAAAAATATTTACTATGGACATTAAAACTCAAAAGGAATTATTTTTTTATCAACTTACTATACTATACAACCATCATTCTTCAGCTTGGTTGTAGGTGCAAAGAGCAGATGTTTGATTTAAAACAAGGATGTAATGCCATGCTATAACAAAAATAGGGCAGCTTAAGAAAATGACTGTACTAACTTTCTGCTATCTCACTCTAATGAGAGTTGGCAACATAACAGTGTATGTCATTATAAACTGTCATCGTGAAAAATTACAAGAGATGTAAACTTGCTGGAGTTACTATATTTACTGAGGCCCTTACTATTTAAGTTACTCCTCTGCTTGCAGAAGTATACAAAAAAAAGACAAATCAGAAAACTCTTCTAACACACATTTATAAGGAAGATATTTTTGTATAATGTTTTAGTTTCTAATATGTTTCTCCATGCATCACTGTGGTGAAGGGTGCCTATGCCCAGAATTATGCCCCAAATATTGCTAAAACTTGTCCCTACATGTTTTGCTCAACCCCCGCTTCCCTCTTCTTTCTGGAGTGGGTACTCAGCCCAGAGCTGAGTAAACAAAGGTCCAGGCATCAACAAGCTGGGAAAAATAACCCAAACTGCCTTTTATGGGATAAACAGATCATGCACCCACCATATGCGATGCTTGTGCTATGCTTGTGCTTCTTCAAAATATAAGCACAATTCGAGGCATATGCTTTCTCATTGGCTAATGATGTTTGTCAGCTTTGACTATTGGCTAAATCCAAGCCTCAAGCTCATTTGCTATTAAGCTCTCTTGCATGTGCTCTGGAGCAAAACTAGCAATGTGTAGATTTGGATTGGATGTTAGGAAGTTCTGCACCATGAGAATGGTGAGATGCTGGTACAGGTTGCCAAGAGAGGTGGTAGAAGTCCCATTCCTGGAGGTTTTTTAGGTCAGGCTGGATCAGGCTCTGAGCAACTTATCTAGAGGAAAGTATCCCTGCCCATGGCAGCGGGGTTGGAACTAGATGATCCTTGAGGTCCCTTCCAACCCTGACAATTCTATAATTCTACCAATCCTTAGCAAGTTTCTCAGTGACACCAAGCTGTGTATTATGATCAACATGCTAGAGGGAAGGTATGCCATCCAGAGGGACCTTAACAAGCTAGAGAGGTGGGCTTATGCAAATTTTATGGAGTTCAAAAAGGCCAAGTAGGGTCTTTTACATGGGTCAATGCAATCCTTGGTATCAATACAGAGTGGGGGATGAAGGGACCAAGAACAGCCTTATAGAGAAGGACTTGGGGATAGTGATGAAAGGAAAAATGGACGTGAACCAGCAATGTGTGCTCACAGCCCAGATGATCAACTGCATCCCAGGCTGTATCAAGGGAAACGTGGTTAGTAGCTTGAGGAAGGTGATTCTGTTCCTCTCCTCTCAGGAGACACACACCTGGAGTACTTCAACCAGTTCTGGAGTGCTCAACACAAGAAGAACACAGACCTGTTGGAATGAGTCCAGAGGAGGGCCACTAGAGCGATCAGAAGGATAGAATACCTATTCTGCCAGGAAATGCTAAGATAGTTGCTGTTTTTGAGCCTGGAGAAGAGAAGTCTCCAGGGAGACCTGATTGTGGCTTTTCTGTACTTACAAATGCCTCATAAGAATGACAGAAAAAGCCTTTCAACAAGGCCTGCTGCGATAGGGCAAGAAATAATGGTGTTAAATTGAAAGAGTTAGATTTAGATTGAATATAAGGAAAAAATTTTATATAGTGAGGGTGGTGAGCCACAGGAACAGATTGGCTGGAGAAGCTGTGGATGCTCCATCATTGGAAGTCTTCAAGGTCAGGCTGGACAAGGATTTGAACAACAAGATCTAGTGGAAGATGTTCCTGCCAATGGCAGTGGGTTTGGAATTAGCAGAACTTTAGAGGTCCCTTCCTACCCAAACCATTCTATGATTCTATTAACAGTGTAGCTTTCTCTAAAGTAGTGTAGCAATAATGTAGCATTGTACTTCTGTAAGAGGAAATTTTGATGTAGCAGAAAAGTATGGCTTTGATTCCATGCTTTATAAGTACGGAAAAAAAGAAAAAAAAGAGATGGTGACGGATAAGTGAAGGCAATTTCTTACAGACTTAAAAAAAAGTTCCATTTGAATCACATTTGGAATGATAGCCAGAGCTTAGGGCACTTTTTTAATATCTATGCATCAGTGACAGACATTTCAAAGTATATCCTTTTCATGCTTATTATGAACTATAAAATAATAACCACTAATCATAGCATGACATACATAATGCAATCCTTTACTTATGACTGTGGAAAATAGCTACCAAAAGTGTTAAGAAAAAAAGAACAAACCCCAAACAACCAAAAAACCACCCACACACAAACCAAACAAAACCAAACAAACAAGATCCCCAACCAACTAAATTGAGAACATGAGAAGATATAATGTCATGTGAAGGACTCACTTGTAAAGTAGTATCCAGTCAACTGACACTTAAAAAAATTACGTAGACTTATTTCCCTTGAAATTTTATAGGAGAACTGGAAAAAAAGCTCCAAAATCTGTGCAAACACAGTACTCATCAAAATACTATAACTGATTGACCTCTTCTTAACTTTATTAATCTCAGCCCCATGATGCTAATTATTTGCAGATTGTTATTAGACAAAGGTGATAGTAAATGATCATTTTCATTCCTGGCTGACTTATGAAAGGCTCGTATGTCTTAACAAAAGAAAGAAATTAGAGACTGCAGTTGTTGGCTCTGATAACTGAACATTCTAAGGTTGATGCTGAACATTTTCCAGGCATTGGAATGGACTGCCCAGGGAGGTGGTGGAGTCACCATCTCTGGAAGCATTTAAAAAGAGACTGGATGAGGAAATTAGTGCCATAGTTTAGTGTATTAGATGGCGTTGGGTGATAGGTTGGACTCGATGATCTCAAAGGTCTTTTCCATCCTGGCTAATTCTGTATTCTGTATTCTGTCACTGGGTACCACTGAAAAAATACTGGCCCCCTTCTCCTTATACCCACCCTTTAAGTTTATAAGCATTGATAAAGTCCTCCCTCAGTCTTCTCTAGGCTATAACACCCCAAATGTCTCAATCTTCTTTCATAAGAGAGACATTCTTTTCCCTTAATAGTCTTTGCAGCCCCTTATTGTACACTCTCTACCACTTCTCTATCCTTCTTGAAGCAGTAAGCTCAGAAATGGACACAGTACCCAGATGAGGCCTCACCAGGGCAGAATAGAGGGGCAGGAGAACCTCCATTGATCTGCTTGCCACACTTGGTGCATCCCAGGACATGATTTGCCCTGTCTGCCACAAAAGCACATTGCTGGCTCACGGTCATTCTGTTGTCCATCAGGACTCCCAGGTCTTTTACCAAAGAGCTGCTTTCCAGCAGATCACCCCTCAGCTGTGCTGATGCCTGGGGTTATACCTCCGTAGGTGCAGTACCCTACACTTACCCTTATTGAACTTCTCTGACCAGGTCTCAAGTCTGTTCAGGCCTTGCTGAGTGGCAGCACAGCCTTCTGGTGTGTCACTCATCACTCTCAGTTTTGTGTCATCAGTAAACTTGCTGAGGGTATACTCTATCCCTTCATCCACATCAGTGATGAATATATAGAACAGGACTGGACCCAGTATTGATCCCTGGGGGACACCATTTGTTACAGACCTCCAACTATACTTTCTGCCACTAATCACAATCCTCTGGGCTCTACTCTTCAGCCAGTTTTCAATCCACCCCACTGTCCATTCATGCAGTACATTTCCTAAACTTGCCTATGAGGATGCCGTGGGAAATGGTGTCAAAAGCCTTGCTGAAGTCAGTGTCGACAGCGTTCACTGCCCTCCCCTTATCTATCCATCTAATCATGCCCTCACAGAAGGCTATCTGACTAGTCAGACATGACTTCCCCTTGGTGAATCAATGCTGACTCCTTCTGATAACCTTCATTTTCTCCACATGCTCTGAGATGATGCCCAGAACAAGATGCTCCATCACCTTTCAGGGATGGAGGTGAGGCTAGCTAACTGGCCTGTCACTTTGTGGGTTTTCTTAACCTTTTTGAAGACTGGAGAGACACTGTATTTCTTCCAGTCCTCAGGCACCTTGCCTGTTCTCCAGGACCTATCAAAGATGATGGAGAGAATTTACAATTCTGAGAGACACGTTGCTTTTCTAGGCCATGCATCAGAGGATAAAGAGTCTTCTCTGTCAGCTTTGTTTTGCACCCTCTTGAGAGACTTCTGAGGCCCCAGAAAGTATTTTCAGACTTTTCCTTACTTGTGTTGGATCCCTTAACCTTCCAGTATAAAACCTTTTGCTGAGCTACTATTACATATTATTTCATTTTGCAGTTTGTTGTATAGTCTAAATATAGTTTCTGTATGCATACAGTGGGAATAAACTCATTCTATGCAATGCATTTTAGTAATTTGTTCTCCTTCATTCACTTTATATTTCAATGTTATTACAAAAATTCCTGACAAAGACCACCAACAATGTGCAATAGTAAAAATAAGACTTATGTTAAAAAAGACCTATATTTTCATTAAAAATAATAAATCATTTACCTTCTGATTCAGTGATGTTCATTACTCCCATGGGAATTTCTGTTGACCTTTTTCTTTATCTACAGTTTTTACTTTTGTTTTGATTGTTCTTGTCCTATTTTTAGACTAGAAATGAGTCATTGATATATGCTGTCTTATGTACAGAAAGTACTACACCTACACTAGCAGACAAAACAGGACAGAGAACATTTGACAGTCCTTCAGGTCAGCAGAGGGGTGTAGTTTATGTCTGAACTGTTACATTATATGGCAGCATCCATGCACAAATGAAATCACCTCTGGGAGACAGCTAGTTTGTCATAGATCATAATGGTACTGACATACATGCTAATAATTTGATAAGATAATCAACTATGTACTTGTGCTTAGACTGTGGTCTGTTCTTTTTAATACACAGATGTAGCTGAAATGTGTCACCATATGTGCTGTTTCATGAACCCAGTGCATCTTGCTATCTTCATAGTTTTGATTCTGTACAGCACCATAGTGACTAATGAACAGTTTTCACATACTAGAGACTCATTGTAAAACTCCCCTGTCAGAACTGGCTGAAACTATTAAAAATATTCATTTTTGCAGTTGTCTTGATTCAAAAGTTGGGGAGGATACACAGTTCTTCTGAGCATTCCTGTGAGAGAAATTAAGATGCAAACAAGGTCATATATCAAGATGAGAGAGAGAATGGAGCAAACAAAACAAAGAAAGAAAAGGGAGAGAGGGAGAGAGAGAATGAAGAAAGAGAGAGCAGCAGAGACAGTTACCACATGTCACGGTCCAATGGTGGGAATTTGCAGAACTTAAATTCCCTTGCGTTCCAGCTGGTGCTGAGTGGGGCTGAGCTTAACTCCTGATTGATGCCCAATTAGACCTTTAATGTGACTAACTTTTACATTCTTGGGAACAGAATTAAGACTCAAAACAGAGTCAAGTGCCTAAAAGGGTTTATTGACAGACTGCAAAATGGGTACCACAGTGGTCAAGCAGTGATGATGCAATGGGGGAGGGAGTGAGGCCAGGTGGGACAGTGGCTCTCTCTCAGGTGCATACCAGAGCAGGGAGGCAGGGCACACAGGCAGATGCAGGTACAGCAGGCACTGGCTCCTCCAGGACAGGCAGGTATGGCAGGGACACAGGAAAAGCAGACACCAGCTTCTCATGGCAGACAGCAGGTCTTCACGGCAGACACACAGGTCCTTCTCCCAGCTGACATCTCTCAGGCAGCTCCCTAAGCAGCCCTACAGTCCCTCCAGGCAGCAGCAAGCAGTCCTTCCAAGCAGCCACTAGGCAGTCTCCAAGTAGTCTTCCAAGCAGCAACCCTTACAGTCCCCAAGCAGTCTCTTTTATCCTCTCACACCTTGCCGCCAAGCAGTTTCCACTTGCTCTGAGTGCGCACCTAAAGCCATCTCCAGGGCTCTCAAACCTGCCCGCAGGTGTTCCTGTCACCTTCACCACCAGGAAGTCCCAGGGTCCTGAGTCATACCAGGGAGTCTTCTGAGCACAAAGCCCCTTACTTGACCCCAGGGGGCCCAATGTCAAGCTCCTTTATACCAAACCATTATCCCTAATGCCTTTCCCAACGATGTTGAGCCGTATACATATTTCGGTCCATTACACCACCCCATGGTCCTTCTTTGGGGGGGAAAGAGAGACATCCTGGGGTGTTGCATCCAGCTTGAGATGTCCTCAGTGATGTTCCTTCCCCCACTAAACTGACATAGCTCAGGAGTTTTATACTGGTTCATTGTAACTCCACCTTGTCTACACCCTTGTTACATTCCTGGGGGTCTTCCTTGTGTGCCTGCAGGGGTTGGTACCAAGCAGCCTCTGCCCTTCTTTGCCATCCACTGTCCATCACACCCCCTGAGCAGCTGCTTTCTTGGTGTGCAAAGATGACACATCAGACAGGTCATTCATGATGATCCTATCTTTGTTGAGACACTTCTCAATTATGTAATCTTAATGTAATTTTAAATTATGTAATCTTATCTAAATGTAATATTATCTAATATGTAATATTAATATATAATAATGCAATATGTGTCTAGTTAATATATAACAATGCAATATCTAATAATATAATATCTAATGTAATATTATCTTAATGTAATTGTTAATTATGCAATCTTAATGTAATTGTTGTGATCACAAGGTGATTTACATGTTCAAAAGAGGATTCTGTCACCAGTGAAAGGGTGTTTGTCAGAATTTAAGCTACATTCCAGCTGTTTCCCTTCTACCATCAACTCTTTACTTAGTGAAGTGCTTTTTTGTATTTTTCTGTATTACCTCTGATTTATCTAAAAATTTGAAATTTGTTCAGTTTTAAAACAACTTCCTCATAGTCCTTTGAGACTGATTGTGGTGGTTTGAGCCTTAACTGGGATTTAAGAGCTCAGATGGGGACAAGACTGAGAATCCCTCCTCTGCTCCACCACCTTCTTTCCCAAATGAGAGAAAAGGGGAAGGGTAAAGAAAAGGGAGAGATAAGGGAAGAAAAAAGAAAAGGAAAGAAAGGGGGAAAGGGGATAAGGAAAAAAGGGTGGAGGTAAATCTACTGAGAAATAATTTGGAGTCAGTTTGGAAGTAGAGAGGTAAAATTTTCTGTAAACTATATATATATATATCAAGAAGAAGAAATAAAGTCAGGATGATAACACCCCCACTGTATACAAAAATGTTTCTAGTTCAAGATGAAAATGGAAATGAGAACAAGGGTTAAGGTGCCTTAATAATGAATGTTATGACCGAATTTTCTGTGAAAGAGAAGATGCTAATCCAATGTTATTTCCCTCTTAGAAGAACAGGAGGAAGAGAAATGATTTTTTCCCCCCTTTTTCAGATAATAGTATGATTCCTATCATATATGGAGTGATATCCCAGAAACTGGAGTTACAGTCACCACCTACACACAGATGGCATTCTTGATTTTTTTACATGTGTTGTGGTATACCAATATATCTCAGATATACTTCTGGCAGATGTAACTGTTCATTAGCTTAAGAGTTTTTCTTGTAATCACATTCCTTAACAACTTCAAATGGCTTTTTTATTGGACCATGATCACTTTTTTCAAGGGAACTTTAATTTGGTCCCAAAAAGCAATCCCTAAATTTTTGTCATTCCAGCATATACAAACCTGTCTCAATACTGGGACCAGTAAATTTAATCTCTAATTTTTGTTACAGCTATCCTTCCATTCTTTGTTGGTTTGTTTATTTGTTTACTTAAGGTAGAAGTTTTTTATCTTTTAATTTTGTTAGGCCATAGTAAAGCATTTTATTCCACTGGGGAAAAGATTGTTCCCCTCCAGGCTTGCAGTTTTTAGCCTGCAGAGCTATGAGATACTGGACTGTAAAGCTGTGGCATTTTTTGAAATAGAAATACTATTTTAGGTCATTTAAAGATATTTTTGTGGTTCCCTCTGGGCTCTGTACAGTAAAACTAAGATTCAAAAATAGATTCAATTAAACTTTTTAAGGTTGAAACATTTGCAGTTTCTTTGCTTACTCTAAGAAAATACAATATCAGGCTCTAAATACAAGTGGGAAATGGGTATCTCAGATTAATCAAAATAAAAAGAGAAATAAAGAAAATAATTAAAAAGCAACTCTAAACTCTATCACAGACATCAAAGTAAATACAATACTTGAGTTCCTTCATATCAGAGTAAATATATGGAAATATTTTCTTTTTCTTTTACAGTACTGACATAAGCCTCCCACCAACCTGTTTTTCAAAGTTAAAAAGTCTGAGAAAAGATACAGAAAAATACCAAAAAGGAAGCTATTCTTTAAATACTAGCATGGCAGTTTGACCCTGGCTGGATCCAAAGAGACCACCAAAGACACTTTGTCACTCCCCCTCCTTAACTAGGCAAGGAAGAGAAAATGTAATGAAAGGGGATTGGAGGAAGGCAAATGTCACTCCAATCTTCAAAAAGGGTAAGAAGTAGGACCCAGGTAACTATAGACCAGTCAGCCTCACCTCCATATCCTTGGCACTGTCCTTAGGCATATCAAGGACAATACGGTCACCAGGAGCAGACAACATGGTTTTACCAAAGGGAAGTCATGTCTGACTAACCTGATGGCCTTTTATGACGACATAACCAGGTAGATAGATGATGGTAGAGCAGTGGATGTGGTTTATCTTGATTTCAATAAAGCATTTGACACTGTCTCCCACAGCATCCTCGAAGCTAAACTGAGGCAGTGTGGTCTAGATGATCAGGTAGGGAGGTGGATTGAGAACTGGTCGAAGGGAAGAAGTCAGAGAGTTGTGGTCAGTGGGACAGAGGCTAGTTGGAGGCCTGTATCTAGGGGAGTCCCTCAGGGGTCAGTACTGGGACCAGTAATAGTCAATATATTCATCAACGACCTGGATGAGGGAACAGAGAACACTGTCAGCAAGTTTGCTGATGACACAAAATTGGGTGTAGTGGCTGACACACTTGAAGGTTGTGCTGCCATTCAGTAAGTTTTAGACAGGCTGGAGGCACACAGAGCACAAGGAGATGGCTCAGGACAGCCAGTATGCCTTTACTAAGGGCAGGTCCTGCCTGACAAACCTTGTGGCTTTCTATGACAAAGTGACTATGTTGGTAGATAAGGCATGACCTCTGGATGTGATCTATCTGAACTTCTGCAAGGCCTTTGACATGGCTCCCCACAACATCCTGCTTACCAAGTTGGAGAGATATGGATTTGATGGGTGGACTGTTCAGTGGACAAGGAATTGGCCGGATGGTCACATCCAGAGGGTGGTGCTCAATGACTTGAAGTCCAGATGGAGAACAGTGAGAAGTGGTGTCCCGCAGGGGTCTGTACTAGGAACCTGTGCTGTTTAATATTTTTGGCAATGACATAGACAGTGAGATCGAGTGCACCATCATCAAGTTTGCAGATGACAGCAAGCTGAGTGGTGTTGTCGATACACCAGAGGGACAGGATGTCATCCAGAGGGACCTGGACAAGCTGGAGAGTTCAACAAGAGCAAATGCAGGGTTCTGCACCTGGGCCGGAACAATCCTATCAACACAGGCTGGGGGATGAGGTGATAGAAAGCAGCCCTGTGGAAAAGTACTTTGGGGGTGCTGATGAATGAGAAGCTGGATCTGAGCAGGCAGAGATTTGCCCAGAAAGCAAATCACATCCTGGGCTGCATCAAAAGATGTGTTGCCAGCAGATCCAGAGAGGTGATTCTGCTACTTTGCTCTGGTGAGACCTCACCTGTGGTACTTCATTCAGGTCTGGAGCCCTCAATATAGGAACGACAAGGACCTGATTGAGAGGGTCCAGATAAAGGCCACAAAAATGATCAGGGGTTGAAGCTAAGGGAAATGGAGTTATTCAGCCTGGAGAAGAGGAGGCTCTGGTGTTCTGATAACAACTTTTCAATACCTGAAGGGGACCTACATGAAGGATGAGTAGAGACTGTTTACAAGGGCCTGCAGTGACAAGACAAGGGACCATGGTTTCAAACTGGAGAAGGCAGATTTAGATTGGATATCAGGAAAAAGTTCTTCACTATGAGAGTGGTGGAACACTGCAACAGGTTGCCCAGGGAGGTGATTGAGGCCCCTTTCCTGGAGATATTCAAGGTGAGGCTTGACAAGGCCCTAGGCAACCTGGTCTAGTTGGGGATGTCCCTGCTTACTGTGGGGAGGTTAAACTAGAAGACCTTCGGAGGTCCCTTCTGGCCTGGACCAGTCTGTGATTCTATGATTCTATAAATTCCAGAATGAGTCTTTCCCACAGGCTATAGTACTCCATTAACCAGTCCAGTGTGGTTTTCTGACAGGGACGCAAGTTCTGCCACCAAACCTGTGCTAGCATGAGGTCCACAGGTCAGATTGTGCTCCACAGGGCAGACCCTGCATCAGCAAATGCTTCCCACAAGGTCACAGACTCCTTCAGGATACATCCACCTGCTCTCAAATGGAGTCATTCATGGGCTGCAGGTGGATTTCTCCACCAATAACCTCCATGAGCTTCACTGGAACAGCCATGGTCTTCATGGTCTTCAACATGGTCTTCATCATAGGGTGTAAGGGAATCTGCTCTGCTCTGGTCCTGGAACACCTCCTCCTTCTCATTCTTTACTGACATTGGTTTCAGCAGATTTGTTTTTCTCACATATTCTCACTCCTCTCTTCAGATGTGATTGCTGTTAGGCAGGTTTTTTTTTCCCCCTCCTTTCTTAAATATGTTATCCAAGAGGCACTACCATCATTCCTGATTAGCTCAGGTTGGGTCAGCAGTGGGTCCAGCTTGGAGCCAGCTGGCATTGACTCCATCAGCCATACGGGAATATTCTAGCAACTTCTCATAGAAGCCAACTCTGTAGTTCTGCCACTATGAAAACCTTGCCACACATATCCAGAACACCTAGCCCAGATATTATCCACTAAGAACTAGTCCTATAAGGCTATTTAAAGGTCAGAAGCAAATATCTTTATGTCTTTGTATTCCTGCTTTGTATCACAGCTCCAGTCAGCTTCTCTGTGATCCTGTTTTCTGTTAAAGTAGTAAATTGCATTTGCTTCTGGTCAAGCTCTTTTTAGTCTAGTTTCTAACAGCTAAGTTTTAACAGTCCATATCTGTAATCATGATCAAGAATTCAGTGTTATATTTAATCAGTAAAACAGTCCCAAAGCAAGGTCAATGAAATGATCTTGAAAAACTGTCACATTTACTAGCAGAGTTAAAAAAAACTTACAATGATGATAGCTTTAAATGATGGTCCTGACAACCTACATTAGCAGACAACATAAAATGTATACAATAACTATTTTCTAGGGGTGAATCACCAATGTAAGTTGGGAAACACAAATGTTAACTGTATTGGATGTAAGCAATTATAAAACTGCATACTATGTAAGAGGTCGCAAGATTGGACATCTTACAATACAATACAATACACCAGGTTGGAAGAGACCTTCAAGATCATTGCGTCCAACCTATCAACCAATCCAACCCACCTAAATACAATACAATACAATACAATACAATACAATACAATACAATACAATACAATACAATACAACCCACCTAAACAACTAAACAACTAAACCGTGGCACCAAGCACCCCATCAAGCCTCTTCTTGAACACCTCCAATGAAGGTGACTCCACCACCTCCACGGGCAGACCATTCCAATGGGCAATCACTCTCTCTGTATAGAACTTCTTCCTAACATCCAGTCTAAACCTGCCCTGGCGCAGCCTGAGACTGTGTCCTCTTGTTCTGGTGCTGCCTGCCTGGGAGAAGAGACCAACCTCTGCCTGGCTACAATCTCCCTTCAGGTAGTTGCAGAGAGCAAGAAGGTCACCCCTAAGTCTCCTCCTCTCCAGGCTAAGCAACCCCATTGCTCTCTACAACTACCTGAAGGGAGGTTGTAGCCAGGCGGAGGTTGGTCTCTTCTCCCAGGCAGCCAGTACCAGAACAGAGGACACAGTCTCAGGCTGCGCCAGGGCAGGTTTAGACTGGATCTTAGGAAGAAGTTCTATACCGAGAGAGTGATTGCCCACTGGAATCAGCTGCCTGTGGAAGTGGTGGAGTCACCTTCATTGGAGGTGTTCAAGAAGAGGCTTGATGGGGTGCTTGGTGCCAGGGTTTAGTTATTTAGTTGTTTAGGTGGGTTGTATTGTACTGTATTGTACTGTATTGTACTGTATTGTACTGTATTGTATTTAGGTGGGTTGGATTGGTTGATGGGTTGGACGTGATGATCTTGAAGGTCTCTTCCAACCTGTTGTATTGTATTATTGTATTATTGTGTTCCAAGCCCCTCATCAACCTTGTTGCCCTCCTCTGGACATGTTCCAGCAAGACAACATCCTTCCTAAACTGAGGGGCCCAGAACTGGACACAGGAGTCAAGGTGTGGCCTAACCAGTGCAGTGTACAGGGGCTGAATGACCTCCCTGCTCCTGCTGGCCACACTGTTCCTGATACAGGCCAGGATGCCATTGGCCTTCTTGGCTGCCTGGGCACACTGCAGGCTCATGTTCAGCCTACAATCAACCAGTACCCCCAGGTCCCTCTCTGTAGCTATAATACTGCAACACAGCTAAAGCTGGAATAATAGCCTGAACAAACAAATTTACAGAGAAAATTCCCTTGATTACAATTTGCTAGAGAATGCACTGGGTGCAAAGTAATGATACAATTCATTCTTCTTCTGTATTAAAAAAAGTATTTAAAATTTTAAAACCTCAGTGCTTCTAACAGGTATTCAGCAACACATTGTGCACTTTAAAATCCCATTACAATGCATTGTGTTTCAAATAATTGTTTTACTTCCTGATCCTTGTACAGTCCATAAAAGGCTTATTTCACAATGATCTTTCCCTCAGAGGAAAAGAAATAAAGCAGAACAAATTAAAGAGACTCTATATTCTTTGCAACATTTACAAATAAACTAGCAATTTATTATATCCTTTTCTAGGTTCATAAGATACAAACCTGAATTTTTCACTTCATGCAAGACTATGTTCTTTCCCTTCAGGCTGCAAGACCACTTCGTATTGATGGGAAACCACATAAGTTTTAGCTCAGGTCCTTTTTATGAAGAGTATACCAATAACATTTCATGATGTATGAACAAAAGCTAACTAAAATAAATTTTTAATTTATGTTCCCAAATGATCCATAAAGCCATCATCTGATTCATGAGAATGCAATGCTTAAATCAGCAAGGAATTTTACTGTCTGCATTTTGCCCAGACTACATCTGTCTATACAGTGAGTCAGATGTGTGGCTTGTGTAAATAATCATAGTGCAAACGAATTCAGAGGAGCCAAGTCAATTATCCTAGCTGAGGAGCTGGATCAATAATTTATGTTAGTATTTAAATGCAAGAGAGCCTATACACTTTTTCATTAAAAAAAAAATCATTCTGGCTGAATTGTTGTTACAATAATTGATGTAAACTAATTTTTAGTGGTTTCATTGATTGATAAAGAAAGAAATTGCTTTTGACAATAAATGTAGATTTAAAGGGTTAATTTGGTTTGATAATTTAGCTTACTGGTACCTGACAGCACTGGGAGCTGTGAAGTCTCGAGTGAGATATTTTTAACACACTCATTTCAGACTCTTGCAGCTGGAAGCACTCTCAAATGCTTGTGATGTTAGCAGTAGTTTTTATGCTCTTTTGTCCCATACTAAAGGCCATAACACAGTCAGGATCAGGGCTCTGGGTTCACTGACATTACTACTCACTTCTCAGGAAAAGCGCTCATCCTGTACTGACCTCCATTACAGTCAGTCTGTTCTTTAGCTTATTCCCTTGTGAGATAAGAATTGGTCTTGCAGGTACCAACAAACTGCACTCTCAAGTGACATTCACTCTGACATTTCCCTCCTCAGGCAGACTTCATACTTTACAGAGTCTCTCACTTTAATTCAGGTTGTCTATCAAGAGCTAGAAGTACTAGCTGACACTTCTGTTTACACCTTCATTTTTGGAATTTACCCATGCTATGTGATTTTAAAATTTATATTAATCTAGGCTGTATCAAAGATCATAGCATGTTCAAAAGGTAGAACAACTTCCCAGCAATGGTTCTGCTTTCTCTGAATTATTTGCTGACACATCATCTTCACTACTTTCAGGCCTGTTAATGCTCACTGATACGAAATTATCTTACGGTCAGATTATTAGAGAACTGGACTCACTGTACAGAAGGAACAGAGTATAAAAAATTCCCTGCAAGAATTATGTGAGCAGAATCCACAATCAGATCTCAAGCATGCACAGTACAGACAAGGAGTAATCAGACACTTTCACACAAGGTTCACGTTAAAACTGCATGCAACAAAAACATGTCCAGTGAGTGTATGGTAATCTGTACTCAACTTCAGGCTCTCTCTGATACAGTGTCGGAAACATTGCTTGTTGCTCGGGTGCTCTTCCGAGGGTGATGTGAAGACACGTCCCTCTCTGAAGAAAGATACCATTGCTTTTCAAGGCAAGGCTACTACTGTGCAGTCAGATCAGCCAGGTGATGAAGTGTAGCTCTCATTTGTGACTTCTCATTTATACATGTACATTTTTCATAATTTTTTAATGAACAAGCTAACTTAAAGTCTATAACTTCTGTTCCTTCATAAGCTTCTAAATATACAATACAATACAATACAATACAATAAATCCAGGTTGGAAGAGACCTTCAAGATCGTCGTGTCCAACCTATCAACCAATCCAACCCACCTAAACAACTAGATCATGGCACCAAGTACCCCATCAAGTCTCCTCCTGAACACCTCCAAAGAACATGACCTCCACCACTCCCTGGGCAGAACAATTCCAATGGGCAATCACTCTCTCTGTATAGAATTCTCCTAACATCCAGTCTAACCTCCCTGGTGCAGCCTGAGACTGTGTCTCTTGTCTGGTTGTTGCCTGCCTGGGAAAAGAGACCAACCTCTGCTGGCCACAAATCACCCTTCAGGTAGTTGTAGAGAGCAATATGGTCACCCCTCAGTCTCCTCTTCTCCAGGCTAAGCAACCCCAGATGCCTTAGTCTTTCCTCATAGGGCTTGTGTTCCAAACCCCTCACCACTTTGTTGCCCTTATCTTAAATATTATTTGTACTGTGACTTGGTTTTACTACTTGGCTGCATACAGAGACAGATTTATCCCTATTGGCACTTTCTGTGCAGTACATATCATCACACATCATTTGCTAAGATCATAGATTTCACCATGTTCCATTTAGACAAAGAAAGAACATATCCTTGTAGGATACTGGGCTATGTATTATTGGGGAAGAGACTTTATTCTTCCAATCAGAATGCTCCAGGGAAAACAAAAACAAAAAAAAAAACAACAACCCTCACCCCCCAAAAAAACCCAACAACCAAAAAACCCCCACTGAAACACGACAAAACAATCAAAACAACCAAAAGCAATCCTTCAAATACAAAAGGTAACAACTAATGGATATTGTGATCTGGGAAAAAAAAAAAAAAAGTGAGATTCTCTTCCTGCACAAAACCAAAACATAACAAAACAGTTTCCTTGCAATCAAACTAGTCAAGTAGCACTAGTGAATTCAGCACTTTAAAATAACTTATTACTTTTATGCACAAGCTAAACCTTAAGCTTGTGATGTCTTTTGTTCATTGACGTTCAAACTTTATGAGAAGAGCAATTGTTCTGTGGGTTGCTCAGAAACTGTTCACAAATAGATTACTTGGACTCCATGCGGTATATTGAACTGCATGATGTACCACTGAAATTTCAACTTATAGTATCAAACAAGTAATGAATGGCAAACGGCTTATGGAAAATCAAAACATAAGACCAGAACAAGTCCGTAAGTTAAATGTTTACAAGTTTAAAACCATCTCATATTCATCTGCATATTCATAACTATTCTGATCCAGCAAACACATGCTATTAATGGACATATTTGCTTTCATTATTTGGTAGTGTTTATCTTTCATAGGGAGATTGAAAATACTTTTCATATCTCTCCTACCCTCTGAACTCACAATAATGGAGTTACACGTACACTACCTTGTATAGTATGCATACATACGTAAGAAGTAAATTTGTTTTCCTCATGTCTAACTCAAGATTGTTTGTCCCTAGATATTTTACACCATTGTCCCAGGAAGATAGCTGCTTATCTACAAGATCACAAGCTCTGTGATTATAGCAGTTGACAACCAGAGAAGGCCACAGGTTCTATGTTCAAGGCTGTTTTGATGCAAGCTGGGACTCACAATTGCATGGGTCTTCTGATGTAAAGGACCCTCACAGATTACTGATGCAGCAACTTAGAACCAAAAGAGTTGTGAGCAGCTTATTGTGGGACTAGGGCTGACACATGCAGCTTACTGTGGAAGCAGGCCTGACACCAGTCCAACATACTATAACTATGGCAACAGAATGAGAAACAGTAACCAGATATGAGATTGGAAAAGGTATAAATTCTCCTAGGCAACAGGGAATTTCAGAGCTCCCCCACTTGCTGGCCTTAAGAACCAGCAAGATATCATCTGGATCTGCGGTGGTAACTATCTCCTCTGTTGCTGTATCTTGCTTTTTTCCCTCATTTTTTCTAACTTTCCCCCCTGCACATGGAAACAAAATAAAATTCAAGTGCTTTTCCCAACCAACTACTTGACTCCTTCTTGCTTTCATTTGGGGGATCTATAAAAGAACTATTTCTTCCTCAAAAGTAGATTGAGACAACATGTATCAACAATTTTCCTCTCTTTTGTTGTATTTCCCTTCAAACTTTCCTTCCATCAAGAGACATCTTTTTTTAATTTTTTTTTTCTCTATACTCTAAAGCATACAGATATTTTCCTCTCAGCAATAAAGTTGGTACATTCCTTGCATGCATTGGTAAGGATCCCAGTTTCTCACTATCTGAAGTATTTTATCCTTTATCTAGAGGGTGACATAATATTTGTGCAGGAAATGAGAGAATTGCTTTGAAGTACACTAAACAAATGTGATCTGAGGGAAATACGGAGTTGCATCAATATGAACATAAAAAAGTTATCAAAGTGATGGTGCCTTTTTCCATGGTTGAATATCATTATGCTCTTGTTTGATTTCAGCTGCCATTTAGCATGCTGATCTAGCCAAATAAAGAGGACAACATTTAAGATACATAATTCTTTATTAACCTTTCCCTTTGTCGTTCTGAGTGACCCAAACCCAGTAGAAAGCTTCGCTTGACAGAGCATAACCTTTGATGACACTGCAGTTTTTAAAAAAGCTGGACTGAATAGGTAGTGATGCATCAGTAATATGATAACAACAATCTAGTCATAAAGTTCATTTGTTGTTTCATTGAGCTAATTAAATAGTCTGAAGGACTAAGTAATCTCCCACATTTCCTAGATTAGTGGCTTGGTTTCAGAGTTCCAGGTCAGTCATAAATCTTTGGGGGGAAAAACCCAACAAAATAACAAACGAAAAAAAATCTCATGCTAAATATATGTGGAGAAGAAGGAAGAAAAAAACCACTATACTAAAAATAAATAAATAAATCACATCTGCAATGTGGAAGTATATCTTTGTATGAAAAGATGCTGTAATCACATTAAATGATACTCGGTGATCTCAAGATCAAGATTCACTTAAAAGAACTGTCAAGAGGCTACTTCAAGGGACTCGAGTGGGAATTCTTAAGAGGGCGAGGAAAGTGATGAGGAGTGAAGAAATGATTTTTAATTCAGTCCTTCTGTCTCAGAGGAACAGAAACAGACTTGCAGAGAGTGATCAATACTTTGATTAACATAAGCAACGTCTCCTCTATCAAGACCATTCACTTTTAAATAAGTGTTAGGAACTGCCCTTCCTTTAGAGGGCAAACTTTCACATCCTCTTTTCTAAATCAGGGTACTTAGCTTGATGATGTTTCAGGCTTCTCAGCAGCTGCAAAGGGCTTATTAATCCACTGCATTTTGAATACACTTACATATAGATTAAGTGATTACAGAAGAAGGCATTTTTTCTCTCCCAACTCTTCCCTAGATAAAGCACGAACCCAGCAGTTAATCTTGCAGAGGTCACTGAAGGGTCCCTAAGAGGATCTTATCATAGCACTCTCACTTCTTCCAGTCAGAGAAGCCACCAAAGGTGAAATGTAATGTCCTTTTTTTTTACTTTTCTTTTCTTCCCAGTCAGCTTATTAGCATAAACAATTGTCTAATAAATCCCCTCAGCTTTCCTCTCAGGGCTGAGCAATCCTTCAATTTTTTATTATAATATTCGTTGTGTTTGGTTTAATGTTTTGGTTTCTATTCATCACTCAATTCTAGTTTAAACTCTTGTTTGATTTCTAATACAATAATTTTTCTCTCATGTCTTCTATCCTCTCCCAAGAAATCTCATATCTATCTTTCTTATCCTTTAGTTTCTAAGCAGAACAGGTCTCTCTGAACATCCAAAAATCCAGACACAAATATTTGTCCTGTTAAAAAGAAAGTATTGGTGTATAGAATGCAATGACAGACTAGCATTCTGCAATTTATCTGATTACACCAAAACCTGTGGTCTACTCCAGTAGGCAGCAAGGCCCCAAAAGCAAACCAGCCACTCACTCCCATCACTCCTGCTCATTGCCCTGGGACAAACAAAGGGTAAAATGTGAAAGAACATGTGGAAGGAGATAAAGGCAGTTTAGCAAGTAAAGCAAAAGTTGTATGCTAAACAACAACAAAATAAGGACTGATAGTTCCCACTGACAGACAGATGTTCAACCCATTTCAAGGAAAGCTGTACTCCATGCACATAGTGGTTTCTTGGGAAGACTATGCCATAGCACCAAAAATCACTCCTTCCTCTTGCTTTCCCTAGCTTTTATTGCTGAGCATAATGCTGAATGGTAGGTGATATCCTTTTGGTCAGCTGGGATCAGCTGTCCTAGCTGTTTCCCCTCCAGCTTGAGTTGGGAGTAAGCACCCTCCCAGCTTGTGTTGGAGTAAGCACGCTTACTCATTGACAGAGTGGTGCGAGAAGCAGGAAAGGCAAATGTTGCCCAAAGGTGTTTTGGAGTCTCCCTCCTTGGAGACATTAAAAATCACAAGGATATCTTCCTTATAGTCTGCTCTAGTTGGCAGCGCTTGAGTTATGGGAGAGGAGCAGATGACCTTCAGATGTCCCTTACAAACTCAATCATTCTGTGATCCTTGGTTCTGCAGAAATTTCAGTTGAAAACAACTTCAGTGCTTTCTGCATCATCATCCATTGTAGAAAAGAGTCATGGCCCAAATCATGCTTGTGTTGTTAAAACAGTAAAAACAAGGTGGAAAGGAAACATGACACCTGTCTATTACAGTACTTGCAGAATTAACATAAGATACAAAAGATCATTGTTAGCAAATCAACAGTGCTGGGATGAGAATAGGAAGGTATATAATGACAAGAAAATATTTGCATTTCAAAATTTGAAGTAGATGTGAATTAAAATTGTTAAGTGCTAGTAACTTAGGAAGAAGGCAGCAGTGCTGTTTGCTGGAAAAAGAGTGGGGAAATGTCTCCAGTTGCTCAACATGAAAAATATTAGAGACTGAGTCTCTAATTTCAGAGTCTCAGTCTCACTTTAGGAGAATGAGAGTAAGTTAGACTCCTGAGATGTTATGCTATTAAATAAAGCCCCATGAAAAAGCCAGCTCATAATCCTGCATATTTGCTTGCTATGCACACTCAAAACTTTCTACTTCAATAATTTGATTTTAAGCTACATAGAGAAAACAGGGTAATTCATAAGGATTTTCATGCAAAGATACTTCAGCCATACTGTAGTGTTCTATTAAAATAGTAGAAGATTCAACAATCTCAATAATTATTTGGAATTTAAAAATTGCAGTGTCTTCTCAATGAGAAATTGGACATTTGAAACTGTCATCTACATTTAAATTAAATATAAAAACTGCTTTGTGAGATTTTATTGGCTTTTCATGCAAGATTTTGGTAGCTGGGGGTAGGGGAGGGGATATAGAGGTGGCTTCTCCTATGTTGACAAAGCCAGTACAGACCAACTGCATGGGGGACCTACAATTAGCCAAGCTGGCAACAGTGGTAGGACCTCTGTAATAATATATTTAGGAAGGGGGGAAATTTCTGCAGAACAGCAAGTGTGAGATAAGTGAGAGAAAACAAGTCTAATGATACCAAGATCAGTGAAGAAGGAGAGTGAGTAGGTTTCGACAGGCTTCAGAATAGAGATCCCTTGCAGCCAGTGGTAATAAAGGCCATGGTGCATCAGTTGTTACCTACAAGCCTGGAGGTTAACTACGGAGAAGATTCCATGTGCAGGCTGTGGAACACTCCACAATGGAGCAGGTGATGAACCTGAGGAAAACTGTGACCTTGTGGAAGAATGTGCTGGAGCAGGCTCTGACAGGATGTGTAATTCCATGGAGAGAGGAGCTCATTTTAGCCAGGTGCTGGCAGTACTTCTGATTCCATGGAGGGCCCATGCTGAAGCAGCATGTTCCTGAAAAACTGCACCCTGTGGAAGGTACACATACTTCAGCAGTTTATGACAACCCTGCAGCCCATGGGAGGACTAATTAGAGAGTTCATGATGTCTCCATGGGAGACACAACATACTGGAACCAGGGAAGAGTGTGAGAAGTCCACCACCTGAGGAAGGAGGAGTAGCAGAGACAAACATGTAATGAACCAACTACTGTTCCTGTTCCCTGCAGTGCTCTGCAGAAAAAAGAGGTACAGAATTTAGAAGCAGAGTTAAGCCTGGGAAGAACAGAGGGATGGGGTAAATATGTTTTTAAGATCTGATTTTAGTTCTTATTATCCTATTTTGATTTGACTGGCAATACGTTAATTTAGTTCTCCAAACCAAGTCTGTTTGCATGTGTGACAGTAATTGGTCTTATCTTGACCAATATCTGTCTTACCTTGACTCACGAGACATTAGTTATATTTTCAGTTCCTGACCAAACTCTAGAGTAGGAGTGCTCACATCCAGCCAGTCAACCCACTACAGAGGGTGAAGCAGAGGAAGTTGCAAATCCTACACATACAGATTTTTATTTTTTTTCTGAAAACAAGAAATTGTTATGTCTTTAGTGTATTGCAAGATGATG